>OY101445.1:0-165000 GCA_956483585.1 Gymnocheta viridis
TTTTAATCACCACTACTCGGCTAGCCACATCTGAACACGATTTGCGCACTATACCTTTTTGTAACCATTCCTGCACTTGCTTGTTGACTTCTTGTTCTTCTGGAAACGGTAGTCTTGTAGGAGAGTGACGAAAGGGTTTAATTTCCCCATTCGGGACAATTTTCATCACCACTGGACACTTTTGAGCCGCTGATGCTGGATTGTGTAGTTCAATCAAACTTTTAATTTCGTTTTTGTATTTACCGTCGGCATCGACTTCGAACGCGTTTATATTAAATACATTTAAAATAAATTTTTCTTCAATATTTTTATGCTCAAATTTGTAACCATCACTATCTACAATCATTTTGAACTTTGTAATGAAGTCATGACCGATTAACATATCGCACTTTATTGCATCATTTGGTAATATTAAGAAATCTTGTTCTGTTTTGACTTCATCGACTTCAACATTGCATTTGATTGAGCCATACGGTTTTGTTTTTATATTCCCTAGTCCAGATAACAACGTATCGTTAACTATTAACGGGCAGTTCTTAAATTTATTCGCGTATACGTGGTGCTTCATTATCGAAACGTCTGACCCTGTGTCTACCAACGCGTTTATTATTTGTGCATTTATTTTTAAACATTTGTACCTTTTCTTGTCAACGATCATTAAAATTTCTTTTTGGTTATTTTGATTTGTTTTACACTGTTTTGAAATATGCCCGAATTTGCTACATTTAAAACACTTTGTTTGATTTTTGCATTCATTTCTTTTATGGTCTGTGGAACCGCAATTATAGCAATGTATTTTATTTTCGTAAACTTTTATGTCATTTTATTTGTGCCACTTTTTATTTTGTTTTTCATTATTTGCACTTATGCGTTCAAATATTTCGTAATTTTCGCGTAGTTCATTGAAATTTTTTGAAGCATATATATTTTGTTTAAACACACTTTTTGCCGGCAGTCCGTCTACAATATACCTTATTATAGCCCGGTCTTCTACGTCACCCAGCGCAGCAATTTTACGCATGCCCAGCATATACTCATGAAACGATTCATCACTCGTTTTCTTTCTTGCTTTAAGCATTTTATGTATTTTGCCACTGTCATACTCGCGTTTGAATTCTGTTATGAGCTCTTCTTTCAAGCTTTCATAACTACTAATGCTTTTTGTTTCTAGGAACATTTTAGCTACACCCGTTATTTTGTTTCTCGCTTGCACATATTTTTGCTTATCATTTAACTCGTATGCGTCGGCATTTTGTTCGAAATTTGTAAACCATTTGTCGACCGGTACGCTTTCTCCGTCGAAATCGCTTATAATTTTTGCAAATGTGTCCACTGTAATAATCATTTTATTGCTTTGTTCTTGGTCATTTTTCACTTGTAACGAGAGTAATCTTACTAACTCACTCAGATCGTTGTTAGACATTTCTGTATTTTTTTTAATTTCGCCCGTTTTATTAATATTGTTTGTTTCGTTTATTTTCACTTCACTGATGTTCTCTTTTTTATTATATTCCATCGAGTCTGATTCGCTCTTTGTTCTTAATCTTTCTCTTGTTTTATCTGACCGTAAAGTAAAGTTTCGCTTTGTTGTTATGTTTTTTATTTTTTTGCATTGAAACATGTAATCTGTTCTCTTTCTTTATATACACACTCTATTTACTTATTGTTATGTTTTACAGAGCCCTTAAAATTTCAAGGGTAAAGCATTTCTATGCATATTTCTTGTACTTGTTTTCTATTTGTTTTTGGATTTTAACGGTAGAATATTTTGTTTACTGTTCCTTATTTTTAACGCGTGTATGTATACCACTTTATTTTGATATGACGAGACTATTATTTTTTTAAAGTTCAGGAATGCTAACGGTATAACAATTTTTGTATTATGTTGATAAGTTTAATTTCATGTACTTATGTATTTTAGTTAAAACTTAAGCGACTGTACTTTTATTTTTGTAAATTTTATGTATGTAAAAATGTTTGGTTTTTCAGATGGTTGAGCCCCCAAATGTAAAAATGTTTATTTGACTTACCAAAAATAAAAATATTCACACAAGTACATATCTAAATTTTATTTTATTCAAATTTATTTTTAAAAGATTTTATTTGAATTTAGTGATTTCAATTTAGTTAAAATTTTAGTTTAGATGTTTTAAATTTAGTTCTAATTTTAATCTAGTTATTTTAAGTGTAGTTCTAGTTATTTAGTATATTTGATTCATTAATTTAATTCCTCGTTTAACCACTTTTCTTCTTTTCATTATTCCATTTAGTTTTAAATTTTATTGTAGTTATTATAAGTTTAGTTATAATTAATCAATTTGGTTGATTAGTTAATTTAGTAGTTACAAATTCACTATTTTGGTCAACTTTATTTGAGTTTCAACTTCTAAAGACAACTTTTAATTTTTTTCAACTTTACCGACAACTTTACAAAATGCAACTGACTGACTTCTTTTCTATTCATCTTATTGCTCTGTTTTTCATTTCTTTTCTATTCTCATTCTTAACTAACTTACAGTGTGACTATTTTGTTTTCTTTTTTAAACCATTTATAGGGTACCCCTTTTACATATATATAAAAAAAACACTTCATGAACGCCAACTTCAAAAGCTAATAGTTTATTTCAGAAATAAAGCAGCCACGTCAACACTATATATGTGAGTATATGCTGACGATAACATCACACCACTCAATCTAAAAAATAGTCAAAATATACAACCAATATAGAACAAGTGATACAAAACTGGAAATCCAAACCACTACATATAAAATAGCCAAACATGATCAACCAGCCATATGTTGAAATAACAAACACTAACAATTAACTCAAATACAGTTACATATTTGCTGAAACCGAAGGGTTTATAATAGGTATCCAAGCCATCTTGGTAATACCAACGAGAAACTACAGAAAATATATAATTCGCGACCAAACAGTCACAGACGATAGCTGCCGTAGATGCGGAAACGCACCCGAAACAATAGCCCACCTGTTGAACAATTGTACAGCATTACTACCAAGTCATTACAAACAAAGATACGACAATATCGGAAAGATACTATATGCCAGTATACTAAAACAGCTCGGAATTGATGAACAAATAACGTACTATTTCAAATACCAACCCAAGCCAATTATCCAAAACCAGCGTTATACAATATACTGGGACAGATCAATACTAGTCAATAATCCCCCAAACGTATGTATACCCAATAGACCAGACACTATAATAATAGATAAACAGGACAAAGTAGCATATATAATTGATTTTGCAGTACCAAATGATAACAATATCCAGCAAACTATAACCACTAAGAAATCTAAATACACACAACTAGCACAATATTTGAAAAACGCACACAACCTATTAAAGACAGAAACAATACTCATTGTCATCAGCTCCCTAGGAACAATACCCAAAGAGACCACAAACGGAATCAAGAAGCTAAACCTTGATAAGAAAATACTAACTAAAATGCAAAAGGCAATCCTTATTAGTGCGTCAACTATTATGAGGGAAACATTAAGCTAACATACAGGGTTTCTGATGAATTTTGCTACATTAAGAAACACAAATAATTTTTTTTTTCAGTGTATGGAATTCATTTTTCTTTTATTCATGTTAAAGCTCATTCAATTTTATTAAATATAGCTTAATTAGTTTTAAAAATAATGGAATTTAAATGCCCCCCCTGCTCGTTGATGCATGTGCGGCATCTTACCAAAAAGTTGTTCATTACTGCTTGGAGAGTTGAGACAGGAATAGCCGCAATTGTTTCTCGAATGGATTGCCTTAGTTCATTCAAATTTGTTGGTTTTGCTTTGTAGACTTCCTGTTTGCAATAACCCCACAAGAAAAAGTCAGGTGCTGTAAGGTCAGGCGACCTGGGTGGCCAACGGAATGTGGAGTTTCTGGATATTAGCTTATTGGGAAATTTTCTTCGCAATTCTGTCATAACAGGTTGGGCTATGTGAGGAGCTGCACCATCTTGCTGAAACCACACAGAATTGAAAGAAATTCTCATTCGGCGTAATTCTGGGTAGAAAAACTCTCTCAACATGCTCAAGTAACGGTCTCCAGTAACCGTAACGGTGTGACCGTTTTCTTCGAAGAAGTAGGGCCCGACAATGCAGCGTGATGAAACTGCACACCACACTGTGACACGAAGTGGATGCAATTCCGTCTCATGGAGTATCTGTGGGTTGGAAGCACTCCATATTCGACAATTTTGTTTGTTTATGTTGCCGTTTAAATCGAAATATAAAAATGGATCAGATCCTAACTGAGCGTAACCTATGTTCTAAGACCCGGTGCGTGAATTCCAGCAAATGCTGAGAATGTACAATTCAGATAATAATAAACTGTGCAAACATAAAATGTGAACTAACGGCAATCGGAAATGATATGCTCTGGTTTTTGTCCGTGTTACAAGGATGTCACATATGAAACCATAATAGCCAACATAATTGTTTTTAAATATTTATCTTTGTAAATTATATTTTGTGGACATGGCAATAATGGTGGTTGAAAACTATGAAAAGCAGCTAAAAAAAATAAAAACGGTAAAAAAATGCTCCCAAAATCAGCGTTGCCAGCAACAAAATTTCGACTCTGCCCACGAAACGTTTTTTCCCCAAGCAAAGTATCACAACATTGCACAACAGAGAGTGCGATAGCACATAAATATTTTTCGAAACGAAATCACTCCTATTAAAGAATATTTGGTTGATTGTTTTCCGTTCGTTTTCGTTTCAAAAACGTAAGAGTAATTTTTTTCTTGTGATCTTCAACTTTTCCATTTGAGCTTTTTCATAACAGGCTATGAAAAAATTCATTTTTACATTACTCGTGGCTCTGCTTCAACTATTATCTCAAGTTTAAACTGGCTATTCACATATTTCATTTCAACACCTTTTCGTCTATCATTCTACTAAAAAACTCCCACCATTTGTGGTGGGAAAAGACTAAAAAGCGGCAACGCTGATGAAAAATTAATGATGTTATGATATTGCCAACATACAAAAATGTGAAACGTATTTATGGCACATAAGAGGTCGTTGTTTTGCTATTTGCTGGTATTGGCAGCAGGAACTTTTCTGCCAAAATTTGCCTAAATCTTACACTGCCAACCACTTCTTTCCTTTTTCAACTTAACTATTGGAGTAAATAGTGAAAGACTTATTTATCTTACGGTCAGCCATATCACGGGACTCCATTTCCATTGGACGTGGAGCGTACAATGTAAATTTTTTCTTCAGAAAATCGAAAAAAATAAATTTTCTTTGGGGTAAAACTAATTTAAATTTTCAATGAGGAATTGACAAGGACTTTCAGGCGCAGATAATAAGCATTTGGCCATAAGATATGCTTTGTTAATAAAGATGTTCAAAGTGAACTTCGTGCAGAAGGTAAAATAGGATTATACTCAGAATGTGAGGCATTTCACTGTATACAGGGACGTAATCGTTGCTTTCGATATCGTGCTCATTCCATCGAATTTTGTTAGTTTAAGGTTATGGCATTCGCTATCGTACAATATAAACACTTTATTGGATATCGAATTTTATCGGACGCACACTCACGAGATTGAAACAAAAATTTAATCACCATCATGCAAGATTCACGCTAATCACGTAATTGGTGTTCACCTCTATTCCATAGTATAGGCTGACTTCATAAACACAGCTTGCAAAGCAACACTGCAAGCATGCGTTTACAAGGCAAAACAATACTTTACGATAAGACGTTTGCTGTGTGTTTCGTTTTTTGAGTGTCGAAAAGACAAAACAGCAGCTGAAAACCATGCCAAAATTTTGCTACTGCAACACATGGAAAAGAGTTGCGCTGCAATTACGAATTCACGGCATTATCAAATATAAGGTTAAGTCACTTATGAACGCCATGCATTCTAGTGTTGCTTTGCAAACTGCATTTATAAAGTCAGCCGTAAATTATGAATTCCGTAACAGTTTTGTAACACTTTCTTGCCTTGGGTGCATTATAAAAATATTAACATCCCCTTATTAGCACTTAAATCAGTTTTCACACATCCAAGAAGTGTTTCAACGTTTTTATCAAAAAGCCAATGAATGGTCTTCGACTAAACGGAGAAATGATTTGATATGTAAGAAAGGGTTTAAGAATGAAGAAATTCTCCCAAATTCGATAAGAATATCAATAACTATTGCATAAATCTGCTAGTCAGATGATTAAAACGTTCCTATGTTACCTTCATATTGAAAATAATTTAAAAATATCAAAAATTCTTAAAAAAAAGCACAAACCTTTTCAAATTAAAAATAACTAAAATGTGTCGAAAATTTCTTTAAAAAATATCATATTCCAGTTCAGGATTGCAACGTGAACCAAATAAAACTTTCGTTGGCACCGATTCAAATCATGAACTTTTCTTAAAGAATTTGTACTCATTTTAATTATTTTTATTGCTTTTACTTCTTACTTTAAAAACTTTGTTCCACAATGTATTTAAAAAACCACGGCACAATCTCATTTATAATTTATTTTTCGTAATTTTTGGGGTTTTGCGATAAAAGGTTTTTTTTCACAAATATTAGTGTTTCCAATAAGAATTTAAAAATTGAGGGCCAAATATCTTTGAAAAGATTAAAGATATTTCTCTAAAATAAAATGAAATTTCTTTATCTATTAATAAGCTTTGCAAAACAAATAAGTTTGTTAAAATCAAATAATATTTGTACAAGCTATGAAACCAGCAAATTTTTGCATGCCCAAAGTAGTAAATTTCGACACGCTGCAGCCAACCGAATGTTTCAACAGAGAGCTTCAAATTTAAATATTCTTAAAGCTTAGGTCCTTTTCTATGATTCTTGCATACATCGTTTTGCAATCGGATCTTAGGTTTCAAAGAAACAGATTTATTGCCTCTATTTTCCAATACGACCATTCAAAATTTATTTAGTTCCGCCACAACCCTAATAAGCAAATCTTTCAACCTTAAATTGAAGTATTTGATGAAATCATTGAATCTTTATCGAAATTGCGACAATGCTTTAATATGCTGGCAGTGCCTCTGCACTGCTAGTGGCAAAAGAAAATTCAAGCATTTTAAATAGATGCTTTGGCATTTTAAGATTTTATAATAAAGCATTAAAAATCGTTGCATACATTCTCCAAAATTGTACTTTAAGCATTCTGGGACAATTAACATACATGAAGTGCGTTCGAGTACCTAAAAGTTTTTACAAATTTTTCCTGAACTTTACTGGATTTACTGAAATTCTTTAGTTTAAACAAAATACAGTAAACGAGAACACAAATTGCGAGCGTAAGGTAACAGTTCATGGCTGAGTATTTAAAAATTTTTATTGCAGAAATATTTGTTAGTAAAATTTAGTAAAACAAAAAATCATTTGACTCAAAAGGCAAACAAACAAAAGTAACAAAACAAAAAGAATACAATTTGTGAAAAAATTATGTTAAAAAGAAAAATTTAAGTAATAAAATATAAAAAGTAAATAATGATTTTAAAAATTTTCGTTTGTTAAGCAATACTTTCTTTTCTTTGTGTTATTTTAATTCTTTGGAGTTGTGAAAGTGCTAAGTATATGGTTACTTAGTACTGCACTTGTTTTTAAGGTAATCAATAGCATAAACAAATAATCAAATACGAGTAGTTTTGAATAAACTTAATCAGACACAACTTAGGAATATCAGCTGTTTCCTTAATCTTACTAATTTTTTAAATTTGTCCGTTCACTTACGAAGCTCATGCGTGCTGAAGCATGAAATGTGCACCCGGTTTATCTTAACGGAAACATAATAAAGCAGATAAAATCTTTCTGCTACCTTGGAAGCTCAGTGATTTCGGATGGTGGGTGAGAAAAAGATATATATGACCGGATAAACAAACGATGATCAGCTTTTCAATCGCTTTACAAACAAAATCAGAAACTACAAGCTTTTACTAATCAATGTCTGCGCCAAATACTACGAATCTTTTGGGATTATTGGGTCACTAATGAAGAGCTGCTTAAAATGGCGAACCCCAACAAAATTGAAAGCGAAAAAAATTGCGAAAATGGATGCATAATATATCACTCAGAGCAATTAACAAGGAGCTGTTCGACCACGCCTTACCTGGATCAGAAATTTAAGAACAAAATACGGAGGTCATGACATGACATGGAATCAAGTTAAATCATTAGCTAATAATCGTCGTCGATGGAAAGAGTTCTTTGGCGCCCTAAGTTCAAATTGAATATAACAATAATACAGTATATATCGGATATAAGAAACTTTAAAAATGTCACAAAATTATTTCTTATATGCGGTTTTTCTTATAAGAAATTATTTTTTATGAAGTTATTTCTTTTAAACATTCATATACATATATGGCCATAAGAAACTTTTTTCGTATAAGTGTATATATATAGGTATACATATTTGTTTTCTATGGTTCAACAAACGGATAGTTGTATATTTTGTGTCTATTCAGTATTGCCCGAAAAAAAAAATTTCTTATATGAAATCTTTTTTCATATCATTTATCTTCATTGGTGTTTCGGAAAAATTTTAAATTTTGATATATTCAGTGTTGCCGATTCTAATACAAAATCTTTTTTCATATCATTCAACATGATTGGTGTCTGAAAAAAGTTTCTTATATCAGGTTTTTTCTTGTATACGATTTTCTTTTATAGAAAATTATTTATATGGAAAGTGTATCCGGTATCTACTGTAATTATAAATTATTCAGTTTACTCAGTAATTACTCATTTACTGCGTGTTAATGAGAAGCCCATATAAAATTCATTAGATATGATCCGAATTTGCACTACTTCCAGTTCACAGGTTCAGGACCTTAACGACAACTTTTGGAAGCTCTCTTTTACAAGATAGATATACAGTGGTGAAAAAATAATAGAAACAAGATAATATTGAATATATTTTTAAAAGTTTCTCCTCGGAATAATTTTTGTTAAAAAAATTCGTATTTTTATACGCACTTATACTATATAAAATTTATTGGGAGAACATCACCTTAATATAAAATTAATATTTATACGTTGTTATTTGAACTTCTTAAGTTGAAATTGGACTTTAACAATTTCAAAAATTCAGAAGTTTCAAATTCAATTTATTTCATTAAGAAAGTAATATTAAAAGAATTTGCAATATAAATATTACTATACTGACGGCGCCCGACAATTCCTTTCTTGCCCTTTTCCTGAGCTGTCGAATATCGCTCTTCTTTGAGATTTGTTCAAAGCTGTGCTTTATTTTATGGTCAAGCGATACCAATAATCTTCTTTTAATCCCCCAAACAGTTTCTTTGTGGGATTGAGCTCGATTTATTGCAATATTCACTTCAAAATTCTAATGTGTGGATATTTTTACAGAGTCAAATGTTTAGATCCTCGTACAAAAATATTTTTAAACGCATAAAAAGTAAATAAATTTTTATTATGAAATACATTACATACTTTAAAATATGAGTTTTAGAAACGTAGGTAGGTAGGTGATTTTTGTTTATAAGCGTAGGAGAAAAAGGGAATTTTTGCGACAAATATAGGTTTAAGAAATTACAAAAGTTGGCATCACTGGTTATGACAAACCCTTCGTCTGTTGTAGATTTCGGGGATATTCAGGGGAAATAGCAAAGTTCATATTCAGGGGTCCAACAAAATTTTTTTCTGAACGCCTCACATTATTATATTTATTTTTTGTTTCTCACTTTAGAAGTCCGCCATTTAAGTTTAAAAAGATATGTTTCCGCAAAAATTTTTCCTGTCCGCTTCACGCGAAATCACGGTAAATAAGTTGATTTTGCAAATGTCTAGGAAATCACTTAATTTCAAGTAGTCTTCAGAGGAAAACATAATATTACTTAATTTCTTATAATTGGAATGTGTGAAAAGTAAACCAAAAACGATCTGACTTGTGCATAGGGGTGCCAAACGTGACGATTTTACATCGATTTTTTATATCGAATTTCGCAAAATTACGTTTGACGATTTTTGTTTGATTATTTTCTTAGATTAAATATTTGACCTTTATGGTGTAATTTAAAATTTTTCTGATGATGAATATATTTTAAATATTTGGGCTTTCGAGGTCATTTAATAAGAGTATTTTTTACATATTTTTCCGACGTTTCGTTGGTATTTTCCAACTTCATCAGCGAATTTTTTTAATTTTGTAGATATATAATCTTCTTTAGACCAATTCTACATCATTCTCCTTAAAAATATCACAGTTTTGTTTTGTGCAAAAGGGACAATCACAAACAAAAACTTAATAAATAAATTAAAATATCACAGCCAATCCTTATTTGTCGTCATCACAACAAAAAAAGTGGTGCTCAAAAACGATAAAGTGTAAAATTACATATGAGTTACACATGCAACCAATTACACAAAATCTCTTCAAATCTTGCTTTGAATTGAATAAAATGTTTAAAGTTTTTGGTCTTTTTAATAAATCTGTTGAATTGTTAAAAATAATAAATCAAAGGTTATTGCATAAAACAGAAGATTTTTCCCTGACGAATTTTTGATGACTTTCTTTAAATACTGACGATTTTGACGATTTTATTTACAAAATTGTACGATTTTCTGAAAATATTACTGGCAGCTCTGATTGTACATAGATAAGTTCAAAATTAAAATCATTTCAACCGGAATGTGCGGCAGGACGGCAAACTTTGGTGAAGGGTATGCAAGATTCGACACAGCATAATATAGACTTTGTTTGTTTTTTTTTCTTTCAAAGATTCTTAGCGATTTTCCCTTCCACCACTTTGCCAAGACCATTAATTCCAAATGTTTTTATGTCAATTTTTTTTCTTATTGCATATTGTTCCCACTTCTTCGTTCTTTAATGAAATTTACTGCACTAACGTAAAATTCTAAGTTACTTCCATTAACAACAGCTACGGCATCATAAAAATATTTTGAATGTATTTTGTGTACATACTGTGTGTGTGTGTGTTTTTTTTTTGATGTTGTTTATAATAAATAACACTAACAACACCAAAAGAAACGTGACAACCCTGAACAGTAAAAAAAATCTACGCACCCTAAAAAATGATGCTGCCACACACTACAGACTCACTACCTAATGGTAACATTTTTCCTTTTGTTTTTTTACACGTATGTACTTTTTTTTGGTTTGTTTTACTCTGATTATTCTTTATTGTTTTCCACCATATGCCCTGTACTTTGACAAGATGAGTATTGTAAGTTTAAAGTTGTGCCTGCAATTGTAGAATGTCCCAGCAAAAACTTGAGTAGTGGGTAGTACTTTTTTAATAGATTACAAGGTAATGAGTCGTACTAATTTATTCCATTATTTGTAAGGCCAACTAAATTTTGTTGGTTATCATGAACGAAATAAATATTTACTTATTAGTATATTATTATATTAAAGTAGTGTTTTTAAGATTTCATTGTTTATTTAGTTATTTATTTGACTATGGAAAATAATCCTTACAGAAAGCTTAAATTTAATATATTTTACATATATGTATAAATCACTTTAAACGTAAAATGTCATCATCTAAAAAACTTGAGGAATAGACTAATACATTGCAGAAGGCATCATGAAAATGAATAGGTTTATCAAATTTTTAGACTCGTTTCACATTCTTCTCAAAGGGTCAACATTAGTAAGATAATAATAATAAAAGTAGCTGATGATCGTATTAATTAGAGATGGGATCGTGAGTGACTTTTCACTCAGGATAAAAAAATTTCATCATGCGCGCTCACGCACGACCTCATATTTTTGGCTCACGTGAGTGGAAAAAAACAAACATTTTTGGCTGCAAATAAGTTATTTTAGAATTCTCTTATATTTATCTTTCTTTTAGGAACTTTTGTGTGCTTTATTATGCAAAATTCGCTAAAAATTACGAAAACACGCTTTAACTTTCAAAGTTACTTCCGTTTTTGAGGCGTGCGTGACAAAACTTTGCGATCAATTATTTCGCAACAAATACCTGATAAAAAATTATTTTTTATGCCATTCGAAAGTACACTTATATCCCACTAAACACCTTGCATAAGTTGAAGGTACCTCTTTTGAAAGACCAAACAATTTTTATATATTAATGTGAAAACGCGTACGAATGTACGCAGGACTTACACATAGTTATCATGAAATTTCAAACTTTGTAGTTAAAATTAAATTTTGCAATTGAAAATCCTTAAAGAAAATATAAATTTTCTTTTATTTTAAAGTTTCTCATAAGCAATCTGTGTAAAATATTAAGATTAAGTAGGATCTTGTTCTTTAGCGTTAATAGATAATAGATAAATAGATTTATGCAGAAATAAAATGTTTTCAACTTTTTCCCGTTAAGTATGTTTCACATCTCTTCAAGTATTATTCCTGGCGTTGAAAAAACTCCTTCGCTTGTAGCTAAGCTGGATGGTACACACAGTATTTGTTTAGCCAATTTTCGCAGAATTGGAAGCTCTTTAGCTTATTTCCAAAAACATAAAATTTCTAGATCTTGTTCGTCAGTCTAAACTCGGACTTATACTGCTACTTTGACTCTGTTCATTTATATGAGTACATTAATGCATTCCGACACAACGTGACATTGCCACTTGTTTTATGTGTTCATGACAAAATTGAAAACCACGTACCTATTAAAAATATGAAAAATAAATTCCAAAATCGAAAAAATCACGCAAAAAATCTACCCAGGCACGCTCACTCACGTTAAGTTTTTTTATACTTACGCTCATGCACGCTCACGTGATTGAAACAAAAAACTGCTCACGATCATGCATGATTCACGGTAATCACGTTAGCGATGCCCATCTCTAGTATTAATACATATTTTAGTTATGCACTGGATAAGTTCAGCTCATAAATAGTGTAAGACTTTTCATTATTTATTTGGATGTTTACTATAGTTTTAAATGCTGGTATATTTTTTTGTTCACTAAATAGTATGCAAAGCTTTTGCTGGGACGTATGTATTTACATTATAACACTCTTAGTGCCTTTTTGATACTCTAACATAGTGCACAATGGGACCGGATATGAAATTGCAGATAATTAGCATGAAGCTTGTGGGTTATTAGCTGGACTTGATTTAGGCTGAGAAGATCAAGAGAGTGGGATAAATTCTCTTAACATGGAGGACGTTCAGTTTAAGTACAAGAATAAAATAAAAACTTTGAAGCTAAAATTAAAAAAGTGCGAGTCCGAAAGGCCCGTGTAGGGTTCTCTACTTGTTTGGGTAGGGAGGGACACCCTCTAATTTAGTTACACAGTACAAAATTTTTCAGCTCAATGATTTGGGACTCAATTCTGAGAATTGCACGTGAAAGTAGCCCCATCTTCTGCATCATTCGTTTTGTCAAGTTAGCCATACGAATTTTTTTGCTTAAAGTGCATTTTTATCGTGGTATACCGTACGTATACTTGTTATTTTCCATATTGAAATATTCAATGTTCTTCTGGTTTTAAAATGTAAATTAAATTATTAATGCACCCAACTTGACAAAACGATTGATGTAGATTAACATAACTATTAACGATTAAGAATTAGTTTTATTACGTATTATTATTTATTAAAAGGCCAAAAGTAAATGAGAATTACTGCAATAAAATACTTGCATTATGTAAAAGTTTTGTTTTTAATATAACTTTCAAACTTTAACGCAAATCTGTAGTTTATTTAGGAATAAATAAGTTTTATTGCATATTAAGTATAAAATTTTTTCTATTGGACAAAGAACTGCCAGCCGTTAGCAAGACAATAAAATATTCTTTGCGGTACACAAAAACAGACTTCCTTTTGGCAGCACCAGACCTGACTATTTTGTTTAGCATATTAAAACTATTGAAGAACGCTAAAAAAATCAACGATTTTAAAATAAAGAACATTTTCAAAAAAATGTTGCGGAATGTAGAAAAAAAATATTGCTAGAAAAATTGTGTGATTTGATTCAAATAGATTTGATAAAAAGGATCAATGCGATATTGTTTTTATAATTTTTTCTTTTAGTTGTTGGGCATTAAATTAGTTTTTATGCGTTTTTTAGTGCTTGCAAGTAGAGATTTGGTGTATCCTTTTTTTAATATTCAGAGGGTTGTTTGCTGGGTGAGAAAGGAGTCGTTGTCCTTTGATCAAAAAATATTTTAAATGTAAATCGTCGTTGTAGTTGGGTGTTAATTTATGTGTGCGTGTATGGGTGTGTGAAAGTATAAATTTATTTATTTGAAATGGTTGTACGATTATAATTACTATCTGGAGGGTTATTTTTTAATATTGATTTCCATATTGATTTGTAACACATCGAATACTCACACAGACGCTGTTTATTATTTTCTAAACACATTATCCTGCTGCTTCTAATACCAATTTCATTTTCAAATATTGTTTTACAAAGGCATCCCCGAATAGTAGACTCTATACATACAGATATTATTGCTTTACTTTTTGTTTCCTTTAACCCTTTTTTACTTGAAAGCATTAAAAAAATGTATTGATACTGTACTGATTAGTTGTATTTGGTATTAGAAAAATATACAAATGCCTAGGAAAAGGAAAGAGGTTGCAAATGGTAGAGTTGGTTGTTCGCTATGTATTGAACCCCTCTTGGCGCGTGTCACACTTACGTTTGAAAATTTTGTGCAAAAAAACCTAAAAAAAAGAAATTAACTTGATTTCTATATGATAAAAAGAAGTACAGTTTATCACGTCTTAACATTTCTTAAAAAATCGTTAAAGAATTTGTATTTATAGCGTTTTTTAAGTAAATGCTTTATTATTGTATCGTGGTTTGGGGTGGAAAGGAAATCGGGTTTCTTTTTTTAGAAAATACCCAAGAATATAACAAACCGAAACGCAAACATCAGGGTGTTCTAAAAATAAATTTGCAAATTAAAACTTTTGAATGTTAAATTAAGGCCTGGGGTTTTGTTGATATTTTAGTTGCCGCTTATTATGTTTTAAGCAAAACCAAAAATACAAGATGTTCTCCAATAAAAAAAATTAAAGGATTTTAGTTTCCCTTTTATTGTGCCTCAATGATGTATGAGATTCATTTGAATCGATTACCGTGTGACGTTTGTGAAGATTATCTTCAAGCGTTAAAAAGTTTCATCAATACTTTATTGATTTGATCGGTTTATTCTCCTCCCAGATTCTCAATTACAGAATGTCAATACGTTTTCTGACAGCTGGTAACTACAACGGTAAGCAAACATACTGAGCATTGTGCTTAATTTGCCCGATCACCACAAATGATGGCTATATATGGACCTGTTCTGCAAATCGAGTTGATTTAAATCGAGGAAGCTAATAACTCTAAAATTATTATTTTATTTATTTATTTCTGAAAATCGGCATATTTAAATCGACTAGATTTACAGAACAGACCCCTGAAATGAGTGCAAAAACACTTTCTACAATTATAAAATTCTTTGAGTTTTTCAATCAATCAAATCTACTAAATCAAAAGAAAACAGTCAATGGGAGCTTTTGGTCAAAACTAAAAAAATATTCGTAAAAACACATCAACATATTTAAAATTAATAATTTTAGTTGAACTGTGTTGATAAATCATATGAACATATAATTAATTGAGGGATTGAGATTCCAGTCACAACAACCTTCAACGGTGAATGAAAATACTTCATAGCAAAAAAAATTGTTCTCCTATAAAATCAGCTGGAATTGAAGGAATGTAAATTTATTTATTTCAAACTTTTTTTTAAAGTAAATATGTTTTGGTACTTTTTATGGAAATTTTCGAAGTTTAAATTTTTAAATGTACTATGGCGCAGATCGATTATTATCTAATTTTTTTTGGATTTTGTGATAAAGTTATCTTCACAACTTTGGGACGACGAAATGTCCAAGTACTGCTAAATGGCTGCACCAAATCTTATTTGTGTATGATAAGAACTTGCATTGCTCTCCATTCGTTCTGTGGAAACATCGCACTGAGGTGGTACAATTTCTAGAAGATTTGGGCTGATGCAATGCTTCACTAGAATTATCTTCAGATCACTCACCCACTGTTGTTATCATATGCAGTCCCTGAAAAATCGTATCAACCACTGATGACAAACGCACGTGTAAATTGGACGAAATAGGAAAAAATATCTCTCAAAAAATTTGCTACTAAGAATGACTGAAGCAACCCAAAAACACTGCTTCGCCCGAAGATCGTTTGTAAGCCAAAGCTAATATTTTTAGGTGGGAAGCTAAACAATATTCTACTTCTGCCCATCAAAGGATTTGGTATGCTTGATAGAATTTATTCTCCAGAGCGGCTTTTGTCTGAACAAAAATGAGTTACAAAAGAAAGGCAACTTTACTTATCCCCTCAGCTGAAAGTTGCATCAGTCGGCTGCTACGAAAAACAGTGTTTCCAATGTAAATATCTCTGCCTCCAAAAAAATAATCACGCAATATAAAATAATTCTGAGAAAATTTTAAAAATTGTTTCAAAATTTATATTTTTTGTCATTATGTTATGGAGTAATTTAAGCAAAAAAATCCACACTTTAAAACCACCACTAAAAGAAAAATCAAGCGGGCAAAAGTTTCTAAAACCAAAGCCAGCACAAAAAATAATAATAAATTCTTAAGGGTGAACTACAGCTAAAAAAATAATAAAAAAAGTATACAAGTGCATAGACATACATACAAACATACATACATACTGATAATAGATATTACATATGTATGTATGTATGTAGGTATGTTCGTGTGTGTGGTGTGTGCACAGGGAGGATTTTTTTCTTGGAAAAGGAAAGAACAGCAAAAAAAAAACACATTAAATAAAAAACAATAAGATAAAAAAAATTTGATTAATTAAATTGGCAGAACGCACGGCACAAAATTTTCAATTTTTTACGGTTGTGCCACATATGGCTGGCTTAGCAATGCAAAAAAGAAAAGTAGGAAAAACGTATAAAATGCGAAAATTCGCAATTACATACACACAAATATGTTGTAAAAAAACTTATTAGACTGAGAAAATAAAAAATGTGGTTGGGATACGAGCATTAAACAGCAACTGTTTTAATTTTAATAACGTGTACCACCGGCGCCTTGCGACATCCGAGACTTAAAACAATAAATACGGGCAAGTAGAAAATGTATTAATGTATAAATGATGTTTTTCATTTGTAACATAAGGGAGCATAAATAAATTGGTCCCACAGCTAAGTCCACGTATGGCCATATTATTCAATAGTATTGAAAAAAAATTTTTTGCTCAAATTTTGGAAATGCTGCAGAACTAGAATTTTTCAGGCCTTTTGTGACCACAGCTTCCGATTATGTCATCGAAAAATGAATTGGTTTTCTTATTTTTGAAAATTTTCAAAGGCTTAAAAATCAAAATATTTTGATCAATATTTGCTACGAACCCATCAAGGATTGTAAAATCTTATAAGAAAATCCTTTAAGTTTTGTAACTGCTTAACAAACTTTTTCGAATCTTCCAAGCCAATCCAATAACTGGGCATTTGTATTCATCAAGGTGGAGTGACAACCGGTACCGCTAAAATACCGTTTAAAATGAATAGCGAAATTTATACCGATACCGTAATTTATTTCGGTTGCAAAATATTGATATTTAAATACCGTTTCTTTCAATATCGGTATTACCTTTTCAATATAAAAAATCTTATAATACGGCAAGAATTAAGAAAAAGTTCAAATAAAGTCCTCAAAGCAATTTCCTTTGCTAAATGTGTGTAGAGGCGATGGGGGAACACAGCCTTAGTGGGGTGCTACCGACTGCGTGATGAGAACAGAAATCTATAACAACCAGTGGACTCCAAAAATCATTAAAGTCTGAGCAAAACGTTCGTAAGCGAATGAAGACAACTGTAAAAATATTTAATGTCAGTTCCAAGAAATACGGCAAACACAAAAAGTAAGTGTTCAAATAGCGTAAAATTTAAGTTCCCGATATTTTAGAAACTGAAAATTTTGACTCTGCACACTTAAATCTATTAACGTATTTCGAGACTGGTTTTTAATTATTCACCCCAATCGAGAATATTTTTCCCTCAAATTATTTCCCGTTTCTCTGATGTTCTAATCGTAAACAATTCACGCGAAAAATGTTAGCATGAAAAAATAAATTCCTATTGTCATGAATAATATTTTTCAAAGGCGAGATTTCCACTTTTCCCTTGTTTCCTTAATTTTTGCAGGTGAACTAAATAAAAACATCATGTAATTTCAACATTCTCAATACAATTGCATATAAAAGTTTATAAAAATTTTATTTTAGGACAAGAGCAGTAAATGGTGCTCATTATCCTCAATAATAATTCCCCGCAAAACCTTTTTGGACAGAATATGCATATTAAAATCTTAAAACTAATAATTTTTATGAATGGAAAACATTTAAAAACCATAAATATGAAGCCCTTATTTGCCGATAACAGAAAAAAATGGATTTTAGTTGTATGTATATTTTTTTGGAAATCATGGAATGATGAGATAAAAATCAAATTAAAGAGCATGAAAACAAATGTGGCATCTGTAAAAGCAAACAGCTGTAAACGTACAGGTAGAATATTTCTAGTTATTCGTACATGAAATGATCTTTCATATATAGATGAAGATATACAATGGCATATGAAGAACTGGCGAACAAAACCTGACTCGTCCCGTTAACTGTTTTAAAAAAAAATCAATCGACCGCATTCTAGAAATTAAGATTAAACATTATAATAAATGCATACGATAAAATACAAAAACAAAAAACAATTCTAAATAAACATTTCTATGAAAAAGCAAATTGGACAAACACAAATGCACACTTTGTCTATTTTGCAAGTTGAAGCTTGCCTATTAATAATATAGATAAGATGAATATAAGATAATTCTAAAATAACTTATTTGCAGGCAAACAATTTTGCCGTTTTTTTTATTAAAAGACGTGAACCCTTTGTGAAGCACTCTACATTTTATCCATTCTATTTCTACTCATACTTAATATCAATGTTTCCAAAATAGTAAACACAAACTATTTTAATTAAAATAAAATTATTAAATTAATTTATTAATTAAATTATTATTAATTTTTTTATTAAATTATGAATTAAATTAAAATAAAATGTATAAAAATATGGCTTTCGATCGGGCCATCTTCATTTGTGCATTAATGATCATCGAAATACATTTATTTTATTTATAAAATTGTATATCTAGTCTAATATTCATTAAAAAAAGATTAAAAAATTAGTTGGATCAATTTAAAAAAATTATGGTTGGTGGACGGTTTCTGGGACTTGCCCATATTGTCTCATGCCCAACTGTTTCTGAATAAAATGTTACGAACAAATATAAATTATTTTGGATTAGGAGCTACATATATTTTTTAAATTAAATTAAATGTTGCTTTTTAATTAATTTTTCCGTGATCGTAAAAACTTTAAAATTTGCCGTCGCAAACATACATTTAATTTATTATCCAACAATGTAACAGATTTTTTGTTTGCCGTAATCATTCCATTGTCAAATGTAAACAAGGAGCAGCTTGCCATACAATTATAGTTGCTGTGACCATATCACAATGAGTGTAGTTTGTAAGGAAAATTATTTTTCTTCTAAAATATTATCATCATTTATCCAGTATTTAACAAAGTTTTTTTCGTATGAAAAATTATAAACTCCAGATACATAAATTTTTCTCATTTTTGTAATTACCAGTGGAAATAAAAGCTGAAATAAATTTATTCATTTGTATCAAATGGTCTCTATTCAACGTGTAGCTGATAATCTTATAGGGTGAGGATATAAAAATCGATATTCAATATTTTATCCCTGTATATTTAAATTTGTTGAAATCAGTAAGAAGATTTTTTAAGGACGCTCTATGTGTATGTATGGGTGTAAAAGCGAAATAAAAAATGAGGATGCCAAAAATAAAAAAAATATATGAAAACAAAAAACCTACAACAATGACAGTATTATAAAAAATCAACCCCTGAAATATTATACTAAAATGTATTAGTGGCGGTGGTGAGCCTGAATCTGTGTGTCACACAATTCATAGCTGGCTGCTACACTCAAGGCCACCCCTGGCTCCCAAGACGTCGGTGGCAGTGACGGTAACTTTAGCGGTATATTGTAAAAAAATTCAACAAAAAATTACAAGAAAAGAAAAATTTAAAGCAGCAACGGTAAATATGTATCTATAATTCACATATACATACATCCATACACAAATGCACACATCCATATTAATATTTTGAGATGAGTTTATATACTCAAAATATACATACCGACATGCAAATATGTATATTTCTAAATAGATGTGAGGGGGGCAATGGTGTTATGTGTGATGTCATGGAGTGGGTGAGTGGGGTAGGTGAGACAGAAGAAAGTAGTTTTTACATACAATTATTTTTGTTCTAGCATCATATGCCTTTTAAATATTTTATAAATACCACGAGTATATAATGTCTTTTACACATATGAGGAGTAATTGGCCCCTTATTGTGTGCATGCATACATATACACTTTTATCTTGGAGGACATTCCAAACAAAGCTAATGTTTTAACTCATTTGAAGATCTAAAGTATAAAGAATATCGGGACTTAGTTTTTGGTTTAGCGATCGTTTGTGATCGTGCACCCAGCTGTTTCTACCAGATACTGAAACGAAAATGCTAATAAATATAGACTTTCGAATCTTTTCAATTTTGAAACAGACAAAAGGCAGGCTTGTTGCGTTATATTGTCTTAAAATTATTTTTTTTATTTATTTATTTAAAGTGTTACCAATGCAATTAAAAATTGGAAGACAAAGTGAGGCCCCAAAGTGTGAAACGATATTTGAGGTCCTTTTTATTATGCACGATACATATTTATTATACGCAAAGAAAAAACATGGTCTTTCTTTCTAAAACTCTTAATCTTGGATGCATTTATCTCTATTTTGGCAATGGTTCTCAAATTTCTGCACATCAGTTCTAACGCACTTTCTTCTATATTGTTCACCCACCGTTGTTTTGGTCTTTCTGATTTTTTATTATATGGGTTCATTCTTATAATGTGTCCTGCCCATTTTAGCTGCTGTATTTCATTTTTTTACTACGAGTGAGATCATTTAATTCCCGTATACACTCGTCATTATATCATATTCTCCATGATCCATCTACTTCCTATCTTAGTATTTTTCTTTCAAAAGAAACAATTTTTCTTTCATCTGATGTTGTGAACGACCAAGTTTCAGCAGCATACATAAAGATTAGTAAGACGAGCGCCTTCAATAAACGGATTTTTGGTGTTTTTGTTAATAGATTTGATTCCAATATTCTGTACATCCTTCCAAAAGCTTTGTATGCAGATTTAATTTTTTCATTGATCTCTTGACTACAATCGTTTATGTATTTGTGTTTGAGCTAAGATGTTTAAAATGTTCGACCGATTCAAAGTAGCAGTTATCTAGTGTTACATTATGACTAGATTTTATATTACTTAGGTATTTCGTCTTTGCCGTATTTATTTTGAAGCCAATCATATTGGCTGCATTTGAAAATTTTTTGAAATTTTCTCCGAGTGCATTTATTTTTGAGCCATTATATCAATATCATCGGTAAAAGAAAGAACTTCTGATGATTTTATCTAAATAGTACCACCATTTTCAATTCCTGATTTTCGAATTGCGAACTCTAATGCAAAGTTAAATAGCGAGGGGGCAAGCATATCACCTTCTTTAACATAAACTAAAGTTTCAAAATATCTTGGAAGGTTTGCATTTATTTTTACACACGACATACATAGTTCCCGGTTGCTGTCATTTCTGTTAATGTTATCAATTTGTTTGGAACGCCAAATTGACTGAAAATTTGCCATAGCGTGTCTCTGTTTTAGTTTTATCTATGAAATCTAATTACAAAAACTTGGGCCGTTGTGGATTTGCCTGACGTAAAACTAGCGAATATCTTGTACATTATGCATAATAGCGTTATATCTCTATAACGAGTGACATGTAATTTTGTTGAACAAGTTCGTTGAAACGGACACATAATAAAAAGATTTTTTTATGTTTTTGTCTTTCATAGCGACTATTTTTTAATTACATATAAAAGATTACTATTTCAGTTAAATACCTACAAATTCCTTTTTTTTAATTGACTCTGGTTCTGTCTGGAGTCATGACATTGAATATTTTTACAAAATATCGAATTTTTTCGAAAATGGAAAGTTAAATAATAATATTTAATGCAAAATAAATTTTCTTAGCAAACTTATTTCATTTCTTTAGGAGTTATTTCATTTCCCCTAAAATTGTTTTCATGAAATTTTGAAGTCTGTTTTGCTGGATTTCAATTAGTTAAGATTTTCTGTACTCCAGGCTTTCGGCCAGACTGTACGGTTTTCTCATTTGCATCTTGAGCAGTGCAAAAATCCTTAAGTAAGAAAATTCGGTTTTGGTCATATCTCAGAGGAGAAAAGTAAAGCCTTAATAAGAGCATACTCTTTCTGATAGTACTATATATGCGAAAGAACACTTTTGCGTTGCTTAATCTTTATAAATAAAGAGGTTTGGATAATTTGAATTTCAAATTATTTCATTTCTGTTGGGTCGTATTTCATTGGGAGTTACATATTTAGTTGCTGTTGGGGCCTTTTGTATTGGGAATTATTTTCTTTGCGTTGCAACTTATTTCTTTGCGAGAGTTATTTCGTTTCTTTTTTAATTGAGAGTTTTTTCACATTTTGTTTTAATATTTAATAATTGTTTTTCTTGGGAATTATTTTATTTGGGAGTTATTTCATTGAGACTTATTTCGTTTGGCAGTCATATCATGGTACCGCAGAACCATCTATAGTGCATCAAGCTAACAGCACGCTTTGCTGGCAAATGGTTTCGTTTTCCGTGCTAGGCCGCTTAATTCTGAAACCACCCTCGAAAGTAAAAGCTAAAATCTTATACAGACTTCTTTCATTTTCAAAAAAAAAAAACAAAAGAAAGAAGAAAATATTTTTGGGAAGGAGGAAAACATTAAAAAATAATGATTGTTGGTGGCTCTTAGAGATGTTGCTGCTGCTGTATAGATATTACATATATTTTTTTACAATTTAACTCGTCAAAATAATTTCCAGTGCTAATGTTTTTTTTTTCTTCTTTCTTATTAAGCATTTCTTCCTTTGGCTAGAGTGTCTGTGGGGTACTGCTTTTTATTTTTAATTTTTTATTTATTTATTTTTTTGTTTTGTGAGGGTGAAGTGGTGACATTGGCATCGTCTGACGGTGGCAGAGGTGAATACCGTATGTATAGTTAAATAAAAAAATATGTACCCACATATAAAACAGAAAAAGAAATATCTGAGGGTGACTTTACAAATTAAGCGTTCTTTTACAATTTTGAGTTTTAAGGGTTTTTTTTGGTTAAGGTTTTTAATTTAAGAATAAAAAACAAACAAAAAAATGTATGTACTGTACTTAAATATGTGTGTGTTTAAACAACAGTCCTTTTAATAACATTACCCAGAGTAAAGTAAATCTTTAGGATAAAAAAAACTGTTGGGGTTGTTTTTTTCCAATTTATGTTTTATCATTTGTTTTAGATTCGTATTCGTTGCAATTTTTTTAATAAAACCTTATCAATATTTAGTTATTTTTCCTTTTTTCATATTTGTGGGTTCTTTACTATAAAGCCATTGTAAAACGGGTTGTATTTTTATTGCAGGAAAAATAAAATTCAACACAATAAATAAATAATGAAAAAGAAAAAAAGCCTAAATGGTGAAGAGCAATAAATCCAATCAAAGGAACTCTTAAGAAATTAATTGCACCAACTTTTCTTATGTAAAAAGTAAATATGCACGTATGCCGTTATATAAATTTGGCTACAAAAGTTCCGAGTTTACACTTAACCAAAGGGATACATTAAAACAATGAAAAACTTAATTAATTCAACGAATTGATTATGAAATCAACGTATTCGTTCAGGAAATCGATTAATGTCTAAAAAATAAACATATATTTAATAAAACAAAAACTAATAAAGTCTTATACCAACTACTACAAATGTCGCCTTGTTGGCAGCTACTTAATTATTTTGAAAATGACAGCTACATAGTAAGGAGCTGATTCATTTATACTTCAGAGGTGCCACTTTAGCTTTTTTTGCTGATCACTCACGCTTATGCACTCTCACGATAAAAATATTTTACTTATGCACGGTCACTCAGCTAAATTGTTTTATACTCACGTTCATGCACACTCTAATCTTGATCTAATCTAGTCAAGTGAGCGGTGCCCATCTCTACTTCGCATCAACAATTTGCCATATATAAATAATCGCGCCGCTGTTACTATATTTGTGCCCACATAAATTGTAATGCTTTTGCAAATCATACTTTCAGCGTTGTTTTGACGTTTTTTCCGCCGAACTGACAAAATTAAATTTTTAAGATTTCTTTCTTCTTAGTGAAATCATCCAGCTTTAGATGTTTTTCCTTCTCCCTCCCGCTAAATTAGCTAAAGCTCTCGAAAATTTCAAAATTTTCCGAGAACGACAACTATCAAACCACCTAAGCAATTTAGGTAAAATTTGTTGCATTCGATGCAGTTCCAAGAAAAGTAAATAATATAAAATATCGATTTGACAAAAATGTTTGTAGCAATCTAATTAGATTTTGGATACCGGGCTGAATTTGAACCAACACGCGAAATCTAATTGAAGAGACTTAGCATGCATACATGCATACAGCCATGTGAGCATCCCCAGATAGTAGAAGAATCTTCTTCATTTTGGGGAGTAAAAAGTAATTTTACTCCAACAATCGTCTGAACGATTAAAAAAAGGGTCACGAAATGATCGCGCTCATCAAATAATCTTCCAAATGCTAGCTGGGTTCTCATAAAAATAATTGGAATAGCTTGCAAAACGTTGAGATCTAATTAAAACTCGATTTCCGAAAATAACTTCCCATCTTCTTATTGCCTTCAGATGTTGAAAAATTTAACATACCAGGGATCGCCTTTTGGTCTAAATTCTACCCTCAGTTTAAACGTATACCTATTTTATTTGGATTCATTTAAAGAGAAAAAACTAACTAAATACTCATTCCCATCGCCACATTTATTTCGTTAAGTTTTTGCTTGAGCATGTACATCCATATTTAATTCTCATCTCTTTCAATTCTGATTGATCTCTTTTTCTTTTTCAACTTAACTGATTTGAAGAGAAAAAATCTTATTACTCATATACATACATATTTAGGAACTCTTCAAGATTCTCATTTGCTTATCTTTTTACTTGAAGCAATCAATAAGTGAATGTAGGTGTGTATTTTTAGCATTTGTAGTGGTGTCAACTTTAGGAGCCCTTTACTGCTTCAATACTGAACCGATTTAAATAATATATAGCAGCGGCACTAAAGCTGAACAATGTCTATCATTTGGTAAAAGAATGAAGAAAATCGTTTGGCAAACAATGGATAAAAAGGGCTCCAAAATTTTGTCTTCGCCTATTTTTATAATAGATTCTAGTCACTTGTCCCAGAAGAAGTATTCAAGTTAATTATGGTAACAAATTATTAAATTTAGATCTAAAAGTAAATTTTTTAGAAGCCGAATGCGTGTCTTTAGACGCGGTTGTGGTTTTGCTTTCCACTAAAACGAAACTTGAAAGTCCAAATGTAATGATTTTATTATTAATAAAAATATAATAAAATAAAAACGTAATACGTTTTTTGCCGTTTTTTGTTGCTTTTTGAAAATTGAAATGAGAATATATTTTTTAATTGGAAAATTTACGATTCCTTTTCAATTTCTTTTGGCGGCCACCTTCTTTAATACTAAACTCTTTGCTATTTTTACACTTCCGTTATTATTATAAACTACCCTTCCGCTCAACCTCTTCCTTCAGCTCCTTTTTGTACACAAAAGCACACACACACAAACATATATACCTACATATTTAAAGCCTGAAAAGGATTATTTGATAAATAAATAAAAAATTCCAAGAAAATTCTAATTTCCATCATATTTTGATTACACCTTCTTTCATTAGTTTTCTTTTTAATATTGAATATAGCCTTGTATTTTAAAAACAACTTGTATGAACGGAACAAGTTTAACATTAAGTTCCGGCAACTTGGTGGCAGATAGAATTCGCTACAAATCGTAAAAGAAATCAATTCCTTCAATTCCACTTATTTGTTGTTTTCGTGTAATTATTTGCTCAGTCCATCATTCAGGCATTTGCTCATTCATTCAATCATTTATTCATTGGCTTATAAAAGGGGCATGGGATGACTTGACTTGTGTATTTATTTGTGAAGGTATAACTAAATATGGATATGTTTGTGTATGTGTGTTCATTTATGACATTAAAAACATTACAATCATAAATGTATTGTATTTACAAATGTATAAATGTATATTATACTCATTTGAGTAGAGGATGAAATGGAAATGTTGCGAGCTGTCTTAATTAAAAGTGATTTTTGCATGTAATTGATGATATCGGAAGTTCCGCATATTCTAATGGGGGAAATATAAAATAATGAAGAAATAAATACATGCCGAGCCAGTAGACCGTAGACCGCGTCAATACTGACTAGGTAGTTCTTGTGGGACTATATAGAGAAAATGTCAATAGTATGATTGTACTGACTTACTATTGTTAATATCACCACACTGTGGGAAATGTCCGTAGTAAAAATGTACTGATCACTATAGACGCTGTCACCACCTGCAGGATATGTAAATATTAAAATTATACTGACGATGACACCAATACTATTTTATTTTAATTTACTTAAAATAATATTTAAAAGTAAAATAAGGTATAAAATCAAAGAAGACTGGACGTATACTTTTCTTATTGTTAAATGACATAAAACGAACTTCGTTTCGTTTTAAATTAATAATTTGTTTTTAATCGTTAAACATTTTCTCTATCTATCAAAAAGATACTATAATTGTTGACGAACATATTGACATGGATACACTTAACCCCATACTTCCTTCAGAAAGGAAAATAAGCAAAGCATTGAGAGTGTTCAAGAGTACCTACTACATACATATTTGTATGAGTAATAAGATTTTTTATAAATGTGCGTGTTTGTATGCAAATTTACTTTTATTGTTTTTTCCATGGGGAAGGGAGTTAGTAATTAGGTAGTTTCTTCTCATTAAATGAATGCAACTAAAATGGGTATACGTTTAAGCTGACGGTCGAATTTCGACCATTAGGCATACTCTAGTAAACATAATTATAGAATTGATATTTTTCTTGAATATATAAAGTATGTATTTATTTTTGTGTAAAAGTGCGACTATAAATTAAAAAACTGAATTTTGGCGATTCCCCAAAAAAAGCATTAAAAAATCTTCATTCTCCCATGGAGTCTGAGGGATTTGAAATTAAGCATTACTAAAAATTTTCACTGAATCCTAAATACAGTTTTGTCCAAAAAAAAATTATTTGTGTATTTAAAAAATAAATTTAATTTGAAATGGATTTCTGGTTAAAATATTAACTAAATTTTTGCCTCACGAAATCGAAAGCCTAATCAACCCCCCCATAACAATTTAAGAATTGTTACTGTACAAGATTTACTTTTTTCTAATATTTTTGTCAATAATTTTTCTATTAATTTTCCCATTTACTTGTATGTAAATGTCGTTTTCATCATAAATTTTATTTAATGTTATTTTTATACAAGTCATAAGATGATAATGATTTCAGAGAATACCGAATACATTTTTATTTTAATGACTTAACGTTAATAAATGAATACGTACTTATGTGTGGATGTGTGTATCACCCTTTGAGGGGATTTTACTAAATAAACATTTATGCTCAAGTTTTTGTGTTTTGCAACAATATTTTATTAATTTTGTACCACAATTAAATCGGAGCTACAAACACGCACAGTAGTGTGCAAGTAAGTAAATTGCGATCACATTTTTTTATGGAACTTTGCACATAAATTTAGTTCCCAAGACAATACATCATTCCGAAATCAGCTGATGGGTAGTGGAACTAGGCAAGCGTTATTACTTATAATGCCCTCGAGTCTAACTTCAATTAAATAATTGGCTTTGACGAGTGTCCCAAACGGTGGGATGCAGTAACATCCAAGGATATAATGTCATAAAAAACTTTCTATGTGTACGAGTACTTATATATTTTTTAATTTAGTTTAATGAAAAACTACAGAAGAAAAAAATCAAGTAAGCAGAAATGGAAAATAGCTTCATCTCAGCAGCCAATGGCGCTGGAAAAAGCAAGAGATTAATAATATATGGAATAATTAATCGTACTAACCGAAATTGATTTTACATGTAGAAATAAATAGAAGTAATTTTCGTATTCTAATTTAACAATAAAGTTATTTTTAATTTTTGATGGACATTATTTCTTTTCCGATTCAGAATCAATGTCCATGCACATTTCTTTCACTGCCGTTATTGCTTGCCACCGTCCCAAACTATACAATTAGTGACAAATTCAAAAAAAAAGCTTCGCTTTTAAAAAATATTTTTGTCAGCTTTTCTATGTTGTCAGTAAATTTAATGACATACAAGCCACTGTGCAGAGTTAATTATACAAATATGATTTTGCGTTTTGGGAACGCCCAGTGGAACTGTTAAGTTTTGTTCACTCGTGAACCATAAATTGGAGCAGAATTCTAAATTACTCTACTGCCCTTGTATTTGCATAAATATGTTAATATTTTGGTTTCATTACAAATAAATTAATGCGTATGTTGCTTAAGATAATTATCTGTCAATTCAGACAGTCAGACACATTCAATTATATTTATTTCCTATATCATCGACTTGACAGAAATTAAAAAACTTTAAAAGGAAGAATAGTTTCTCGAAAATCATTTTAGCTTCAAAATAGCAAATAATTTCGATGACGAAGAATTATCTCTAGAAAGTTTCTTTTTCTAGAATCTAGAAAACTTTAGTCGGCGAAAAGTTTTTTCAAGAAAATTTAAGTTGAAGGAAAATTTTCTATAGACAATTTTAATTTTAAACGAAAAATTTTATATAGAAAATATCAACTTGAAAATATTATTGGGACCAGAGAGTTTATCAATAACAATAATAATCGAGAGTCAAAGCAAAGATTAACAGCTTTAAGTCGAGTTTGCTAAAAATATTTCCAGTTTTGAAATTATTAAAACCGGTGGGTTTCGGTTAGGTTTTGAAAATACATACATGTGTACGTACATATTTGAGTATGTATGAACAAATATGAATGCGGGAATTTTAGAAGCTATTTATTTTGTTTGAAAACCATTGGCCGATTTTCGTTAAAAAATGGAAAACTTGAAATTAAAAATATTAAAATTTAAGAAAGTTAATAAAACATTTAATGAAGAATCATTTTCCCAGGATTTTGATTTTGTGCAAAAGGTGCCGCGGACAGACTTAACACGGACTTCTCAATAATTCTTTTTATTTAACTTTATTTAAGAGATCTAGGCTTGTTTAAAAAATATCTCGGCTCAAAAAAAAACCCAAAAAATTATCATAGGCTATCGTTACTTATGTGAGAGATAAAAATCAGTGAAACGTACCACTCAGTTCATGGAATATCTTCGATTGATGGATCACTTTCAAATATGACTCGGTAGATTTTATATATCATTGAAAACTATGCTTTCCTAGAGGAGACAATGCTCTTGACAACCCTTTGAAGATGCTCCTTAATATCAAAAATCACAGAGATGAAATTGAATATAATTTAATGACTGCATTCTATTCGTTATAAATGAAGTAGTGTTGCTAATAATAAATATCATAGAAACATTTGTAATCACTTGAACAAGTTGTACGCGGTTGACCAAAATAATCATCACCAATGCATGGGGTGCGGGTGTTTGTGGGGATGTGGGTCGGTGTGAGGTGAAGGTAGTACGTTCATTGAATGCCGTAAGTTACATTGAATGCCGTAAGTTGACCTTAGGTTTAGCGTTAAGAAATTGACCATCAACGTGCGCCAGTTATGCATGCAATTCTTTGAACATTGTCCAAATATTGAATACATACATACATACATATGTATGTGTAAAAGCGTTTATATGTACGATGCATCGAACGTATGCATACACACACATTATACTTAATGAATGAAAGAATGAATACATACGTGATTGAATACTTTATTACAATATACGACTACATGCCATCACGTATTCCCAGGGCTGTTTGCTTTTGAGATAAGAATTCATGATGATTTCCCCTAAACAAATTAATTTGATTTAGTCGAGTAAATGTTATTAACGTACAATTTAATAAAGTTTTTTTTTGTTGTTTTTTGTCTTGTCTTATAGTTCTTGATATTTGTGGCATGCTTATAATTATGAAATGAATACACAGTTGCCACACATCTAACTGGATTAAAAAGCCAGTAATCACACAACCACTAAACAAGTATGTTATTACCCAGCAATCCAAAGTAAAGAAAGACGACGAGACATGACACATCATTGAAATGAAAATTGTATCTACTATTTAAATATAGCAAGAAAAAAGTGGGAGACGAACACCGCACGGTGGCTGAAAATCGTTTTTCATTGGCCAAAAGTCTTTTTTTTTTTGTCACCGATTTTTAAAATTTTTACGCCCTTTTGCGGCTAATATATCCAGATTAAGGTAGCCAAAAAATTAGGTTAAACTATTGATAATTGTGAGCGTGGCATGCTGTCAAACTCAACGGTTTTTTTAATTTCAGAAAAAGGTGTTTTTCTTTTGTTTTTTTATAAAAAATAAATGGTTACTACTCGCAAGCTATCATCGATAATGGCCTGCGGTCTTTTTTATAATGTTGGTAGGATTATAGTCTTTAGTTTTTGTAAGTGGTCAGAGCTCTAGCTTTTAGTATTAAGGGTGTTACGGAATATTTCTGAAACTACTATATTTTTCTCAAATTTAAAATTTAGTGGAATAGAACTTCTAGGGAACAAAAGGGAACAAGAAATGTATACCACCGGGAGAAAGGTGAAAGTGTCCTCTTTACCGCTATATATACTTTTGCACCCGTGACGAGCCGTGTGTAGAACACTTTTTTCATTTTAATGAAATTACTCCAAAGTACTCGTATACAATGGTGTATATAATTTTCACTTTTTTGCCTAAAAGTTTATGTTTTTTACTTTAGACTACGTAAAACTAAAAAAATTAAATATAATACCTGCGAAAGGGTTTAATGGCTTTGTTTTGATCAGTCAAAAATTGGTAATAAAATTATCACAAATTATCACAAAATTCTACAGTAAACATATGATCTCTTTCTAAATTTACCTGTTATCAAATGTTAGGGTCAACCAAAGTCATAAGCAATTTTATAACAATAATCGGGACATTAAACCACTAAAGATAAAAAAGCAACCCAACAACAACAACAAATATTGGCGAGATACTAATCAGTTTTACCTGATATTAAGGTCTGGACAACATGTGCAGTTTTGTGCAATTTAAGCACTACCTGCTATGAAATTAAAGATCAATGTGTGAATAACATGTATCTAAAAATGTATAAAACTACGGATTCGATAAGGGATTACTCAGTAATAAGTTAATCCTCTAGGTGTACGGGTAAAACATAACAGACACAAATAAAAATATTCACAAAAATATGGAGAGCTTCAGTTATAAAGAACTGGCGGAAGAGTATTTTAGAAACAAAAACCAGGAAGATGTTCTTAGTTACGTTAAAATAAAATTAAACTTAAATTCGTGTAGCACCGAAATGGAAGAGGAATTATCTAATTTCGTCAAAGCACTAAAAAAACGCTACAAAGAAGTTCGCTACAGTAAACAAAACTTTTATATAAAAAGTGCAAACTGGTTAGAGGGCCAACTTACTGTCGCTGCAGAAACAGCAAAGCAAGATAAGGCTCGAAGACCACGCAAATCATTGGACAACTGCAGCGATAGATCTAAGAGGCGGAAACTTAAAGATATTAACGATGCAATTGGTTGTACAAATATAAAAGAATCTTTCCTACATCAATTACGATCACAGAACCAATTAACAAAAGTTGATGTCATTGAAAGCTAGTCCAGTGAGAACAAAACGGATTCTTAAAAATATACCAAATCCGAGTGATGCAATACAGTACATTATTTCTGGATTTGAAATTAACAAAACAGCAATATATTAAGCTCAGACTGCGTGCGATTGAAAAAGGTTTAAATATGTATCCAGTATATCATTACATAACCGCTGCTAAAATGGACTGTTTGCCATCAAAGGACACTATTACAATCACACCAATTTCGGCAGAGGTACAACTACAATCTCTACTTGATCACACAGCCGAACGCTTGCTACAATCAATAACAGGAAATGAGTTAAAGAAATATGGAAACACAAAGTTAATTCTTTTTTGTAAATGGGGATGTGATGGTTCTTCGGGACAAAAACAATACAAACAAGTTGTATGTGAAAATATTTCGGACTCGGATATGTTCATGGTATAATTTGTAACATTGCGATTGAAAAAGATTTTAGAAGATTCAGAGCCTTCGACTAGTAAAACGCAAACAATGGATATTTGGAAAAATGAGACACCATCTTCTACGAAATACTGCAGGCCAATCAAATTTGAATTCAAAAAAGAAACTCATGATGCCATTAACAAAGAAGTTAGTGATATTAAGGGTCAAATTGCAACACTACAGCCATTACAATTACAGTTAGATGGCCAGCAAATTGAAGTAAGCTACCAATTAGTGCTGACAATGATAGATGGAAAAGTAGGTCAGGCTATAACTAACACGAAGGCTGCATCCAGCTGCATTATATGCCAAGCAACATCAACCCAATTAAACCAAATACCGACAAAATCATTAGATAATACCGATGCATATGAATTTGGATTATCACCACTACATGCAAGGATCAATAAGAAACAACGAAACCAACAAAGAGTTAAGAAGTTCAAAAAAGAAACATGTTCAAGATGAATATCGAAAATTTGGATTGATTATAGATCAGCCAAAACAAGGGTCAGGCAATACAAATGATGGCAATACCGCAAGAAGATTCTTTTCAAATCCAGAAACAACATCTGAAATAACAGGACTGGATTTAAACCTTATTTTCAGATTTAAAATAATCCTAGAAGTACTTGCGTGCAATGAAGAAATTGACTCTAGAAAATTTGGAGATTATGCAAAGGAAACTGCAAATATATATACAACCAACTACCCATGGAGAAATATGTCTGCAACAGTTCACAAAATCCTTTATCATGGAGAAGATGTCATTAAATATCATTTGGTGCCACTTGGAGATCTATCAGAGGAGGCTCAGGAAAAAAGGAACAAGGATTACAGATTTTATAGAGAGCACACAACAAATGAAGATCTATTTAATATATTATTGGCAACGTCAGATCCGTTTATCTCCAGTATTCGAAATCAATGGAAAGTGGAACATCGGGATTTAGATGAAGAAGCCAAAAAACTACTAAAGAACAGAGATAGCACAGAACAAAATATAGAATATTTGCAATCAATATTTGAGTCAAATGAATAATAATTATAATTGCCTTTCATTGTTATTTAAGTACGAAAAACATAGTATTAGTAAAAAATAATAATAAACAGTTGCAAATGCTATTAAAATTTATTGCAGTTTTTATTTTTAAAATGTTTTTAAAATTATCAAATTTGACAGCAAAAAATAATAAATTTTTCTGTAGTAATAGCAATATTTTTAGATAATATTATTAAAGTTTTTTTTTAAGTGTAACTATTCTTTGAGTGTAAACAAATTTGCAAATTTGTCAGCAACAAATTTTTCATTTTTCTGTAATAGCAAAATCTCCAGTTGATTTTACTATTTTTTTCAATGTAAAATTTTTTTTAAGTGTAACATTAAAAAAATTCCATTATTACAAAAAATATTTATAATTATTATTAATTTCCAAATATTAAATTTTTTAATAAATAAAAAAATAATAAACCCATATTTCATTCTAAAAGTTAAAAAAATTCAAAAGTTCAACTTTGACCTAGAATGCCTTAAAAAGTCCTCAATAAACTTTAATGTAATTTAAACTGAGTCAAGCTGAACTAAATATCTATCCAATAAAATAAAAATTACTTCAATATTTTGATCGGTTCAAAAGTTACAGAATTTTGGCCAATGAAAAACGATTTTCAGCCACTGTGCACCGGTCCGAAGCAAGTCCCTTTATAAATATATCCTGCAATTCCTATAAGGAACACAGGGCCACAATTTTCTGTTGAGGTATTAGTAATCAAAATAGTTTAGGATGAATAGCTGATTAGAATACAGCATCCGGATCTGGTGCTGACGCTGCCTGCAGACTTCCAGACCGACGCAGTGCATCGAAATTTCCTCCGAGCGGATGTTGAGGTTATACCGCCTAAGGTTGATCGCCAATGCCAATGTGTACGCTTCACTATTCTTTGACCCCCAAGTTCCTTTAGCAATATATTAATATTTAGTGGTGGACCCACTTCTCTAGGCATAAAATTAAATCATTTGAGGAACTCAATTTGGATGAGTTAATATTTTTAACTATACGAACAAAGGAGACCAGAGGTAACACAAGGATGCATGCTATTGTGGTTGTTGTTGTTCTATCTCTGTCGTACGAAAATCTGATATTACATGACACTTGATATTGGCAATTCTTTTCATTTATAATCTGATGGCAAAAAACTGATTTAAGCAAAAACATAAACTCATTGTTTCATCTCTGATCTACCCTGTTCTACGCCTGGGTCGTGAATGCTCTGAGTACTTTTGCCAGCTCGTCAAAAGTATGAAGTATGTAAATTTTAATGCACTTTTATTTGCTGGGTATACATAGTAACTCCCCACTTATGTCTGTGAGCGCTGTTCATTCACGTACACTCATCTACACGCATATTTTCATAAAATAAATATTAAACAATATCAATATAGTCGTCGTACTCTTATGCCATTCACTAATTAACCGTAAAAGAATCTAATACAGTTTGCTTTTGTGTGGTAAAATATAAATAAACTTAAGTTTGGTTCCACCTTTGGAAAGAGCATGTGGCTCCTTACATGACTTCTATATACAATAATGTATGTATGTATTCTGATTAAATATTAATGAAAACTATAAATAAATATAATAAAGAAATATGACTTGAAATAATTACATTTTGGCTACTTGGAGAAAAACACTTTTTGTATCTGCAAATGAAACATTGCAATTTAAGGATTTTCATTTCGTACTAATAAGATAAGACTATTTAAAAATTTATAGCCCCAACACTTTTATTTTACGAGGGGAAGTCAATAGGCCTTGGGAAAAATATAATTTGTTTGGTATTTGTTATAGTTCCAGCGATTCTGCAACTTCTTTCTGCCGTCCGCAAAACAAGATTTCTGTTGCAGAAATGACATACTTTTAAAATATTTTCTAAAAAAATATACAAATATGTTGCATTTGGCTTCTGATACACCATTCTGCTGACATAAGGGCCTGTAATATGTATTTTTATTGTGTTTCTGGCAACACGTAGGTATACAAAATCACTGTCGAACTTCTTTTATTTGGAAGAGAGTGAAAAGAGTCTAAGAAAAAATATCCTTCACATAAAAAGATTTTCCGAAATTGCTTGTCATTTCACTGCTCGGTCAGGTCATTCGAAAATCATCCTACTAATAAAAAATTCATCTTGTATACACAACCCGCCTCACTTTAAGAACAAAAAAATATCATATTAACGTCGGAATCAATGTCTTTGGCGGCATCACTGATTAATAGATTTACACGAGTAATAAACATTAATTGCACAAAGAGCAAAATATTAAATAAAGAGTAGAGCAAGCAGAAACACATACAAAGGCACACACAAACAAACTTATAAAACCCATTCACAGAAACAGACATTCAGACATATTGAACACGTGCTAGCAGGAACATGTACGAGTACTTATATTATTGTCCAGAAGGAGTGAGAGTAGATTTTAACAAACAATAAAATCCTATTGTTAGACAATCGTCGTATAGTAGTATCGCATATCGTATCTAGAAATATAAAACTAAAAACCAACAATTACAAATGCATATGTATGTATTTATAATTATAAATGTCACTTTATTGATTTTGCTTTCATAGAGCATTTGAATTTTGCTAGTTTCGTAAAGTGTTTTCTTCTATTATGTATAAGAATCGAAAATTTATATTTTTTATTCCCGCTTTGAATTCAACAATTGTGCTTATTATTTTAACGATTTAGCCATAAGTGATAAAGACGATGGCCTATAAATATAAAATATACTTAATGACGTAAGTCCAACGCACCAAACTAACTTCAAAACAACCGGGAACTGTCATATCAGCTGTCACAGAAAAATTTACCAATTTACATTTCACCACCTCCAAAAAAATATTATTATTATTAATAAAAAACTTCCGATATTAATATTTCACTGAAGACTATTTGGCTGTTATTATTTTTAATTCCTAAATCAAAATTGTCAGTTTTCAAGTTAAATTTCGGAAAGTAACGTACTGTATTTGTAACTTATTTGAAAAAAGGGTTCACCCCAGTTTGGTTAACACGTACAAAAATGGAAGCAGCTTAACTTACTTCTCATAAGTTGCGCGTCGAAATGATAAGGTTTTTGTTCGATTTGATGGTGCACAGAGCCTTGCGGCATCTGTAAATAAATTTGTAACTACAGAAACTCGTATAGTGAAATTCTTGAGCAAGCTCGGCATAAATTTTTGAAGAAATTTAATGTATCTAAATAAAAATATATAAGCACATGGGATGAACATCAACTGGAACTAGTTACTGAAATTATAGATTTAGGCGTTCTTCTTGATCTGAAATCAAACTTTAAAAATATATTACTGTGATGGTAAATAAACGATTGAAAATTATCTCAAGATGAACGAGAGCTAAGCACCTATTAAGTGTTTGACATTCAATGCCCTGATGTTTTCCATGAACGAAGCAAAATAGTATGCTCAAGTGACCGTATCACTTTAACACACACTCTATTAAACATATGTATGTATGTAGTTTGTATAGATGTTTAAAAAAATGAAGTATGTTTGTATGAACACACATAAAAAACACACCTACATAAACATACATATTTAGTGTAGGTAGACATTACGTGTAGAAAAAATTAGTTGTTTCATTCTAATCGGAATGTTCTATCAACGTGGATTTGTGCGTTCCACTTTGCAGCAGTTTGTTCACGTGGCACTCGGAAGTGTGAACATTTTGAGATTAAACGTTGTTTGTTAGAACGTCGTTAATGCTGTTGTTCTATTTATTGGTAATGTCACCAAATGACCATTTAAAGGGTCTTCAGCCAAAATGAAAAAAGAAATTACAAGAAACAAAACCGAAAATATAAAAAAACAAAGAAAGGGGAAAGAAAAGCAGGAGTGAATCATTTCAATTAGTGTTACTATAACAACGGCCGTACAAATTAATCACTTAGGAATACTAATCTGCCTCCTATTTATAGTCAAGTTGTGCGAAAAAAACTAAGAAGTCATCTAAAATTGGTTTATTCATTAAAATGTTAATTAGCAAGGAAGTCGTTTACTTTGAATATCCAATTATATCTGAGATGCGATAAACGAACGCACTTAACAGTTTGAACATTTATTATCCACAAGGAATTATCTAAATTAACATACATACAAACATTTGTACCAGGATAATAAAACAAACAAAAAATATCAAAGAACGTGAAGCGGTTCCAGGACAGCGGCACAGTCTCACAGTATGATAACATAGGCTTAATTAAGTTGAGGATTTCGGCATACAATTATTATCATTTGTACACTTGGGTGGATCGACATAAGAAAAGTCCAGTTACTCTCTAAGATGACAGATACAAAGAAAAAAATGTTTTTATAATTATATTTTGGAAATATGGGTGATGATGATGTGATGAGTTGCAATAGAAATAATTTCGCGTCGTAATTAATTTCGACGGTGCGAATTTTTGGTGTGATATTTATTATTCGATACTCAACGAATCACAGTCCAGTTGGATACGACTTTCTTATTGGTGTAAGCCAAAGTACGATGTATAAAGTGTGTAAATAAGCATGAAAGGAAATGGTAGCAAAATTCCAAAAATTTTGTCAACTTTTTTTTTGAAAACTTCGAATTCACATTCAACATTTTATGAGAAAATAAAAATTACCCGGAGGTTTATATAAATATCTAGAGTAATTCGATGTGGTTTGACGGAACATATTTTGGATTGCAGAAGCCAAAACATGGCAAACTATTTTCAATAGAAAAGGTTTTCAAAGCCTTAACAGCATCATTGTAAATTATTCATCAAGATGTATTAAGTTTACAAGCTGGCAGCGTCGCGGCAGCTGATTAGTTTTTACTCTATCGAAGTGAAGAATGTTTTCGACAATTGTGGTTTACTTTTTGTTGTATTGTGGTGTTTGTTGGTTGGTAAGCTGACAGGGGCGGTGTGCATTGGCATTCGCTTGCTGGTCAGTCGCACGACAGGTGCCTGTGTCTTACCTCCTCGTGGAGCCAACTAAATAAATATCTTGGTGAAAGAGCTAAAGCATAGAAATCTTCTGCAGACCTAGATCTTGGGATCTCTATCCGTGTTCAAAAGAGAGTAAGCTTCGGCTTACATAAGTCTGCGAATAGGTATGTTTAGGTATGAGTCACATTCCTATAACCGCTAGGGAGCTACCCTAGCTCTGGTTTCAGAGGAATGAGCATACTCAGACGTTGAAATTAAGGAAGTAGATTTCAATCTATGTTAGCTAGGGTACAGGTCTAGTGGCACCTGGAACTTAGTTTTAACCCCGCGGGGTTAATAGTTGATGATTGCCTGCGGGCTTGTAAAATAAGAGATCAACAAATTGTAACTGTTAATCGGTTAGTTTGAGTTCAGACAGGCGAGCATTTGGAAGAAAAACATCTGGAATCCTTTTTATTTTTTCATCCGCGTTTTCACCGACGAGCAAGCTGTCGGCAACATTCCATTATTATTATTAATATTTGCCATTATTTTCATACAAAAAATAAGATTTCGACATCTATTTTGCTGTTGAGTAAAATCTCGCTATCAACCGACATCATAGCAAACTTCGATAAAATATACTCGATACCGTAAGACAAAATCTCAAAATCGAAATGCTCGCACATGCAAACAACCTTTCGCTCGCTACATACTCGCTATGAATATCCCCATGAACAAATTAATGTACAATGGAGTTCGCAGATAACGTACGTACACCGGTTATAACAAATTGTTCTTTATACCGAACAACTTTTCCCAACAGTTTCTCCTTAATATTTCATACAAATCTCTACGGTTATAAAGAACTTCAGTTATATCGAATTTCCGCTTATAATAAACTCTTTATAAACTTTTTTTATTTCTTCCCCTACTACGAAGAAAATTGCCCAGGACGCGGAGTTTGCTATAACCGAACTCTACTATAATACTGATCTATGGTACTGATTTGATAACAATAAATTAATTTCAGTGAATGGTTATTTTTATGGCACCATCACCCACCGTGATCTACTTTCCCATATTCCCATGACAAATGGATCTTTGCTCTGAAACGACCCGAGAATAATCGGGTAAATTATCAAGTCAGCGGCAGCTGTATGAACCGGAAGTCTTTTTCTTTTTGACAGCAAGAATAATTTGTGATCATTGGGAAGCTTAATTTTCAAGCCAACGATCATTTGCATTGGAAATTTCCAACAAAATATTTTTTGAATGACTAATTAATTACCTAAAGGGTCGTTGTTTATTTGATACGATTTCACAAATGACTATAAATGAGATTTCTAGTGGACGTTAGAAAATCCCAAATGCTAATGTTTTTACAGTGGTACGTACAAAGCATCACCGACAGCGAAATGACCAAGCAGCTTCAGTAGCATTACATATTCAGATTCCTTACACACTATTGTCACTATATGAAAACTTAAGAAATTTTACACCCCATCCTCCTCCTTCGGACTCTTGACAAGCCTAAGGTGGTGGCTTCCTTCTTTATTCTCTGTTTTGGAACGACAAGATTGCATAAGTATGAGCATGGAAGAATATATATCATTACAATTTTTTTATGTTATTCGGAAGCAGACTAAGTAGATACTAGGGATGCAAATCCCGGGATTTGTTTTAAAATATCTTGAGCTTTAGTGATATTTTTAACACCAAAATAAAATTATTGAAAAGCGATTTCAGCTTTTCTTTATATCTTATTTTATTATTTCTCTGTTAATAATTCGCAATCGAAAAATATATATTTTTGGATTTGTTTTGGCCAGGTCCACTGTGCATTCGCGGATACGTTACGTACATATATATTACTTATGTAGATATGTAACAATAGGGGTTTCGTCAGCTCTAATTGTCATGTTGTTGATGTTGTTGTTGTTGTTTATGGAAATTGATCAAGTTGGTGATATCTTTTATGTAAACGTATGAAACCTAAAATTGTATAAAATTATTGTTTTTCTCTCTTTTGGTATTTTGCTTTTGTTATTGTCGAGCTTTTTTCGAAGCTGTTGTTGTGTTACTGTGTTTGTTGGTGTTGTATTCTTTTTCAATCATTTGTTTTAAACTAATCTACAATTATACCGCGAAAACATTTTTCTTAGAATACTCAAAGATCGTGTGTACTTTTTTTTTTGTTATAATCCTGAACAATACGACGAGAGCAAAAATGAATTCCTAAAGCAGGCACATAAATACATAAAAATAATACAATCAATAGCAAGATTTTCAGACGATTTTATTTATAATTTACAATTTCAATTTACTGCAGTCATCATATTGTTTTATTTTCATTTTTCGCTTTGGTTTTTGTTTCTGTTGCTTTTTTTCGAAACAAAAAAGGTTTAATTTTGAAGGGTTCATTATGATTCATAAAGCCTCATTGATATTCAAGGTTTTCTTTAATACAATTCTTTTATTTATTATTATTTTTTGTTTTTATTCTTATTCTTATTATGTTTTTTATTTTTTTGTATATTTATTTTACTTAAAACGTTAAACGTAAATTCATCTTTTGACAGTGACAATGTTTATACTCGCAACATAAAGTATATGCTCCGGTTGTTCCACCATCGTCATCATCATCGTCATCATCATTGTCATCATCAGCCGCATTAACAACATTAAAAGCAGCGCCACCACTAGCAAACAGAGGCAGTAATGCTCGTAACTGCAGCAGCAACTGAAACACTGAGGGACCTCATACAGCAGTGTTATAATTTCAACATCGTTCAGAAGTCGCGCATTCAAAGTCCTGTCCAAAGTCTTAAAAAAACAAAATATACTGGTTGGCTTGTGTAGGTAAATGTAGCCATCCAGCCGTATATACGTGTGCATGTATGTATGTATGATGGGTACATAGAGTGGCTTGATATTTGGCATTGTATGTAAAGGATTGTCTTAGGATAAAAGTTATCATCATTTATATCCATTGTTTATGCGTGCCTTTTTAGTAGTTCACCAGAAAGCTTTGTGCTTTTTAACACACGTTGTTCGTAAATACTTTTGCTTTCTGGATGTCATACATACATACAATACAGATGGACGGACGGATAGTACGACAGACAGCCGGACAAGCTTGAATTTGAAAGCGACGAGTATTTTCAGAATTAAAAAAGACAATTTTTCGTTACGTTTTAATGAATTCCGTGGGTGCTTTTAATCAATTGTACTACAAACCAACAGCACAAACTGACCAAAAGTTGCTTTTCCTTACACAATTCGCAATCACAGTAAGTTTAATGTGGAACAGACAGAAGGAGACAGAGAGCGAGAGAGTGTAAGAGAGAGACACTATATAAGTAAATATACATTCGTTTAAACAATAAAGACTTAACTGATAAATCTTCTCAAAACTCCTTAGTCACATCCTTCCATCCATCCATCCATCCATTCATCTATCCAACCATCCGCCCATACGTACACAAGTGATTAGAGCATACAATAGCGAACCAGGTTTAGCATTGTGTTTGTCACGAAGAAACTCCACAAATCTATTCATCCATTCGTTGTTGAATCGATAATGATGAGTTGTTCTTGATTTTAATAACGTTCCAAATGATACGAAAATCTAATCTTTTGTTTAAATTTTATTTCTTTTTTCGTTTAGATGCCATGAATACGATGTTTTAAAAAATTAAATTAAAAATTATTTAAAATCCTTGAAGTAAAATATTGACTCCATCCAACCAGTAGAGTACGTCCGTATCCACACATTTGCAGGATCTCTCAACTTTCACAAAAAATCAAAAGATAGTTTCAGGTTTTCTGAAAGCCGAACCACCTCAGCGATTGCATCAAGAGATAAAAATAACTACCGGCGGCACGCAGAATTAATATTTTTTAATGTTTTTCTTCTTAAGAAGACAATTTTATACTTTAGCTTTTGTAAGCACAAATATTGCTTCTTTGCCTTACAACCAAGCTTCCACAAAGTGAAACTAATGAAGCTGTGTTGGAAAAAACTTAAGGCCAGGTGGGGGTGTTTGCCAGAGTGAAGTGATGGTGGGTCCATGTTTTTTCCTTGATCCTAGAATACTCTTTGCGGCAGTCACATTTATTTCGATTGTGTTACAAATAACGTGCCTTTGAACATTATAAATAGTTATAAGTACAATAAATAATTAAATTTTGCCATGTACGCATACAGATAGAAGCAACTGTAAAAAGAAGCCAGAGTAAAATTACTACTCGTATTATTGTTATTATTATATTTTCTTACCTGCTTAACAGGAAATCGAAAATTGGAAAAATTCAAGTAAATAAATACACAAACACAAAATGATAAAGCATGAAAACACACACACCAAACTGTTAATTCTATCTTTTGATAATGAAAAAAGGACACTTATGAAAATGTACGTTAACACATACATACACATGCTGTATATTTACACACTCTCCGATATATTGATGGATTAGAATCAGTCATGTGTATCTATGTATGTAACTCATTGTTTTCTCTTGAATGCAATAGTTTTTTTATTTCATCAAACAATTTTATTTACAAAGTATCGGAACGAAATAATAAGCGGTGGTTAAATATTGGATTTTGCTGCTGCTTTCTTAATGTTTGTACGTACAGCTCGGTACCTGTTTCGAAAACGACAACTTTTGTTTTTTATGTTTCATGAATGATTGGCAAATCTTGATTAATTAGGAATAAAACAAATCTCAAACTGTAATACAAAACATATCAACATTCATCTCTTTTGAAAGCCAATATGCATTAGCCAACATCAAGACAATTAATAAGCTGCAATCACAGCGACATCAAATACTGTACATAAGAGGGCTGTCTTAGAATTAGTTAATGTTAAAACTTTTATTAAAATATTCCCATACGAACGCTACAATTGCAGCACCGCCCGGGGTTATAGTTATAGTGTAATTTAAGTAAAACAAAGGAGAACAATCGAACGGATGTGAAATAAATTTTAAATAATTAAATTTGAATTTGAATAAATATATGACACACATTTAATTTTGATAGTTTATTTTCACAGCTGAAGTATGCTTTAGTCCGTCCAAGTGGTCACAGTATAGTCTTATTTCTGCAAACTGAGGTAACCGTTTTAATAGACTTTTCAATTGTTCGATTAATAGATATTTAGGTTTTTAAAATGCGCATATAATCGAGGTAAGATTTTATTAACACGTGCAAGCATAGTGGTCAGGAATGCAGATTTTTTTCCCCGAAAGTGTCAAAATGCTGTTGCAAAGATGATTGATTTACTATGAAACTCATTTTTGGCATTATTTTTATTTTTTGTAGTTGATGTAGATGAACACTACATATGCAATACGTTGTGCTGTATTCCACATACGAACTGTTCGGCTAAAGAGCGAATTTGTTCTGTAATGCGTAGTGCGATCCACTGACATATCTACCACAAATGGATGCGCTCTCAATTTTGGATGCTCGTTAATTAATTAGAAAATTATATAAATGTATATACGAGTAAACACAATTCTCAAATACTTCTATCAACTCGAGGCACCAGAATCCTTTTTCTGAGGACCAATCGCAACCATTCTCTGCTTACAAAAATTGAAGAATTGTTGGATGAAGTGTATCGAGCTGAGAAGTAACTACATTGCAGCATTTAAAAATATTAATTCGAAAAAGTGATTTTGCAAGAACTTAGTAATGAAGATATAAAATGTTTTGCCTATTTTCAAAAAACTGATTTTTTTACAATTACAAGAATTTCTGTGGCACTAATTATTTCAGGTTGAATATAACTGCAGTCTTCTGTAATGGTTCCAAAAGGAATTAAATCAGTTTTGTACATGCGTTTTTTTTCTATCGAAATTAATAACTTAAATTCGTATTTATGACAACATTTTCGATTTAATTGTTTTCTAGTTGCTCTGAAAATCTGTTCAGCGCAAAGTAATTAATTCGCCATGACTTCCCTAATTTTGCGTAATTATTTTTAAAATTAAGGAAAATAAAAGAGATCTTGTTCAAAATGTTTGATGCTCGTCTAAGCTTTTTTACATTCATCGTCTTTCGCCCTTATTTTGGTCAACTAAACACCTTGATTTTTATGATTATTATTCTTTCGTTCTTTCGTTCACACACGCATCGTCGTAGCGAGTGGAATTTAAACGCAGCAAACATACAGGAAATTAAACAATAGTAAAAGATTTAGCAAACAATTACAATGTGTTCTTTTAAAAATGAATTTCTTTTATTTCATAAATGTTGTTTTTTCTTTTCTTTTTTCTTCTTTTTATTTCATTTTCTTTTGTGTTTAAAACAATGATTACTCTTTTTTATATTAAGGGATTTTTGTTTTCATTCATAAACAAGACGACTGAAAATATTAATAAAAATATTCGTATGTACACAAAAGCACACACATACACACATACGCGTACTATATCCGCAATTAAAGATGTTGTGCACCCGGTTATTCGACAATAAATGAGAAGAACAATGCGTTTGAAAATAATTAATAACAAGACCATGTTGAAAAAATTTTATTCTACTAGAATTAAACAGGTTTGAACGCCAAAAAGGGAGAAATACTTAAATTTATATTATCTTATTGCTATTATCTATTTATTAGGTGCGCAATTTAGCTTCCTTCGTTGGGAGGTTAAAAAATTCATGCACAACAGGCGGCCCTAAAGTCTATACTTTTTGTCACCGATTTAAAAAAGAGAAAAACCATATGAAAGTAAGCACTTGGGAACGGAAAAAGTCTAAAATCGAAGTCCGTAGTTTGAGTATTTCTTTGTGAGCAGCAGGATGCAGTGTAATACGAAAGGATTATTGGCAAACGAACTGCCCTACTGCTCTCACTTTTTGACATTTATGATTAGTAAACTCTAGTAAATTATCATGAGAGATTGACGCTTGAAGAACGATACTAAATTATCTAGATTTACTTTGAAAATCAATCATCAATTCGTGGAACTTATAGACGACTTCATGATTTTTATGGCGCACATACTCGTCCATCTGAGCAAGCCATCTGTCGAATTGAGGATACATTCATGATGCAATAACTCCAACACGTCGAAGGAAATTCGGCGAAAGAGAATTTCGCCGATATAAGCAAAAGTCAGCAAAGAAGATCCAATTTTAGTGATTCGTCGTCGGTCGCAGAATTCAACTCTTAGTTAAGATTCAGCAGGTGCAGGACTTAAAGCTACGTATGGCCTTCTTTCACCGATTGGGCTTTATGTTCATCAGTAATCTCCCTCTTTTAACTCTGAGAGATTTTAAATGCATTCAACCCAATTGTATTCATCCCTAAAGCACGGCTACATCGTGGAATTTTGCGCTCAGGAAGAAGCCCCATCACCAACCTGGGTGACGATAATTAGCAATCTACGTCTACCGAAGTCTCAATTTGCTAACGAATCGCTATTCAAATAGTGCTTTTAAGCGTTAGAGGAACACATATTAGCTATGAACATCAAAAAATAATTTTTATCTCTGCGGCTTTTGAAATTTTGAATATCCAAGCATGTATTATTTTGATGAGGAATGAAGGAAGAAAAACCTTCTCTACAGAAAACAGGGTTAGGTATCTGACGAATCCTCCTTATTATAAGACATATGAAAAGTTGTGTATGATTTCCTTTGTAGAATGAAAATAGTCCTTTGAGCATCGCAATATGCCCAAAAGTTATTAAGTGTAATCGCTATATGCGGGATGCCCACATTTAGTTCTGTAGTTTGGAGAAATATGTGTCCCAAAAAACACCGTTAAGCTGTCGTGGTAGCTCTCTAGTTTAGTTAGTATAAAGAACTTACTAACACATTCACATTCAGGCATTATGAGAGCTTTAAAAACTCGTTTATTAAGAGTGCAGTAGTGTTAGTGATGTGATTATAAACAAAATATGTATTTATAAATTAAATTCATTGTATTGTGATTTAAATCACACCAAAAAATTTTTTTCAATTGTGTTGCTGTTATTGGTGCTGGTGCTGGGGCATAAACAGGAACGATCAACGACGGTAGGTAGTGGCGATGGTGGTGTTAGTCAATTATTATTAATTAGCAATTTATTTATTAAAGTGAAAAATACAAAAAATTATATATGTGTATATTCATTGGGTCATCATCGTCACTGGCGTCGACAGTAGAGTTTACTTTTATAACAATTCACTCACACATTTATCATAAATTAGTATTGTATGATTATGTATTGCTATTAGAGTTTTTCTGTTGCCGGAAAACGGCTTACATTTTGCAATATATACCGGTATGCCCAGAACTCCTACTTCAAAATAGCTTTTTGGAACAGAATATGTATTAAATAAGCATTTAAAAACCCAATTTTCCAAAATGTAGCTTAAGTTTTAGTGTTCACTTTCTGGGTTTTCCCTACTCTCTTAAAAAATGCAGTTCCATCTATAAAAAATTTTATGTAGTTGTTGCGCGCACAAAATTGCTGATGTTTTAAAAAAAATATGCATACATGTATATACATATGTATATATGTATGTGTTTATTGTACCCGAGAAATTCCGCATAAATCTCCCGGGATTTTTATTACGAGAAAATAGCAAAGTGGCGGGATCTTTTGCCTGGAATTCCCACAAGAAAACTCTAATTTACATGGCTACATTCATAATTTTGCGTACAGTGGGTAAAAATATTATCTGTTTGGCTATTTGGCTGAAAGAAATGAAAAAATCGGTACGTTTTAGCTCTTGAGTAAGCTTGATTTTCAATTTCCTAAGTTTTTTTACAACAATTTGAAGAACATAAGTAAATCAAATTAAAATAATGAAGTTGTTGCCCATTTAAGCCCTTTCGTTTCTTTTGGGACACTGTGCATCGAAATGGTTTTCCATCAAAGCCCACTGTGCACCGTTCCTACATTTTATAATCTTCTTAGTGTGTGTAAAAATATTCATTAAAAATATACATACTTATTTATATCAGTCCATACATGTACCGTACCGAGTCACGGAAAAAATAATAGAAATTGAAATTAAATTATTATATTAATTTACAGTATACTCGTATGCATACATACAAATGTGTGTATGAGTGCTGTTTTCACATGCCCTCATGATTACAATTTTAAGTAAATTTCCAAACACACACAATAAATATTCTCATTACATTTTATAAAATATCCCCGTAAACATTTTCAATAGCAGAACACTTGGACACTTCTTTGGCAAACATACATATGTGTTATGTTATTTTTATTAAAAATCTATAGACATTAGTTTGCATCATGGTCAAAAATTTAGGCGCCCACTGTGTGAACCAGGTGGTCCATATAAAAATATATTTTAAAATCATATTAATTTGACACTGATCGATATTTTCTGTTCGAAATATTTACTATCAGTCAATAACATACCTCCGTGGACCAAAATGAGTCGCTTTTCGCTTGAGCAAGGTTGGTAATTATTGCAAACTTATTATTGGATATCAAATTTGACTGGCGATTGGCCTCCTCCGAGCTGCGATTTGGCCCCTTTAGATCTTTTCAGTTGGGTGGCGTCAAAGACAAATGCTAATATCGTCCGAGCCATTCGTGGGGAAGAACCAGAACCGTTGACAAAGTCTTGGAAAATTTAATTGACAATATGAGCTTCTGCGAAGCCAGCTCCTTAGTTCTCATTTTGTTCTCAACACTTTTAACGGCCGAAATTTTTTGACATCTGCGTTTGTGTGCGGACATCTTTTGCTCACACGAAAATAGTTGGCTTACAGGGTGTGCTACACCAACTTATGCATTAGAACTAGCCAAAACTAAGCTCCCAAGTAAATTAGAAAACGTAAATGGCGCTGTATTGGTCGCCGTCAAGCATTAAGGTGGAACCCATCAAAAACATGGCGCAAAACAATATATTATGAACTTCTCGCAGTGAACTACACCTGGAACGATATCACTAGCGGTTACAATAATAGAGTGCTCCAATGGAAGAGAATTATAACAAAAGGGGAAAAATATGTGGAACATGACTGACTATTTTTACTTTTATCAAATAAAATCGATCAAAGTTCAGATAATTTTCTTTCCGTAGAGTAAGAAATATGTCTACTTTTTCTTTTGTTTTTGGTCCACTGGAGTACCAAATATGCTTAAGCTTTATCTCTTTGCTGACAATAGTCTGAGAGCTTAACTTCGTCCGTAGTGATATTTCAAATTGCATACAAATCAAATCCAGATAGTAATCCAGAAGGCTCCACAATGATTTTTGCACTTTGTTTTTATGAACTACAAACTTTCTTCCCACTGTACGCCAGATGATACTTACAGCAATAAACTATCAAATGTTTAGTGGGATACATAATGGACGAGCTGCTTTTGAACAGAATTCAAACATACAAACACACACACACAGACATTTTCATGAGTGGTTGTGTTAGTATCCAGCTGTAGGAGCACATTTTCATAACTGCTGCTGCTGTGATTTATACGTCCACTTTAAATTTAAAATAATTACTTATATTGAAGATTATTATTATTACTTTTTGAATCTTTGTTGTCACTAGTAAATATAAACATTGCAGATTTCGTTATGACTTCCCTTGATCGCTAGCTGGAAATTAGTTGAGTCCCGCATTTCTTATTGTACATAATAAAGAAACCATCGAATTTAATTTCCGCTTGGATTTAATATTCCATTTAAGCGGGAGCGCTCATTTTAAAATTGTCAAGTTGAAAACATCAAAAGGCCGAACAGTAATGTGATTCGGTTTTTCTGCTTATTAATGATGATTCTAAAATAAGAGGGTGGCGGTCTTAAAATAAGGCCGAAAACAATTTGGAGGAAAAAATCTAATTATTTAAAACATGTAGGTTTTCTTTCCCTCGACAGATTTTTTTCCAGCTAAATTTAATTACTTAAATAACTTCAATTGGTTGTTTGAAGAGGATATTAATTAGACTTAAATCGACTCTATCGGCTGCACTATTTGCAATTGTAAATTAGTTTTGCCTGCTATTTCTTCATTACATTCAGATGTTGAATACTGTATAGCAAAACCTGCACACTGCAGCAGTGCGTGGCAGCTGGGACCACATTCCTCGCAAGTTCGTGACTGGCTAGAAGTGCCGGAGTAAATATCCACATGTCTTACAACGAACCGATAACTCAACTGGGAAGCTTTGCTAAACCGAAACTGGAACAAGCTCACACAGGGACTTTTTTGAGATGGTGGTCAAAAATTTGTTTATATAGCGTTCATTCTGACACATTCTGACATGATATATCACAAACTATTATCGCTTCTCGCTACCTTCGGATTACAGCGCGCACTCTGACTAATTATCTGCATAGCTTTTTGAGATGTCGAAAATGTACTCTTATTGATTATTTGAAAGCAATGAATACGTTATTCCTTAAGAATGATATGCAATTTATTTTAATTGGATATTGAATATTGTATCATTAAAATTCTATTTTTTTAAATGTTACGCTACCACATTCCGATATTTCATCTACTTTTATTATATTATGAGCCCTCTTCAGCCTTGTGCAATTGTTAATATTTGCCATCAAAGGTGAACGAACGGGGCTTTTGGTTTAGTGGAGAATTATTATTTTTTTATTTCTTTATTTTTTTTTGGATTTTCCATATAATTTTTTTGGGCTTTTTTCCTTATTGACAGTTGTCAGTCAGAGAAACAAGCCGAGACAAATTTTTCGGCGGTGGGAGTTTAGTTTTAAGTCGGCGGCGGTGTAGAAAATGTTTTTCTTTGTGACAGACACCCCGGATCACTCTACGAAGAGTATGATGCAAAATGCGCTTTCTCGTTAGTTAATTAAATTAATTTAAATTTGTTGTAGAAAACTTGAAATAAAATTATTTCAAATTTTTTTTATGGGCTGTTTAGGTATCGTGTGTATTCAAGTTAGAAAATATTTCATTATTATCTTTATTAATCTTAGTTAGACTTACAAATGCCCAAACGGAAAATTGTCGAAAGAAAAGTCGAAAAGCATTTCCCAAAATGCTGCAGATAATATCTGAATGTTAAAAATGCACTTATTGATGTAGGATACAATTAAAGAGCAGTAGCAGCACCCCAGCTTCACGTTAAGTATGTACTTCTCCAAAGCAAAGATCTTAATTAAATCACAACACAAAACTTAATTGAAATCAATTAAACGCCCAGCAAAGCACAGCAAACGAGCAGAACGGAACAGTTAAAAGCCAAATAGAACAAAGCAAAACCTAGAAAATAAGATGAGAACAAACAAAACTAAAATAACAATGAAGAGATATTTATGGTAAAAGTACCAGTCACAGTCAACTTCTCCATTCATTTTAACAAAAGGAACAATTAAATTTTGTTTAATGTTTTTTTCACATGGGAGACGACATTTTAAGTGTATGAAGAAATAGGGTTCTCAAGTTCCAGGATTTTGTTCATTCCCGGGAAAAGTTTAATAAAATTTCCTATAAAATCGTTCTTTGCAATTCGTGCATTAAAAATACCCACAATGGAAAATGTAATGGATACAATTTTTCTGCTGCTTCCCTTCAATTTTCTTTTGAAAATCATAAAAAAATATCCGCATTTTTGCGAATTAATTCGTTTTTTAAGGGCTGGGAAAAACAATAGTGAACCCTTTTATTGCAGGTCATCCCTGAAACTTCCTGCTGAGCAAAACTGACTGAGCAATATGTGGTATCCAACTGGCGTTTTAAAATATAAAAACTACAAAATCGATTTTATAAGAACTTTTAGAATAATTAAAAATAAATATTTTTTAATATATGTCCATATATTATTTTAATGAAACAAATTTTACGCATCACATACATATGGGCATTTCCACCGAAACGTATACTTTTTGTCACGTATGTTATCCTCCTTCATTGCATGTACCAACATACTTTAAAACCTTTAGATTTTTTTAAATTTTATTAAATATGGAGCAACGTAGTCGAACCTCAAAAAACTTGATTTGTGATTTAAGAATGCAGAATTATTCGTCGTATCGCACTTCATCTTGTGCGAAAAAATCTGCCCAGATCCGAGACTTAGATATATATTATTCACATTAAAAATGAAACATAAAACTAAAAATAAAAAACGAATATAAAACTAAAAAACAAACAAGAAACCAACGAAATTTTCTTGAAAATTGATATGCAAAAAAATTTATAAAGCTTTGCTTTGCCCCATTAACGTGTTGCATGCACTTCAAGCTTTAAACACACTAAAACCGTCATCTTCAGCGAATTAAATTTTTAAACTTTTTTTTGCTGTACCTGCATAAACATAGTTGGCTCCAATAATACTGCAGTGGGAATTGACTTTCGTATGGATGTAAGCCAAAGCATGCAAATATGCATTAAAAGAAGGGAAAGCGAAATTGTGCCGAAATTTTATTTTTATAACAAAAATAAATTTGCCAAATGTTTTTGTTTATGTTTCTATAAATATTTATTTTGATTTATTTATAATTTTTATTATAAAACACCAGCACATGTTTTTTAACAGAAAACGTTTTCATATCTTTAACAGCATCATTGTAAAATATTCGTCAGGATGTATTACGTTTACAATTGACAGCACTGCGGCAGATGATTATTTTATTTTGTAGGTAACGCATGTCAAAATTAATACGAATGTTTTTGACAAAATTTGTCTATATTTTTAAAATGCTTTTATTAGCTTCGCTTGTTGTAACAAAATCTTGAAAGTCTGCTCCACTTCTGATGGTTGCATCGAAATTTAACTTTATATGTGCATGTATGTAGCAGGTATGCACCCCTATTAAATCTTGTGAAAACAGTGAACAGTATTCGGAAATCGATCTGTGGATTTCTAACACTTGTCTGTGACCAGTTTAGAAACGTTTTTTATATGATTTATTTGGCAAGCGGCTGTTGTTTGCAGTGCAAGGTAAATTTTCAAAGCAACGAGTTTAAGAATAAGGTTTTAAGACCACTAACGTCCAGAGAATTATGGGAACGTGCTACAAAAATACTTTCTGCTCAAAATTATTTTCCTTGTGATCCTTATATATGTATGTATCTCCTTTAACAAACAATATTCGTATGTTTCGCTTTATAGTTTTGGCCTAAAACAGTTGTCGGTTTTATTACTGTCCCCTGTAGCAATAACTTTTGTCAAGTTGTTTTTGTTGTTTCATTTTGGGTTGCGATCTCGAATACATGTACATATGTATATACATACATACTCATAAATGTATAGACATCCATATGTATGTTAAAATCTTGAAGCTAATACATGTGTATAAAACTGTTGGTGTCAAATACGGTCCATCCCATACTTTTGTTGCTGCAAGGTTTTTTTTTTCGTTTTTCCTTATTTGTTTAAGGTTGTTTTACGCAGGCTGTTTGATAGATCTTGCACTGTTTGTTTGATGGTGCTCGTGAACATATAAGTTTATATTATATCTACCTATACATGTGTTTGAATGTTTATTTACTTCATCAGGATTTTCAAGGCAGTCTTCGAAGCTTTTTTGCTATCTGCTGGCGAGTTTCTGGTTATTTTATTTGTTGCTGTTCTGCTTGTTGTTGTATTGCGTGTTTGTTATCGCTAAACTTTTATCACCTTGTAATAAACTCTGGCGCGTGCTATGAGGAGTAGTCAGACGTCTAACACACTGACATACATTCCACAAAACACATCCGTATATATTCCTTTATATTTATATGTACATAAATAAACCTGTGAAATTTTATTTCAAAATAAATTCTACATTTTGCACAAAACAGTATTCAATAAGTTTATTCACTGTAAATCACTAAACGTCTGAAAACAAGAAAGGATTTACTTACAGACATTTTCATGTAAAAGACCAGCAAAAAATTTTATTTTTTTCTATTTGTAATCAACCTAAACGAGATATTCACATTTAAAAACATAAAAAATACTTAAGTTTTCAATTATGACAGATACCTTAACTAACGAGTTATGTTTTGAATTGTTAGTTTAGCTTATACATATTGGAACTTAACTGGCAGGTTAATTTAGGCCACAGCTAACGGGAACATACCGGGAGACTGTCTACAAATACTTCAAACAAAACAGTTATTACTTAAAATTACTCATTACAAAGTTTTGTTGCTTCAAAAGGATTTAAACTGCAGGTGCTTAAATTGTTGTCCTAAATCTTTTGTTTCCTTGTTGCCATTTTAGAAAATACACTAAATCAGTAAAATTTCCTTTTCGAAAAAGTGTTAATCGATAAGATGACAATTTTTTATTGATAGCACAACTTAAGTACAAATAATCGCTTGATTGTAGTTATTTTTCAAATCTTAAAAAATAAATAAACTTAGTCTTTTATCCGATAATTGTGGTAAAGTTACTTTACGAAGGGAGGGAAAATTTCCAATAAAAAAGCAGTAACAAGAAGTTGTGTTTTATTTCACCTTGAAATGTTTCTTTATTGTTAGAAACTCGCCCTATCGACATGTCCTAGTTGAAACAATATGTTACACAGTCAACCGGACACACGGAAATACACACACTAATACATACATACATACCAACACATGTATAGTACTTCCCCTGATACAAATACATATACATATATCTAATCATATATTTGTGTGTTGCATTTACAAAAGTTAAAGGACCTTTACAACATCATTTGTGTTGTTTTTGGTCATACGGAGGGGGGTGCGGGTTGGTAGGATGATATGACAGTTGTTTGTTTGATAGCTTTGTTTCAAACAACAACTAAAAACCACTTGCTTAATTCAACCTTGGCAAAAATCTTCATCATCAGTTTTAATACCCACACTCTTACTTCATAAAGAAAAGGCTAAACTTAAAGAAAAATTATACATACATATATACGAGTATGTACAGTTTGTCAAACAATTGTTTGCAAAGCGAGAAATGATTTAAAATTTTAATTTCAATTAAATTTTTTACAATTTTTTTCTTCTCACATCCCGTTAATTTAATAGTTTCCGAGTGGAAGACCCCAAAAACATTAACCAAATAATAATGCGTACTTTTAATTTCTTACAAAATATGAATAGAACACAAAACGCGGTAATTTTTTTTTTGTCTGAGACACAACCTGGCAGTGAATTTCCTTTTTTAATTCTTCTCCTCTGAGTCTAGAATGCGGATTATAATTATTATTATTTACATATTTTCATAATTACAATTCATTGGCAATTTTAATTTGAACTTAGTCTATTTAGAAATGCTTGCTACGAATTTTTTCCACTCTCTCTCTCCGTCTTGCTGATTTGTAGGACTAGTAATCTTTAGCTGCAGTATTTCTCCATAATGTTTTCTTTGGTTAATTCTTAATAGCATATTGTCGCTCTATATTCTTTGAGGCCATCATATTCTTAAAATACCGCGAAGCCATGTTTCAATTATAATAAACAGATTTCATTATTTTTTCCAATCGCTTTAGATTATCTTATTTAGTCCGCCTGTGAACTTTTATGCAGGCGTTCCTTATATTTCTAGAGGGAAGATTTCTACTAGCTATTTATGAAATAATATTAAAAACATTTAAAAATATATTTCCTAAATTTTGTTTAACTGTGTGCATGTCTTTTAGTCGAAAACAAATATATTAGCGGGATGCGAGAAGAAAAAATTCAACTTAAATTAAATTTTTATTGTAAAATTTTAAACAGGTTTTTTATTTGCAAAGAATTCTTTGACAAACTGTATATACATTTATAAAGCTTTAAATGAATGTTTAGTGGACATTTGTAAGTGTTACCAATATATATTGGTAACACAACATTTTAACTTGGAAAATCGCTGGCAGGCTTTAGAGGAGATACAACAGAAGTTCTAACAAAACAATATCTTCCCTTCTTTGCAAAATATCAGCGCAATATTAAAAGCATCCTTAATTTTCCAAGGGAATGAAGTTGAACCTAACTGAAATTATCCATTATCTCTTCAAGATAAAACTAATCGGCAACACTGTTGGAAGTGTGAATATATTGTATTTTTTTTTGCCTTCTGAAGTTTCTGACCGACCACCGGCTTGTCTATCAATTATTTGTTGTCGTTTTCTTTATTTTGTTTGTCGATGGTCACTTTGAGCAGTTCGAATACACACATCAATACTTCCGTATGTACCCAACAAACAGCAGGCCAAGGTTTTGCAATATCATTATTAAATTAAATTAAAGGCGTTAATGATGAAACAGAGCTCCAGATCAAGGCGATTTTTTTTTGTACAATTTGGCGTTAAAAACTCGCCGCAAAAAGTAATTTATTTTATAGCGTTTATTGACACTCATTCTCTCATTAATTTTAACATGTTTTTATAAAATTTCATAAGTTTTTCAAGCTTAAAATTATCAAAAGACAATCAAACAATAATAAAAGAACATTTGAAACTGCCTCCCTCGATTTAATTATGGACCTTGTTTATTTAACAGCGGAAGTGTTTAAAATAGCAAACGTGTTCCACACCAGACATCGGTATAAATTTCATACACAATTGATGTACATTCCAGAGTAAATAGTTGACGAATTTTGAGTTCTAATTTTTTGATCTCATCATCATAACTCAAATATAAAACTCAAAATGTGCATGTTAAGCCAATTCTTGTGAATTCTTTCATGTTAGAATTCAGTACATAATAGAAGCATCTACAAGAAAGAATTCGATTTAACACAAATTTTAAGATCAAACCTGTGTATGCAGACATGTATAGTTAAATGTCTGGAAGGATTGCAGTACAAACTCACCCAGCGCACATGCATACAGAAATACACACACGCACGTATTAACTCTTAATGACACCCAAAATCACAACAAAACTAGTTTTTAATAATAATAAGATTTTTAAATGCTGCACAAGCCGAACATTGATAAACCTACAACTTGTCGCAAAAATGTGTTCTGGGACATAAACAAGTTTGTTAAAGAAAAGAAAAACATAAAATAACAAACATAACTAACATAACTAACACCAGCTTAAATGTTATTTTTATTGTATTTAAAACCCTCCTTTCCCATTCTACGATGCCAAAGATAAAGTTTTGATTGTATTTCCTTTAAGCATTTGTCTTTAATTTATAAGTAAAAATTTTAGACTAAAAACAAATTTTAAACCAAACAAAGTCGAATTTTCCTTGTCTGAATTTGCTATTTAGGGCGGCAAAAAAATACAACTGAAGATTGTTTTTTTTTCATTTTTGTATGTGTTGCAGGAAAATTGTTTTCTTCGGTTAGGTTTATAGGCGTGCTGGTGCGAAAACAAGTGTCGCCACACTTCTGTTTGATATGACAGTCCCTTTGTGTTCAAGAAAGTCTTTCTTGTAAAAGATATTGTGAAGGACCAATGCTCTAGATAGGCTGCTCCTTAGCGTGATTACTTAAGCTAATGTGAAGGCCACGCCAAGTGGGGGAAACCTTCCACTGCCACCAATAAAATAATTAAGTAGTTTTTTCCCTTTAAGTGAATCCAACCAGGCTAACTCTAGTACTAATACTCTTTGTTCTCTGACCTATATTGCCCCATGACCGTCGTTTTGAATTTAATAAAAAATATAGCCACGACCACAATAACGAATCGATTGACACCTAGCTTAGGTAATTTAGGCGCTCCCCACAATTTGAAAATGCGGAAGAAAAAAATAAAATGCCTTAATTAGGATTATGTTCATTAAAAATCTGGCCTTTTCTGCTGTTATTTTTGCCTTTTAATTTCTCAACCAAAAAAAAAAACGAAAGAAAACTCAAAGAGACAATATAATACTACTTCAATTTGTTTTACGCATAAAATTCCCATTAACATAATTTGCATACCAATTCACTTACAACATCTTGTTATCCTTAGATACTTTTCGTGACATCATTTTTAATTGAATTCTTTAATTTATACAACTGTTTCAAATTAATTAACAAGTCTAAATGATTTTTTATTTGCTTATTTCGTTTTTTTATTGTCTTTTTTCTCGTTAATAAGATAAGTTGAAAATCATGACGATAAATAAGAAAGTAAAAGTTGTTCATATTGCAAAGCAGAAGTTTGAGATGAGAAAAACAAACATTGTAAAACTTTTCTTATGCATATTTAACTGGTAGACCTTTAAATGTAAAAATAATTTCAGGTGGGGCTGTTATCAAGCTTAAATCAATTAAACTGTTTTAATTCACTTAAATTACAATGTTACAGCAAAAGTAAAAGAAAGGGTTAAAATAAAAGGTCCTTTATGTTTCTTGCTACTTGTTGCTATTAATGATGCCACACTAAAGTCTTTTACTCAAACGTTATCTTACTGCTGCTGATCTCTGAGGTTTATTTTAGCCTGAGCAGCTCATTTATAAGTAATTCATAACTTTTTTTGGCGGTCGGTATGAATTCTGGAAAACATGGGAAAGCCCGTATTTTATTTAATAAAATTTTCAAATATATTTAGTTACACAAACCGACATAAGGAAACAGGATTGACAAAATCGCCTGATTTCTTACCAATACATACATACATATATATCCTTTAACTATGCAGTTGGTGCTAAATTCTACACCGACTTTAATTTTTGGAATCACTGCTTCCAATTGCCCTCCATCAATTTAGTTTCTTAAGTAGCTTTCTATAAAAATTGTATTCTATTTTTAATTTTTTTTTTATTAAGAATGTTGTCATTAACTTAAAAAAATATACTATAAAAAAATATTTTTGGTAATAAAATTAAAATTAGACAAATTAAAAGGGATAAAATGTACATTGTGTAGTGTGTCACAAAAATTCACCTCATAAGCTAAACTGCGTGTGTGTATGAATGAATGTAAAAGCATTAATCGATTCGTGACAAAAAAAATAATGATTTGATTTAATTTCAAGATATTCATCAAATGAATACATCTGGCATCACTGTTAATGTGACATTAATTAATGTAACCACAAACACCACGAACAAATAACAACAACAACAGCAACAACAACTACTGGCAAAACAAAAAAGTTTGAAATAATCACATCAAAATCCAATGTTAAGTTGTTAAGAATCCCCATTTAATTGTGTTTAATTGCCGTTTAAATAAAGATAAACAAAAAATCTTCAAGGGTGGATGAATTAAGTAAAAAAGTAAAACAAGCAACTTTTATAAAGAATCATTCTCAGTAACACACACACACACACAAACACGCACATCATTTGTGCATTTGGGTCTCTGTGCCTGTGTATGTGTGTTTGTAATTAAGTTTTGGTAAAAACATTAGAATGTTGTAATGAATGTTTTGCTACATGACTCCACAAGTGTTTTGTAATCTTGCTGGCATAAAATACTACAACAACAAATGAATTAGGAATGGGCCAACAGCAAGGGACTTCAATTAATTTGCAATTCCGAAAACAAAGGGATCTTATTTTACGGCCAGTAAAGATTTCCAAAAGGATTACTTATTACAATTGTTGAAATAGAAAAAAAACGAAAACAAAAATAATTAAAGCTTTGAAATTTGTACAATACATACATATGTACATACATATACATGTTGGCTAAGGATCCGCAATGGGGTCCATGACAATCTAAATGGTAACTTGCAACATTTAAACTACTCATCAGATTTATGCATTTCACATAGAGTATAATATACTTTCACATTGGCGTTGGTAGAAATATGCAGCTTAAGCCAATAATGAGCCTTAACTGAAAGCACTTTAATCATACTATAGCATTAAGCCCTCTTCTGATATCGTAAATTTTCCCTACTGAGGACAAATAGCAAAACTCCACAAGGGCTGTTACTACCTGGGAATACAAATAACAACTTTTAAATGTCAATCCTTAGAAGTCATTCAATACACAATAAAAACGAAATGCAGCCGTCAGTATTGAACTCGCACTTATGAAGGCATGGCTGTGTTGAATGTCAAGTGTTTTACTCACTAGTCTATTGGCAGGATTTGAACAGCCAACCACTTGCATGCACGCACTCTCTTCTACTGAATCGCTGAGAGAATAATTTACTTTTTTATTTACTAGTAAGTAGATATAAAACAACTTCAAAGTCATGTAGACGGTATGTAGTTTTCATGGAAAAGCAGGTTGTTCTTAATAGCAATAATTACCAAGCTTTTGCAGCCTACATAAATTTCGTTCTATTTTTTTTTTAAAGAGAACTAACACAGGTAATTATTGCCTACCAAGAATTTTGATGTGTTACGATTTTGCTAAAATATCGACGAAGGAGGGCTCTGTGATATCCGCTAGCATACATCAGTATCAATTGCTGCCGATACTGTTCAGAGATCAGTACTCTGCCTTCGTCATTTAAATGGTCCAACAACAATAAATACAATGGCATACTAATACGCATATGAAAAATGCTGGATGTTATGATTTGCCTCAGACTCGGATCGAAAACACGTTCTCAGTCATCACGTGCTTTGTAGTGCAGAATTTTATGATAAATATTTGAAATTTGTCAGAAGAATCAAGAAAACGAGACATTACAAGCTATTTTTTGGGAAAAAATTATATCCGAAAATTTTACCTTTCGAACTTCTGTGCACCGCGTTTTAAATTTTCCAATTTTAAATCGAAATTCGTAATTTCGCATAAAAGATTCACCCTAATATACATTAGAGCCCTGCACAAGCATACTTGAACATTAGTTTAAAACATTTTGAAACACTTCCTCAATATTAATGTTGCGATGCACAGAAAGAACATTTTGTTTCAACTTGTAGGACACAGAAGAGGATCTGCACAATCCACAAATAAACAAATTTTTTCCAATCGTGGTTTTCAGTATATGTGCAGTAAATGTTCTATTATACAAACACACATACATTCTTAAATATATGTGATCATTTAGTGATTTCCCTGTCTTAAATTTATAATAGTTTTTCCTTGTCAATTTTTCTTCCATTTCCAGTCAAGTTTTGTTGAATGTTTGAAAGTGAATAAACAAAACAAATAACAAGAAAACATATTTTATTCTATTGATTACACACACTCACACATAATTCTCCCCAAGCATGCGACAGACTTGCCCAACAAACAAATTCTCTAAATATGTACTCAAATTAGTAGCGAACTGTCAAGTAAGTGCAACTGAAATGGTTCCCTTCCTTAAAGCCTCAACTAAAAAAAATATGGAAAGCAACCATCCTTAGAAGGGTTTAAAAAAACTTAACGATTTCGACAATAATAATAATATCCCAGCAAAACCTTTGATGGCAAAGTAATGAGTGAATTAAGACACTAATAAATACACCCTTCACTACTTCACATTAAACTTAAAAATTTACAACTTATTTACCCTTCATTTCAAAAGCCACCATAAACATTACAGATATGATTTTTGCATTTTTGCTTTAATTATTCATATTCTGCCGAAATTTATATCAATATTCTCAAAGCCACCAGGAAACGTGAAAATCTACCGTGCCGAATCGATTCAAGTTCAGACATACGGACATCATCGTAGAAATCGTCAGATTAACTTCCTAAAGCATGGAATTAGAACAGAATAGTATTATACCAAGTGTAATTTTTATCGATGGAGAGCTTTAAGTTAAAATAAAATACTGAAAAATATTTTTAAAAATTAATTTTATTTATTGGCCAACTGTGTTGATACATACATAGACAATCCTTCAGAATGACCATTTATATTTTATGATTAAAGATTAAGGCATGGTCCTTCTTCTACCCCACTTATGACATTTTAAAAATTAAATTATTTCATATCATACTCGATTTAAAATAAAATCCGCATGTTTGCTGGGTAATGACAGCATGTTTGTGTGTATTTTAATGAATGACTTGACTTGAGAAAGCCAATGATTTTATTTTTAAGAAGGAAAAAGGCCTAAATGCTTAAAACATAAATTCTAAGCAATTTAAGTGTCCAACCTTAAGATTTGTTATTGTTTTTATCTACATATTTGTGAGATAAATCCATTAGCATCATAAAAAATATCTCAACCAAAGCAACAATGACCGACCGATTCATTCATACATTTAGCCATTCATTAGTTAGAAGGCATAAAATGTAAACAAAACAATATTCACACTCGCAAATAGAAAAAAAGTTAAGAAACAAAAATGATCATGAAATTTATTAGTGCTCGTTCGTACAAACTGAGTATTGAAGCTCTTGATTTTCTGAATACTCGAGTGATTGTTCATCTGACCAACGGATGAAAATAGTTATTCAAAATTTTTAAAAGAAAATTTATTAAAATTATTTGTTAATAGCTATTAAAAATATATATATATATATATGTATGTACTACCGTTTTATTCACAATAAATTTTAAATATTGACAAAAAGTTAAATAAAATAAAGAACCACGCGTTAATTTAATTATTTTATAATTTTTAAAAAGACAGAGTTATTCAATCCGAATTTCAGGGCTCTCGCCATTAACGTTTTCTTGATATGCGATAATTACTATTGACTTTTTGTAAGAGATTTGGCGCCTAGTTTTTAGATTACCTAATTTCAATGTAAACATTGTTTCAATTAAATAAATATACTATTGAACGAAAACTTAGAAAACATTATCAAACTAATATTTATTAATTAAATTATTTATTTATTTATTTTTTTTTTTATTTATTTATTAATATTTTCTGCCTGAAAAGGATCTTTTGAAATTTGTATTTATTTTTGTGTTCAACAGCTGTTTTTCATGATGCTGCCATATTTTTATCGTAATTAAAAAGGAACATTCATTTAAGACTGAAACTGTACTTAAATTACACCTAAATTTAAATGAAAATTAACTAAATGAGTATCTAAATATGAAGTCAAATCTGGAATTTTTTTTTGAACTCGAACAATGAAAATGAGAATTTAACAAACTAATCGTAAATTACACACGTGAAGTTAATTAGTATTTACTCAATAATTAGCCACTCTTTTTATCACCTTGTTGTCCAATTATTTATTTTATTTATTATCTTAAAACGTTTCAAAACATCCTAAGATCTGCTCTTATACTAAATGTTTGGAGACAGTGGAAAATTTATGTGTTTTAAGCATTCGTTCGACACACAAAACAAACAAAAAAAATTTTTGACCTCGCGTTCCGAATAATTTGTAAGAAAGTTGATTTTATTCAAATGTCATCAATATTTAAACGAAAATTTACTGAAGAAAGATTAAAATATTCAGTCACTTGATCTCTTGAGGCCACCTGTTATAAATTCGCCTTCATACAGTATATATAAATTATTTTATTTTAATTAGTAAACAACAACAAAAGAGATTAACCGCCTTCCTTTTATATATTAGACTTCTCTAATTTGTAACCGTTCAGAACTTTTCAGAACATTGATGTCTCTATTATTATTTTAACGATTTTATTCAGTTTTAACCAACGCGCTCCGTATAACAGCAATTTGTATCACTATTCACAGTGCGCCTTTATCAAAATTGCTGTATTGCTGTTCTTCTAATTTTCCTTTAACTGCCGCCAGACATGCGTCAGCTCTGGGATCGCCCTCGGATCAATGCCAGACCTCTTTGCTTTAATACTTCACTTTCAAACTGCATTAAATTTTCTTAATGCTCAATATGTCTGTTTTAATAATTTCAATCGATTTGTAAATAATTTTTAGAAATTTCTCCAACAACACAGTATTTATTTGTGTGTCGTAATGCCGTAATTTACAAACACATAAACACCTCTGCAGTTGCTGCACACATTTTAAGTCCATGGTGTCAGTTCCTATTGTTCTTACCTCCAACATGCGCTCCTCATTAGTTTTTACATTAAGTTTTCTTGCATATCAATATTTTCTATTTTATGTCTCATAACGGAACCAATTTAAAACTTAAGACTAAAATAAAAACAAATTCATTCAAATGATGTTGACTATGACCACTCTCCACAGCTCCAACAACAACATGTTCTTCATGAATGTTAATTCCGATAATTATACATAAAGTTGTTTCCTATTTTGTGACAAAACATACAAATTTTCATTCATTCGTTCATTCACAAATAAAAAACAAGATATTGGTATCTTGTAAAAAAACTAGAATTAATTATGACAGCACAGTGGAGCAAAATGTTTTTCAAAATTAGGATCATTTAGAAAGCATTTCACAGAGGAATATTGGGAAGAATGAGCTTAAAAGATCAGATAAAACTTTATATAGTATTTCTCTCGATTTGCAGACTCAAACAGAAGAGAAGAAAAAGAGAAGAGGCTGCCAAATTACCTGATAAGTGTGGGTAGCATATCGTGAGCATAGAAATAGGTGTTTCTGATAAACGGAGATTGTTTTTTATGAAGGCCTGCAGAATGGTTAGAAGTCAAGTGTAGAGCACATAAAGGGTGTTTTAGTAAGAATGCAGTTTTTAAATTTAGTGTTAATTTTTTTTATGTGCAAATAGCAATTCTGAAATTTGGCAGCTGAAACATACACATGTTTATACCGATTATTCAAAATGGAGCGCTTTACGAAAGAACAACGCATTATAGTTGTGAAAACTTATTACAAAAATTAAAAAAATCATATTCTCCGATGAAGCACATTTCCAGCTGAATGGCTTCGAGACTTCACAAAATTATCGAATCCGGAAATCGTCGTACAATCCATCAGAAGCAAATGCACCCACAACGAACATTTTTCTGGTGCGGATTTTGGTCAGGCGGCGTGATTTGGCGTGACTTTTTTGAAGATGAGGCCGAAATTGCAGTGACTGTGAACGGCATTCGTTACAGCAACATGATAAAGGAGTTCTTGTGGTGTCAACTGGACGGTATGGATCTGGACGAAATGTTGTGTCAGCAAGTCGGCGCCACCTGCCACAACTCGCCAACAATCAATTTATTGCAGCAAAGATTTTCAGAACAAATTATTTTAAGAAATTCTGATGTCAAGTTCAACTACTTACATAATAATATTTAACCGATTGATTTCCCGTGACAATAAAACATTGTGATTGGAAAAGTGGGAAATCAATACTTGTTTATAATATTTTTAGCCCACTGTTGTAAGCAAATGTATCTATAGAAAGTCTTTTCTGTCAATCGTAAAGAAACACTGCTCTGTTTAGATTCTGTGAGGTTTAATAATGTCCGTCTACCTGTCTCTACGTGGTGTTTATATATGATAGACAATAAATATTCATAAGTTAACAGAGTATTGTAGGCTTTTTGACAATAAAAATTAAAAAAAGTGTATATAATAATCTGATTTTTATTGTTATAGAAGTTAATATTGTTTTATTTACGACCCAAAATCTCCAGCACACAACGATGTTTGTTTAAATACAAATAAAAAACCTTTTGTTTGGGTTAGAAGTATTAATTTCTTTAGTTTTTACAAATTAATACCCTGATATTCAACCATCCCATAACTAACATTTGGTGTTAATAATTTCCATTTTTATTTTACATTATTCAAATCCGAAACAAAACAATAAAAATAAAAAATAAGGCAACGAAGAATAAAATTAAAATATAAATAATGACCGAAAGTAAACTTGTTGTACACTCAGGTTAATTTTATTTCATTTTAAGCTTAACAAACAGCATTTTAAGCAATTGAGGATTAATTCAACTAAATTAGATTTAAGGTGGACAGACAGATGGGCAGACGTTAAGATATTGTTGTGATTTCCACAAAACACATTATGAAAGAAAGAAAAAAAACGGTCACTGTTTAATTGCGACACAAATGCCATAAAGCTTTTTGGATTTAAACATGATTCTTTTATAATAAAAAGTAAGCAGCAAATATTGGGGGTCCTCTTCCACTTTGCACGAGAAAGTTATTTAAGCGTTTCAAATTAAATTAAAAAAGGTGCGCATTAAAGTGATAGAGTGACTTTTCCAAGTCAAACATTGGGAAATAGTGTGTAGCGGCTTCATCAAATTAATTAAAAGTGCACACAACCGAAAATTGGATTGGCCAATGGATGTAAATGGACTTTCTTTTTCATCTGGACTAACACTCGGACCGTTTTCCAAAAGTCTGGTTCCTTTGTTGCATAAATACTCATGTAGGTAACCAAAGGGCTGTTTTTCTATTATCGTCTAGTCATAGCCAAAACCGATGACGATAAGCAAATTCAATTCTACCACCCGACCAGATAAATACTTCGGCTCTCAGCTAACTACGGTTATTGACTTCTCCCTGTTTGTGGTTAAACTGAAACTGAATAAAAATTGTAAAGAAGAGTTATTGCTGTTATATGTTGAGCATGAAATGGAATTTGGAATTCTTAGCCACATTTTTAGTTTTAAAAAATTATCTCAGCTTAGTTAATACGAACGCAAGGATATATTATAAATATTAAAACCTTCCTGACAAACTGTTAAGCAGCACCCTTTCCTCCTGCATTGAATTTATTAGAGTATAATCTCCATTCCATTCAAGGTTTATTTAAGAAATTTTAACTTAAAAAAGAGCTATTTCATACTTCATACCGATGAGTACCGTTTAGAAAACTTTAAATGCCAGTCCCAGGATGTCACACATTTTAGAATTTGTTTTTGTTTTAAATGTAGTTGTACGAAAGAACGAATACTTGTGACATCGTGGGACTGGCAGTTATAAGGCGTCTTAGCCGTATACAGCGGTCAGTAAAGATTAAAAGTAATTAACAAATATTTTATTTTGGGTGTTAATTTGTCTATGCCATATTTGTTTATTAACTAAATTTTTATTTTAAAGAAACAAAAAAAAAATACACAAAAAGAAGTAACAAAATTATACTCATATTTGAACACCTGTATTTATTTAAAACAAAATTCTTAAAAATTCAAAACAACAATTATTGCAGACACCAATTGCTGGATGTGTATGTTTGTTTGTTTGTTTGTTTAGTATAGTCGAAGTACTACGGAAACAAAACGTAATGTTGATATACAAACTGATCGGTAACTGATCTGATTAAACCTATGAATGTATGTACATGTATGTACATACATAAGTATGTATGTATGTATGTACATGCATGCACGTATATTCGTTGTACTCGTATGCATAAGTGCGAACTCATTAGACAAAAAGCCAAACAAACAATCAGAGAGTTAAATAACAAATAAATTATTTCATCAATTTACACGTACCCAAACAGGGACACACAGCACGCATACACTGACAAAAATTCAATAAGAGATGACCTTAATTTGTATAAATGCTTAAATAAAATGAAAAAATAAAATAAAAATTAAATTATAGTGTATAGTAAGTGAATTTGTTAAAGATTAAATTGATTAATTGAAATAAATAACAAAATTGCAGAGATCAATTTAATTTTTCAATTATAAAACGCTTTCCACGTTTTTGATACGCTTCTTTTCATTTGCAAACAACGAGATCAACGTATTTTCACACCATTTAAAGATGTCCGTATTATATATTTTACAACAAAAATTTTTTTAATTACTTAAAATTATACTAGTGTGCACGAATATTGGGCTTCCCCGACCATGTAATTTAATTATAGTGGGCATAGCCACACCCATTCAAGCACTTCTACTTTAAAGATATTTTAATATTATGATAAGAAAAATAGGCAAAAGTGTATTTACAACAAAAAAACTCAAACTGACACGGCGTTTGATAAAACGAGGAGGAAGCACAAACGATCAGCTGCTTATTTGCGTAGACCTAGGGTGCAATCGTCGTTTTGATAAGGAGCTGATTCGATCAAGTTTCTTCAATTTGAGATTATAACAGTCGCCCTCGCAAAATATAAACACATCGTTCGGTAACGAATGTCATGATCTCATTATCGTAAGCGACAATTATAATCCTGATTAGTAGGCGCATTGAAAAACGGCATGACATCTGCCGCTCGAAGTATTATATTTAAGATTTAATCGAAATTTCAAGTTAAGAAATTTTACACGAACTCAAAGATCAAAATGTGATGAAAATAAAAAATCTAAAAAAATTTAAAGAAAATCCAATCATACCATTAAAAAAGCGGCCTGCTAAAAATGCGACCATAAATTCCTTTACCTTTTCAATGCAGACAATGTCTACGTTCATACGGTCATATAAGAAGAATCTGTAATGACCAGTGCCGAAAATAACAGTTATTCTTAAAATTTTAAACAAAAAAGGCATACATGAGGAACTGTCGAAGATAAGATTCGAGCGCACCATTTTTTCAGATATATTTTGATTTTGATATTTGTAACTTGTATTCTTATCGAGTTGTGCGCCAGTCAGGGAGTTGTAATCATCGAAAATGTCTGACTTCTTAGAAGACAGACAGACACCCTTATAATTAATAGACACTGGCAATAAATAATATTATTATTCATAAAGCAGCTAATAAATCTATATAAAATCTTCGTGAGTCCCATTGTGGAATCGTCACCTTCAAACTCTCAAAGACTCTAAGAAAACTGCTTGGAGATTTTTCAATCGCGACATGAACGTAATTAAGATAATTAATTATAAAAGGGCAAATTAATCTTTGGACTTGTGCATTAAAGTCAAAATTATTGAAACTTTATTGTAGAATTATGTCAACAATTATTACAAAGACTTCCAGACAACATAAATATAATGGAGCAAATATCAACTTTCTCATTCGATAGTACACAAAAAGCCAATAGGTCGATATAACAGGTATTGCAGTTCCTTTTAAAAACTTTTGGGATGATATCAATAGAACTTTAGAAGAATTTGAAAGTTTTAGCATGAAGCGAGCTAGTAAAGAAATAAATAAGAAATACAAAAATGTCCAAAAATGAGTAGTTTAGCAGCAGCATTGCAGGCACTATCAGTAGTATTATTAAAAATAAAATATGAAATCGAATGGCCACTTTAACCTATTTTAACTAATGGATACCAAAACTTTCCCTTCAAGGCTGTGTATCGGCCTTTCACGACACACTATAAGAGAAAGTCTGAAGGCGTCCAATTGACATCGCCCAGACAGTTGGTAGCACGATTTTACGATAGATTTTAATGCCAAATTCGTTGTCCAACGTTGTTCAAGCGTAAAGAGACTGATATTGTTCCGCGGATTAATGTGCAATATTTCGGACAGGATAGCATATGACTTAAAAAGATATTTGTGTTTGCACCACCCGCAATGAACTCTATTAAAAAATTGTTTACTACCCATATGTGCGATGAATTGCGAAATTTCGTTAGAACTGTAGAAATGTAGCATACACATCACACAAATCGCAAGTAATTGAAAATTTTGCATTCATAGGATTTGTACGCGCACAGCGCCATTAAAGTACTACGTGATATCACCCACCACAAATCGCATGAACATATGCCATGTGTGGCCAGCTTAAATGGAAACTACGATGGTGATGGAGGCATCCTGAACAACAACTTTGTAAATATAATGTTTCATCTCCAATAAATAACATTTACGGGAGAGAACCTCTGATATGTTCCAGTAGAAAATCCATTTAGTTTCCGTTGCGTTGATCAGCTTGAAGTTGATCTAATGCAGGTGCATATATTGGTGGAATCGTTCAGATTCAGATACGTTGTGGATAGTCCCTGGAAGGAGCTGAAACAGCAGCGCGTACTGTGGGCGTGTGTTTAATTTTTGCTAGGATTATCCTGAGAACCAATGGCCAACACATTTAGGTGTTGGTGCGATGAGGGAGCTCAAGCTAATACAGCAACTAGCGATTACTATCGTATTTCATCAATGACCACCAGAAATCAATAAAGTCTGGAGGAAATGCTGGCGATGCCTCATGTCTCAGCGACTTGGAAATAAGTCGACCTAATTCATGCCTGTGCTAACAGTCATTGCAAGAGGTTGGTTAAGAGATGCGGGACAGCGGTCTGCTGTTTGACAAACAAATTAAATGTCACGTAAGAAGTTGTTATTTGGAAAGTAATCAGGCGGGACGGCTCTGGTGGAGATGGTTATGGATCTTAGATCATTTTTAATTCTTCTGTAACATAGTAAAACATTTGGATCAATGATCAATGATGATAATTATACTTCTAAACTCTTTTGCTTCTTTTCTAGGCGAAAACAAAAAAGAACTGATAAAACAGTGCAAACTTTTCTGTCTAGCAATTATTATTTGTCTTTAAAAGCAATTTTCTTGTTTATAAGTCCCTGGAATAGGTATTTTTGTCTACAAGTAAAACTTGACACCAGTAGACAATGAATGCAACACTTCGTGAGTTGCACCTATGTATATATGTATGTACATATGTACGTATGTATGATGGTATGTATACTCGAATTCAAATATGCCACATGAACATCAACTCTTCTGTGCTTTTTTGAACATTCAAATTAGTTTTTAAATGAAAACAGTTTAACTGATTTTCGTTGTGGTTTTATTCAGTTCATTGAAAAATCTGTCTTAAACCTTTTTTTGTACTAACTGCCAGAGAAGATGATGACGTTGGTCCATGTGTGTGTGTGTGTGTAAATGTTTTTGGGCAAAGTATGTAATGAATTCTTGGCACACGGTAGCCAACCAAAATAAGATCAGCCAAATGATCGTTGAATAAATTAAAACAATAGAATACGAACATAGGAATAAAGATTTAAAATATAAAATAAAAATATTAACAAGTCACGCCCCAAAACGTGGCAAAGCTGAAAAATAAATATGTATATGTATGTATGTATGTGTACGTGTATACGTAGTTGTACTTACACAATCACACACGCGGAAATGCTTATGCATATGTGTTGGTTGGTCTTTATGCATGCTCACGTTTAAAAAGTACCATAGCGAAGAAGTAAAGTAATTTTCTGGCGAATTTTCATTTAAATTAAGCGAATAGAAACTTCAGCAGCAGCCTTATAATGTGTAGTCAGCTAAACGCGAGAATATTTAAACACAAACTACTGCTCGCATATGTATATACATAAATAGCATCAACAGGAGTAAGAACGAATGGATGGTTGGTTAGTTTGGATTCATTCGCAATCAGAATCATTGCCAGCCAAAGTAAAATGAAGTAAATTACACACGTATGTATCCGCGTACACAAACACACACATGCATATATACATACACACTCACACTCACTCGCATGTGCGAGAGTTTGTTTTTGCGTAGGTTTTCTACATTGCACTATGTGTTCGTTCTCAATTTTAGCAGCTGAAAATCAAACTTTCGCTTTATTCGCCTCCGTACTTCTGAGATAATTTTTTGGAGAATATTTTTTTGAGGAATCGAATCTTCGACCCCCCCCGACTATTGGGCTAGTTTGCTATCAGCTCGACTTTTGCGGCGTAGTTCCTAACACTTCGGCGATAAACACCAAAAATTTATACCAGTTGTCTATATAAGCAGCTGTCAATGTTTACTCTTTTGCTGCTCAACTTCTTTTCAATTCCCCTTTGAAGTTGCCTTAATGTTCGCACAGAGAAATCTGTTTCAACTAATTTTCGTATACATATGTACATATAAGAATGAAAAAATACTACTTTTCTCTAACCTTCTTCTACAAACTCAAAAGTTGAAGTTTGTGAACCGGCACTCTATTAACGAAATGGCAGTGCCTAGAGCCCCTTCATTAATAGTAAAACTCACGATCCACTAGTCTAGTATTTGACGTTCTTATTCGGTCATGTTTTTTGATAAGTTGCGAAAAAATGTGCTCGTTCTGTGTAGAGCAGATATCACTTTGCGTACATTCGCTTAAGGAGATTTACGCAAACAGTTATTCGCGGAAAATTTAGCTTTCATGTTTTACGAATATATTTTGCGACGGAGTAAACAATTTACTTTTTTTTATAGAGGTCTTAAAGCTGAACATTGGAAAAATTTTTCTTTAAAGATTCATTTATGCCACCCGTAGACGACCTTTAAAATTAAAACATTGCTTCTGTAAAACTCATTTGCAAAGTTATCTGACAAAATTTCTATTTTGATCTGACTAACCTTCTGACATCAGCTGTTTTTATTGCGAAATAAAATTGAAATAATACTGCACACTGCAATTTTGTTAGTTTTTAAATACAATTCACAAAAAAACGCTGTCAAAAATTCTAATAAAATTTGATAATACATGAACGTTTGTGATCTATTATGATAAGTCTTCTGTAAAATTTCTTAGAGACATGCACAATTATGTATGAGTCACAAAGGTGACAAGTGAGGCGAAAGAAAACACGTCGTCTACGGGTGGCATTACAGAAGAGCGAGAAAGAAAATTTGGGAGTGATACTTTCATCTTTTGCAGAAATACTACTTGTAGAGGGTACCACACTTGTTACTGTCAACTTCTTTTTAATGCTTATTTTAGCAGCAGTTAAATGACGCTCTCTACATCAAGTTAAATGACGCTCTGGCTCATTTGGAAATAATTTCTTCGCAATTTCGGCCTTTGGACACACAGTGCAGTGTAGGTACATCTTGACGGCGATGATGACGTAAGTATGTGATGATTTTTTTATGAACAATGAAAATGCCACCTTACACATCAACAGACTGCATGTGCCATCCACCATCATCCCCCTCATATTGTAAAGATTTATTTGAATATGAAATTTTTTTCCAGGGGCTTGAGCAGCGAAAGGGAACAAGAGCTCATCCCAATTGCAGTGGGAATGGTTCCTTCAGGCAATACTTATTCCATTGATCGACTTACTCACTATTTTTGTACGCATTGCCGCAAATTGGTCGCAGACAGTAGACATGTATTTTCCGTCTGTCCGAAAGCACAATCCTCGAACTGGGGAATGCTAAATTATGCAATCGACTTTATGGTTTCATACTGAAATCGCTTATTGAGCTTTTCAAATCGATATTTTTAATGTGCTTTAATTCGTTTTTAAGGTGTAATCGACGGGTGAATACATATACAATGTTCCTCAAACTTTTTCTTACCATAGTACGTATCCAAGTAGCCTTTTTTGCGTAATTGTCAAATTCAATATCGAAAATGTGTCTTCTTTTCAATATGGAAATTGATAGCAGTAGAAACGAAGTCCCTAAATTAACTGAGTCCGCTAAACAGAAAGAAATAGACTAAGTTCCAACCTTTTATGTATATGAAGGTCAACAACAACGATTTTTGGCGACTTATTTCTATTTTAACATTTGGGAGCTTAGTCCATATCTGATTTCGGTCAAAGTTCATTTCGTCCGGGATTAAAAAGTTTTTCCTCTCTGTACATCAAATAGTGGCTTCACTGAGCCAAGAGTTTGTGCTAAGCCGGCCTTTGGCTGGCCACTTAAAATAAAATTAAAGAGTTTCCGTCGTAGAGACAAGTACGGATTTATTTAATGCTCTTAAATGTTTATTTTCTATGAATGAAAGTTTTTTATGTTAAAAAATTTTAAACTTTTGCTGTATATTTTATTTTAGCGTGGAAATAAGGCCCCTTTGGAGATTCGATTAGTTAATTTGGAAAATTGATATAATGAAAGATGCCCGAAAAGTCGAAACGCCATTTCATAATTTACTAGTCCCTACCTAAATAGGCAATATGACTCAATTGTTAGTGGGTTCACTTGGTTCTTTCAGACATTCTGAGAGTTGTAATGAGAGCAAAATAGACGTTCGTAGTAGTATCTTCACTAATGGTACAATTGGATATGGACGAATTTTCGAGGCTCGAACTTAACACGCAGGTGCAAAAATAATAAACCCTGCATGCCAGAAGGTTAGTAATATGTTGCAAAACACAAGGAAACTTGCTTTCGTGCTACTGTTTCCGGAATTTCTATATCCTCCCGATCTGCGATTCGATATTACTGACTACTAAAAGAGATATTGAGAAGTTAACAGCGGATGCTGCAGAAAAAACTCCAATGTAAATAGACAAATCATTAAAGGCTACAGAATGGGTCTGTTCATTCTAAATTAAATATTTGCTTTGTTTGATGCAATGCTGATGAACTCTGTGAATGTGTTCGAATATTTGTACAGCTGAGGGGTTCGCCCCGAAAACATAACAGAACAATAAGCGAACATGTTACCTAGATACAGAAGCTGTAGTCCTCGGCAAGATAGGAGTTTCAAAAACAACCGTGCTTGGATCCCTGTCATGTTTTTAATCTTGGAGAGAAATTGTGTGTGCTAGATTAAAGAATAATGTTGGGTGCTTCTTTCATCTAGTACAACTTGCTGAAGGCGAAAATCCGACAACCGTAATTAAGCCCAATATTATGCTGGTAAAACTAAAGGTGAATCTAAGACAACTTCGGCAAGTGGTATACAGATGGTTGGATTATGCCTCAGCTCAAGAAGTCTTTTATAAGACTGCGCGTGCATGGTTAACGAGTCGAAAATTTTTCGAACAAATTGATCAATCCGAAAAGCTTTTAGCACTTTCACACTTCATGTGGTATGAGAGGGACTTCTGTATTTGACTTAAAATCACATGTGATAAGTTTTTTGGAAAAAGATGAAATAGTATAGGAGGCAGTATGTGGCTGCTATTTATTGAGCACCAATACACACGCACACACACAGACACATACATACATACATACACTCAAACATTGCCACCGTTATTTATTGTGATGCTCCTTCTGTCGCATGGAGTGGCTGGAGTATGGCACAGCTTGTTATATTGAGATTTGTGTTGCTGGTGTTGTTGTTATTGTTACTCCTTTTTTACTTCTTACATTTTATTTTTTTATTTCATATCCATGCATACATACATATGTACATATATTTCATTTATTTTAAATATGTATATTGCTCCACCCTTTACATTTTAACGAAGCAACAAAATTAAATAAAAGACAGTACCAACCAAAAGAACAAAAAAGCATCGAAAATAACGCACAGCATCATCCAATCCTTAAGTGAGGAGGCTGCTGCCGCTGCTGCTTGCCAGAGCAACAACTACATACATACAAACATGCATATATCACGAGCAGACTACTGCGCACACAAAGTACTAAAGAAGGACAAATTATAAATTTTAACATGAGGAAAAGAAAATGAACAAAAAAATCGGCGACGTTACAAAATTAAGCAAGAACGAAAATTTTAAACTAAAAGACTTGAATGCTTATGAAAAGCAACAACACCTAAACGTATTGCAACAACAATAACAACAACAATTATATTAAAAACATAATTCGCGTCTGCGTTACAAAAGACAGAACGAGCGAACGAAGGAAAGAAATAGGTATTTAAATGGCGAAATTAAATCCCAAATGTATGATTGTATGTATGTACGTATGCATGCACGAGCATGTACATATGTATGTATGTTGCAGGTCTCATGTTTGAATGTGTTTTAACCCGAATAAATATCAGCATAAGGGAGTAAATTACAAACGCAGATACTTAGTTGAGGGTGCAACATTATTAGATACAATTGAATATACATATGTACATACATAGAACATGAATAAGTATTTTTACTTTTCTTGTTTATTTCCTTTACATATTCCACCATCTACTACTGATTGTACATGTATGTACATACATACATACATATGTACATATGTATGCACATTCATCATACCTACTTAAAATTAAATTTTCCTAAATGTAATTACAAATTGTGAATATGTGCAGCTTAAAGATCTCCATTAAGGTTCACTCACACAACTTTGCTTCCGTTGCACACCTTCCGCGAAAGCAGCCCAAGATCTTCACAAACTCACAGTCATTGTCACAATAGTCGCCAGACCCACATTACAGATACGCTCCAAGAATTTTAGCTTAAAAAACACACACACGATTGAATTATATTTCAATCGTTTTAATATTATTTTTGAATCTGATCAATAGTTTCGGAGTTACATATTTAATGACTATAACGAAAAAACACTATTTTTATGCAAAATTTTAACATTTTCATTTTGCGAAACTTCATTAAATATCACAAACTAGAAGAATACCGTTCTTACTCCCACAAAAATATGAATATTTCACATATAAAACATGACAGATTTCATCAAAATCGGTGCACAAGTTTCTAAATTCCAATTATCTAATTATTTTATTTGTAACATTTTTATTTTTTATGAATTTAATAATTTTCTTTTTCATCACAGCTTCCTAAATATTCCCAAAACAATTGATGAAATTACAAAAAAAAAAAACTTAAAAATATTTAAAAGAATTTAGAAGGTGAACTCGACTAATATAGATCGCGTGACCTTCAAGTGTTCTTCTTCTTCTTCTTCTTCTTCTTCTTCTTTCATTTGCAAATCCGATTCTCGGATGTAAGCGATCATACAAATACAATTTCGAATAACAATATATGTATGTACATTTTATAAATAATAAGTTGTCTATTTTTTGCAGCAGTTAGTTGGTTTAGTTCATTACTACCGAAACGTATTTCTAAAAAAAATATAGCACTACCGGGGAAACATTATCCCCTTCAAAGACAATAGTAAATATCTAGTTATGTAGACTAGACATGGGCATCGCTCACGTGATTAGCGAGAATCATGCATGATCACGCGTGATCATGTATGATCGTGAGCAGTTTTTTGTTTCAATCACGTGAGCGTGCATGAGCGTGAGTATAAAAAAACTTAACGTGAGTAAGCGTGCATGCGTAGATTTTTTTCGTGATTGTTTCGTGATTTTTTCGACTTTGGAATTCTTTTCATATTTTTAATAGGTACATACGTGGTTTTTAATTTTGTCATGAAGACATAAAACTAATACAAGATCCTACTTAATCTTAATATTTTACACAAATTGCTTGTGAGCTAGAAAATGAATGATTTTAATCAAAATATTTTAACTATGTACATAATTTCAAATTTCACATCAAAACTTTAAAATAAAAGAAAATTTATATTTTCTTTAAGAATTTTCAATTGTCAAATTTAATTTTAACTACAAAGTTTGAAATCTCATGATAAATATGTGTAAGTCCTGCGTACATTCGTACGCGTTTTCACATTAATATATAAAAATTGTTTGGTCTTTCAAAAGAGGTACCTTCAACTTATGCATGGTGTTTAGTGGGATATAAGTGTACTTTCGAATGGCATAAAAAATAATTTTTTTAGGTATTTGTTGCGAAATAATTGATCACAAAGTTTTGTAACGCACACTACAAAAAACGGAAGTAACTTTTAAAGTTAAAGTGTGTTTTCGTAATTTTTTTCGAATTTTGCATAATAAAGTACACAAAATACAAGAGAATTCTAAATTGACTTATTTGCAGCCAAAACATTTTGTGGCTTTTTGTCAGAAGACATGAGTCTTTTGTGATGCACCCTACGTGACTCGCGTTACATTTTTTCTATTATATTTCTATTCTGAAGTTTCGTACCTAATTTTAATGTTTCCAAAAAAATATGGCTTGCGATCATTAATACTAAAGTAATGTATGAATACAAAAAATGGTTGATTTCTGGTATAAAATTAGAAGATCTGAGGTGGGGTAGGATTTGATAATAATTTATAAAATTATATATCTAGTCTAATATTCCATAGAAAAAATAAAAAATAAGTTGAATCACTTTCGAAAAATGTTGTTTGGTAGCCTGTTTCTTGGGATTATCCATACATATATCAAAATTGAAAAATTGTATTTCAAAACTAACAAATTGTTTTAAAAAAGTATATTTCTCAGTTAAACATAATTTTCCTCTTTTATCGCTGAATTTTCTAACTGTATATTAGATTTTTCTATTTGCATTCAGAAATTTTAATGTATAAATCCTTATAGGTTGTGATTTGTTCGTGAGTATTTCGTGAGCGTGAGTTTTCGTGATTGTGACTAACTTGTTTTCCACTCACGTGAGTGAACGTGAGCCAAATGAGTGAAATTGTTTTATCGTGAGCGTGCATGAGCATGAGTGAAAAGTCATTCACGATGCCAACTCTACTTTAGACAAAAATATACATATTAACTTCAAACAACATGTCAATTACATCTGTGATAAAGCTATAAAGTGCTGATGTGCTGTTTACCTCAACCTTAAAAATAAGATTTTGTTGTATAATATGTGCATTCGACTGATCCTTACCCACGGGCTCCCTGCCTGCTTTCATAAAAGGACCAAAATCCACTTAAAAAGTTATGCAAAACGAAAAATTTAAATAATTCATAATCTGCCCCGCAGATTCCCCAGGGACTTGATACACAATAGATTAAAATATAAAAAGATAAACGAGTTTGCCAAAGATCGATTAAAAAATGGAGATTGTCTAATTTTGAAACAATAAGAAATTCACTGAGAATCTACAGTAGTTTCCGCTTAATTCATTCAATTTAGTTCATTTAAAAAGTAAATAAATAGTACAGAAAGTTACACGCTTTAATGAGTTACACTTGATAGCATTATTCGCATAATTGGCCCATCCATGACTTATGTATTAATTTAACTTTTCATCAATTGAACGTTTTGTTCAATACCTCTGCTTCTATTTATCAAGCCAATCTGTGCTTGCCATAAAATGATCATCGCTATAACGCTTTGCAAGCTCCTTTGCCTTCTCCTTTGTAGCTGCTGTAAATGAATCGAGGACTGCTTTTTTTAATCCTTTTACTACATTGACACAATTCAGATTCAAACGACGTGATAACACAGGTCGGCCAATCTAAAAAAATTCTTGTGTTTCTATTTTAATGTATCGATCCTAATGCTAGACGTCGGAAAACACCTACATATCGATTCTTAGTTTTTAAAGTTTACTTTTGTCTGTTTTACATCAATAACAAGATTTTTTTAATATTTGAATATATTTTACGATCAGCAATTGGTAGCACTTACATAAAAAGTGTAGAAAGTGGATCTTTCTCGCATGGAACACAGTAGTATGTGTTTACTAATCTATCACAGCTGTGACAAAGGTTCTCGTGCATTACAGATTTTGAAAATGGCGTCAAGACAATGTAAACAACATGTTGATTCATTTTGTTTTAATTTTGGTGAAAATACAAATTTAAAGCTTATGAAGCATATTTCAACCTGCCGATTTGAAATCAAGATAAAAAATGGGTACCTCACTTTGCTTGTAATAACTGCAAAAAGTCAATAGAAGGTAAGAAATTAAAAATTAAAAATCAATTTTTCGAACATACTAATATATTTGTAACTTGAATACTTTTCAACGGTTTCAAAATAAATATTTTTATACCTTTTTTATGCATAAAGTTTAAATTACACAAGTTGCTTTCTTTATTTCTAGTCTGGTGTCGAGGAGAAAAACTACACATGAAGTTCGCAGAGCCAAGAATATGGAGAGCACCTAGTGATCATGTGAAGGACTATTATTTTTGTATGGTTAATCCATGTAAGCGTCGAGCTGGTAAAAATGCCAAAAAGATTTCTTACCCTTCAACTTCATCTCTAGTACCTCACAGCGAAAATTTTCCGTTCTGTCTCGTTCAGAGTTAGAATTCAAATGTCACAAAGTTCAAATGAATTTTTGAAGCACTTACCAACAATGACTATGAAATCATGATAGAATCGTATCGTAGTGAACCACATCTCATCAACCCGGCAGAATCTAATATTTACTACCAGATCTAAGACTACATTTGGAGTTTATTGCGAGAAAGTCGGTTCGGTTCGATAGATTTTGAAAATGTTCAGACTCTTAAGCTCAACAAAGTAACGGCAACTGCCGCAAATTTAAGTAAAATCGCCGTTCGAGCGCTATTGTTGACGAATAATGTTCCAAAAGTCCTTGGCGCATTGATTTTTACTACTTATTTACTCTTTCTAAATCAGCTAAATAACTCGAGAGATGTCGTTTTCGAAAAAAATTAAAAATACTTAAATTTGAGAGATTCCCATAAAAAAGCACCAATTATTAACTTGACAAGCACCCGGTCGCAAAATTTTGTTTGACATCACTCTATAGAAATGTATAGCAGTTGTTGTTTTATATTTTCTACAAACCTCTTACAACTACAATTAGAGTTGAAAAAAAGTCAGCCTAGGTAGTAGTGGTAAAGTAAGAAAACAAAAACAATTGGTTGATTATTCAGTTCTTGTTACAACTTTGATATTTTTTAAACTTTTCATTTGGTTTAATGAAAGTTTAATATAATATCTCCAGTTGTTCTAAGAAATATTCGGGTAAAGTTCCCTGATGATCTGCATTAGCAACAGTGAAATGCGCATAGGAACAAGCTATACCCCTCAATAATCAATTGCAATCTGTTTTTAACAAAATTGTTAATGTTTTACTGAATAAGTAAAATATTTATTTTGGGAAAAAGTACGAATAAAAATTAAAAATACTTAAATTTGAGAGATTCCCATAAAAAAGCACCAATCATTTAATTTTTGATTTAATTTTTGTTTTCATAAATCAGTAGTGAAATAAAATGTATACATTTTTGACCGTTTCGGGATTGAGTTTGGGGGTAAGTTTCAAGCATGGGGTACAAGCTCAACCGCTCTCGATATTTTTGATTTAGAAGGCAAATCATCCGAAAGCTCATGTATGTACATATGTATGCAAGTACATATACATATGTGAAACAAAAAACTTTTTTTTTACCGTTTCGTGCAACTTTTTCCAAATAGCTATCGGTAACCCTGTATTAGCAAAGTAAAAATTTTCCCTGAAGTTGTTTTTTCTTCTTCCTTGATTGCTGTAAATTAATGAGCTTTACCAAAACAGTCTTAACGAGAGAGAAAATATTGAAATTGTATTTTGCATGACTTCGGCTCCGATGGCGACGTTGGCATCATTTCTGCCGGCGTGGACGGCGGCGCCGACATCGCTGTTTGCTTAGATGGATGGATGCTTTATGCGTTATGCTTGTTGTTTAATTTTAGGTTTTAATTTGAATAATATTGAGGGGAAATTTCCCAGTGTGCATGTGTGTGCATTTTTTGTTCTTTGATTTTTTTGTTTTTACTTGCTAGCAAATGAGCAGAGATGTTTACAATGTTTGAGTGTAGTTTCGCTGTTCCAGCAGGTGACAGAGTGAGAGGTTATTACTTTGTATTATTTTTGTTCTTTTTTTAATTTAAACTAGATGTATGTTGTTTTTGTTGTTTATTGTAATTTTTATTTTACCCACACCCCAAAATGTATAATATATACCTGTAGGGGTATGCAATTTAAAATCCAAAAAATGGGAAAAACTGAAGCAACATCAAGGCAAAAAATATAGTATTCTAATGAGACATAAAACATAAAACGATACCTTACGACATTCAAGTGCACATATGTAGCTTCAATTCTTAAGTACATTCACGGCCCATATACGAAGGAGGTTCGATTAGTACTTGGCAAGAAAAACAATTTCATAAAAAACTCTTTAGTTCACAACGCTAATTGAACAAAGAAATTTTGTTTTACGTACAAAGATTTTGTACCTATGGATTTTGCTTATAAATTCTTTAACTTTAATCGTTTTGATGATAATGATGAATCATTTTTTCCGGGTACTGTGAGCATTAAAATAGGATAGACATCCCATAAGTCCAACTGTATTTAAGAAAATAAGTCTTAATAAAACTATATATGTATGTATATAATAATTATATAGACATAATTTAATATTAATTATAAATTATGTATATGTATATACATATGTATATAATTATATACATATATATATATGCAATTTTTAATTATTCATATTAAATTTAATATTAATCATATTAAAAAATACATTTTTAATTTTATAAAATTTTAAAATTTTATATTTAATTTAAATAATTTATAGATTTAAAAAAAATCATCCAAAAATTTTTGGACTCTTTTTATACTTAACGATGCAAAAATTTTCATTCAATACCGGCCCCGGCCCAATCCTTTTTAGCATACAATATTTTTAAAAAATTTCTTTTAGCAACGCAATGGTAATTATGGATATTTCATTAATTTCGGGACTTTATTAAGCATTAGTACTAAAGTTAAATAGATTGAAAGCAATAAACAAAACTTAACATATTAACAAATATTTTGGTTTTTATTAAGACAAAAAAATATAAGCGTATAAAAAATACGATAGATACTTTTTGATATTAAATTTATTTTTTAGTTTTTCTTTTGAATTTATTACATCTGTTAATATTCTACAAATTGGGACAAAAAGTGTCATATTTTAAATAAATTCAGTGTGCACCCACCATATGACAGGCCAAGTCTACTTCCCAAGTCAAAGTTCATTAGTAGATCTAGTTTCTAGAATAATCTGCCCCACATTAACAGATAGATCTACACAGGTCTCAAACGATTCCATCTACGATTAACATAAGCGTCTTTCATTGTGTTATGGAAGAATCACACAGAAGAATCAGTTCGTGTAATAGTTTCTCCCGTGCAAGGAAACTTCCACGATTAAAAAATGTGTCGACGATCATAAACGTTCTTCATGAGATTCCCAGTAGGCTCTTTCACTACTCAAAATGCACTGTCTATCGTTTCAAAAACTTCAGAACCATCAGCCAATGCAATTATGTTGCACATGTTGGTGTATTAAAAAGTGTTAGCACTTGAGAAGATAGAATAAATTCGGAACAGCAAACTGAATTATTTTTAAAGTGAATATTTATTCTAAGAAGAGCTTCTAATAAGTCATAATGTATTCTGTTGCGAATTTTTTTAGCGTTACCATCATCAAGCAGAAAAATATGATTTGTCAATATGTACATGAATTTTAATACAAAAAAGAAAAACTAAATATCAAGATTTATAATAATATATTATCCCCAAATTCCCCAGCGAAAAAGAACTTTTCCCCCCCAAAAAATCTCCTTCGGATTTTTCCGAAATTTCTATCCCCAATTACAAAAAAATCCTCTATTTGGGGACAAGTCCCCAAAGCTGAGAACGCTGATCATACGAGTATATACACATGTAAGTAGATATCTAGCCATTCAAACCATCAGCTTATTGGATTTGTTCAGAAATTCAACACTGTAATCCATCGACATATTCACATCTTGACGTCGAATCAAATTAATTTAAATTTAATTTTCAAAAATTTAACTTTCGCTGTTTTCTGAAGTAGTTAGCGCGTTGACTACAAAGCAAATAATGTCAAAAAACGTGGGTTCGAGCCCAGCTTCAAGCAAGTCATAACATCTAGCATTTTTCAGATGTTGTTGTTGGACTGTTTAAGTGATAAAGGCATAGCACTGGTCACTGTAGAGTTCCGACAGCAATTGATATTGGTCTATGCTAGCCGACATCGCAGCGCCCTTCTTCGTCGGTATTGTAGCAAAAATCGCCGGTGAAGTAAAATAATTAATAAAAACATGGCAATACAGCTTAAGACCCATCAATGCGCCTACTTGCCATCAGAGGCGCTGCAACACTGATCTACCTAACACAACGCCCAATATCAGAATTGTAAAAATTAAGCTTTCTCACTTTCACCATCTGTTTTCTCTCACTATCCCTTTCCCAAAGAAGGTAACACACCTACTTGTGGTAGGCATACTAATTTTCTGAGTGTTAATTCTCTTTAAAAACAAAATATATTGAACAAATGATCACAATATCCGTATTCATATTCCGACAACAGTAACTCACTTTCTTGTTTTTTCCTAACCGCATATGTTCAGAGTACGTTCCAATTAGCTGTATTCCCACAGTGTGCTCGAGCTCACATTGAATTTTGTATTCAAGAGTCTAATCATTTTGCCTAATTGGTCAAACAGCAGGCAAAAAACTCATCTTTGTGCGGTATAGCCAATACTTTTCTGCATTACCCTACGATTTTCTCCACTGGAGTCCACGCAAAACTGGCGCTCGGCCGATGGCCAACAACGCAGAAAATCTTAAGCAATCAAAACCAGTTTTATCATAACTCAGAGGGGAGAACCCTCGCGCTCGGACCAGGGACGGCAATTCGAAAAAGCTACTATAAGACGACTTTTTTATATCTTAAAGAAGTCTTGGTACTGGCAAAATCTTGAATAATTTGAAAAGTATTTGATTTGGAGTTATTTCATTGCTTTTGGGACTTCGTACGCCTCCGTAATATATTAAAAACCATAACAGATAGAGACCTGGGGTTTGCGCAGACTGATATATCTATAATATTTACCACATTTTTATTTTATTTTGTTAAATACGTGAAGATAACTTCAGGACGACGATTGGCTGCCGTTCTTATTATTTTCAACACTGTAGATCTTACAGGAAAAAATTATATGTACATAAATAAGAATACTACAGGGTGGCCCAAAATTACCAAAGGGGTTTGAGATCATTATAACTTTTTATTTAAGATGTAATTATTAATTTATTTTTTAATACGGTATATTAATGGAATATATTTTTAATTTAATTATGAAAAATTTGATCTCGCAAGTGGTGGCCATTTTTAGAATATTTGTGCTCTTTCCAAAACAATTCCATCATCTTTCGCAAAACTTCAGGTGCTATTGATTTCGTCGCGTATATTGGTTTTTAATTGCCGGATGGTTCTACGCTTACTACTATAGACTTTTCCTCTCAAATAACCCCAAAGGAAACAGTCTGGAGGCCAAGTAAAATAGCTTCTACGCGAAATAATTCATTCACCAAAGATGTCGCAGTGTGCGCTGTGGCTCCATTATGTTGGAACCATACTTCCGGATGGTTTTCTATGGCTGGTCTTAAAAATTTTTCTAACATTGTCCGATATCGAACAACAATGATGGAAACTACGAAACCGTATCAATTTTTAAATTTTTTGACGAAATACCACACCAAACAGTACACTTAAGTGGGTGTAATTGTCGCTGTTGAACTATTCTTGGATTTTCCGTAGCCCATATTCTGCAGTTTTGCCTATTAACAACCCATTTAATTGAAAATGGGCTTCGTCGCTCATTTTTCTTCTGCTTTTAGCCGGAAATAAATCAAGTCATTACTGGTAAGCTGTCGGTTTCGTGAGAGGCCAAGTTGTGTCGAACGTCTCTTGGTCGATGTTTCTCCATCTTCCCAAATACCCTTCTGTGCAAATTCAATATTGTCACCGTGTACACCGTTCAATATGTTCTAATCCCAGGAAATTTGTCCCGTTTTTTTAGGAAGGCTGGCAGCCTTGGTGTAGCATCAATTACAAATTTGTATCTCCCCTTTGTTTAAAGTTCGGTGCAATATTTATCTATCCTTATGTCGGGAAACATTGGCTACACTTAGATTTAGTGTAAAGGTGCTCCAAGGTCTGCTTGAAAATATCCAAGTAAAATGATTTCCTTATATTTAGTGTATGTGTATATTTCTTTTTTTTTTGCCTTCTTCGCAGATTTTTTCTGCTTTAATTTCCCTTCAGTCACCTCATGAAATATTTTTATTGTTTTTGTTTATGTTTTTTTTATACCTTCGTTAAAAAAGAGAGTTTTTAATCTTATTGATAATGAGCATCTTCACAAAACGTGCACGTGAGCGTCGACGTCAATGAGTAAATAAACTAAATGAAGTAAATGAGTGCAATGTAGTCATTATCACCCAGCCGTGTATTGAAGTGAGTGTGGCTGTATGTTTGATTTAGTTGCTGTTTGCATGTTGGAAAGGAATGAGAAAAAATGGTTGCTTTAATTTTATACAATAGTATCAAAACGGCGGTGAACGATAAAACGTCGTAGCGCGCTCGTACGTTTGGTTCATACGTTCGTTTGTACGTACATTAGTTACGTTTTGTTTTCGTTTGCGTTCATTATTATTATAATTCTCATTACATTGTTTGCATGTATGTACGAGTTATAATATATACGTTGTTGTTATTATTATAAGTATGTGTCGTCTGCCTACAATAGCGTAATTGTCGGTCGTCGTCGTGCCACAATCTTGATTGTTTTGTTTAACCGAAAAAACGTACGCAATTTTTTAATTGGCGCGGAAAACGCCGTACGAATTTATATACATATATCAATATTTTAATAATGCTTGCTTATATTATAAGAAAATTTTTAAATAAGAATAAGTGGTAAAACCCAAAAAGGAAAAAAATATATAATTTTAAAGTATAATGAAAATTATTTAAAACTAAACTAGAGCAAAAAGAAAAATGTGAAAATAAAGGAAATTGATTAAATTTAATAATTAAACGACGATATGAATAGCAATTGGTTGGATTGTTGGATAACAAAAAAAGGATATTGGATAAAAAACATTCATACAGAAATAAAACTAAATGGAAACAATTCAATCTTAAAAAAGAATTTTCATAAGAACAAATTAAAATAAAAACAAGAGTAAAATTTGTTTTTAATTAAATTGTTTATTTTTACTTAATATTGTATTGTGTTTTTATCAGAAATGCAAAATTTAGAGTTACAACTTTATCTTCAACAATCGTGACCAAGTTGGCTTTTTGATTTTTATTTACTTTCCTATTTAAGTCTATTTTAGCATAATATTATTTATCAAATAGTAAATTTCAACAATTAATTTAAAACAATTTTAAACTAATTAATTTAAAACAAGTTATTTTATTGTGTATCGGAGCAATAAATACATCCTGGAATACGGACATATCGAAATTTTAAATTTTATATAATTTTTGTTTTCGGAACTGTCATATTTATTAGGAAAGTGCATTAAAGAGAGGAGTTTAGTTTTATTTTTTATAAGGAATTCGACAGTGACGGATACAAATATTTGTGCATACATACATGTGTGCGTATGTATGTATGTATATGTTTGGATAAAAATTAATGTCTGCTGTACTAGAGTATATGACCTGCCAACAGTTAGCTGGCACAAAGCTAAGATATACAAATGTATAAATTTGTAAAGGCGCGGATCCAGGAGGTGGGAAAATTATACCGTTCCTCCAGAAGCGATACAAATATCTACTACTTCCATTTGATTTCAAATACGCAAAAATATTCCAAGAAGCTTAAGTTGGGTCTGTACCTTTGCCATGTGTAATTTTAAAATATCATAAAATCAATTACTTCAAATGCTGATTTTAAGAATACGAACCCAATTATTAATTAGTAGCATTGATTTGTGGACGAATAAAATTTTTTACCTATAATAGAACTGCAACAGGACCGTGCGTACGTAAATTATTTGTTCAGCAATGGTGGTGGTCTAGCTAGATACAAGTAGTAATCGATTTAAAATAAATGCAGCAATCTATGGAATTTTTGTCTATCTGAACAATCACCACACAAAAACTACTGGATGGATTTTTATAAGGTTTGGTTTGGAAACAAAACAACAAAATATAAACAAACAAAAATATATTTATTTTTCCTAAGAGTAAATGGAAAAAATAAACCGAAAATATCGAGCACACTTTTTGTTTTTTTTTTAAGTTGTAAGCGCTGTTTCTTTTTAAATAAGTAAACTTTGGGCGATATTCAAAATTTATAACAAAATTTTACATGATTTCTAACAGACGATTTTATAGTTATAAATAACATCTTCAGCGAGCGCAGACGCAGGCATATGGTAATAAAATGTAAAAATAAAAAATAAAAATTCTTAAAACTTTTACTGCCTGTTCGCCGATATCGAAAGAAAAGGCATTTAAAGTTTGTTTATTCAGAATTCGTAACCATTTCGCACAGCACAACTCCAGAGATATTTCCTATTTGGCGTTACCCTTAACTATAGTACGTGACGGAAAACGATTTAAAGTCGACATAATATGTGCTATGCTCAATATTTAAATTTTGTATCTATTTAGAAATTATTGTTTTTATATTTATTTCAATAATTTTTTATAAATATCTTTTAAAAGTTATGTTATATTACTTTTGTATTATCTTTCAATTTATTTTTTAATAACATAAGTTTTAGAATGGCTCAAAAATGGCTCGATCGGAATTCATCAAACCTTCTAAAAACGGCCGTTTTGAAATCTATTATCCTCTATCACCTATCTGATTATTTTTATTTAAGATTTCAAACTTACTTTATGGAAGTAAAAGCGTTTCATCATGTGAATCTACAATTTTTTTAAATTGTTTTGAAACTATAACGACTTAAACATTTTACTGGAGCAGCTCTGAGCTGCTCATATAACCATTTTTAATAGACATATTAGAACAATTTAATTATGAGAATGTTAGCAAAAGGATGAAATATACCGATGATAATTAATTCAGCCCAGTTTTCGTAAGTGTTAAAGTTGTTAAAAAAAAAACAATGTGCTGGAAGCAACAAAGTCTCTAAAGAAGATTTAAGAACCTCTAGTTTCTGGGAAAATCTTGCAGCTTCTTAAATTTTAGATATCTAAGATATTTTTTCAGAACTTAACTTTGACTGCACTAAATCGCTCGATTAACAGAACATTGCATTTTGTTTTTGGAAATCGCACATTTCAAATCAATCATTTTACAGAATTAAAAAAAGGGTGCGATTCAAATTCAATTTATTTGTGGGAATTACTCAGCATTTACTGCTGTGGGGCTAAAAGTTATGAAATAGAATCGAAATATAATAATACCTAAATTATAAATAAAACCTAAATTCGAACAGTTTTCTTTTCGAATCCGAATAACAAAGTGACCCCATGGCTTAACTACCGGTGCAATGTGCAAAAAAAAAATTATGAGAAGTATTACTTTTTGATTTAAGAAATAACTGGGAACAGACAGGTAGTCAGTTGGTAGAAAACAACACTATAATCTTCATCGGCCTAAGTTCATATACCAACACTCATGTATGACGACTAGAATAGGGTTCAGACTAGGAGGACGCATTGTAACGTACGTGCTAAACTGTAAGAGTATGGTTGCAAGCTCTATTCCTGCACAATTTAGGAATTTTTTGACAGTAATGTTCGCTGAGCTTCTTCATGACCTTGAATTTTGGTATCCATGAATTGATCTCTCTTAATAATAATTTTGTCCTAAGTGATCATATCTAAAAGAGGTCCTAAAGTCTTGCTTAGATCAGTTAAACAAAGAAAATTAAATAACAAGTACAACCGAAAACACATCCATGTACACCTCTTGTAAACTAAAAACTCTTCGTGTAAACTTTAACTTACTATATAGTAGAATGTCCCGTAAAATTCAAATCTAAAGGGGTGGTCTATTGGAAATAAAACTGGGGAATCGGCAAGCTATATTGTATATACACTCAACGTCAAAACCTAGTAAACGCCGCTGCTTTTGTTTTCTCAAGGGAATAAAAAAACAAAACAAAAAGATATTTAGGTATCATCTATAAATTGTTCATGCTGTGTGTGTTTATAAATACATATATGTACATATATATATATATGTAAACACATATGCATGTGTGTATGCATTTGCTTATTCTTATTTTGATCTTGCCACTTTTCACAACAAAAGCTTTTTCTAAAAAAATGATTTTGATAACCAAACACTTTTTAACACTAAGATTTTATTTCCGTCGGCCGGTCATTTATTATTTAAACAATCGAAAAGGCAACAACAAATTAAAATAAAAAGAAACAAAAAAAGTAATAAAAAAACTACATTTAATATCAAGTTACTTCTTTAAATCACTTCGTAGCAGACAGTGAGCATGTGTAGGTTTTTGGAGAATTTGGTTGCTAGTCAGTCGTAGATGTAGTAGGGCTGCCAGTAATAAAATCGTCAGTATTAAAAAAAAAACGTCAAAATATCGTAAAAAAAATCTTTTTTATACAACAACCAATAGTATTTTATATAAATAAAATAATCTTTCTTTTGAAAATTAACAATTCAACGGATTTATGAAAAACTTAAAACAAAAAATAATGGAAAGCTCAACAATATCTTAAACATGCTTGGCCAATGCAAAGCAAGATTTGAATAGATTTTGTGTCGAAACAGTTGTTAATACATAAACGTTAATTTTTTATATGATATGTTTTATATTATAATTCAATATTGATTTCAATATAAACCTAAACAGTTTAACAAATTGCGCATAAACATTAATTGTTAAAAACAAAGGATCCCGTCATAAACATTATCACAGGTGGTTGAATACAAAGAAAGTTAACTACAAAAGATAAAAAAATGGTAAACAAAAATGGAAAATAGCCAATGGCTCTGGAAAAAGCGGGAGAGTATCGGATATATGCAATAATTAATCATCAGAGATGGAAATTTCGAACTAACCGAAATTGATTTAACTTGTAAAAATGAATAAATTGCACTTTTCGTATTCTAATTCGTTAAATAATACTGTTAAATAGTTGATATTCCTAATCACTAGTATCCACCGTAAAAAGTGGTAAAATTGAACAAAAAACGCCGATGAGATGGTGTAGCGACCTCGAAATCAGTACTGATCCGTTCTTCTAGTATGACGAACAATACATTGTTCCAAATTTATCCAAAAACATTTTCTTAAAATCTCAGAAGAAATAGGTAAACTCAGATTTGAACTTAAGAACTTTGTGAAATTAGCTCTAAAAAAATCTTCAAAATTATGTAAAGTTTGACACCCCTGATTGGTAACCATAATATGCATGCAACAAAAACAACAAAAGTTTTTAATAAGGTAAGAGGAAAAATATGCAAACCCTCTCTTGAAATGAGTAAAACGTATATGTTAACGATGGTGGGCTTGTGTTTTATTTAATGAGTTTTATTTTGAGCACATTCGAGAAAGAGAGCATTGTTTTTGTCACTTGTAAAATGTAATGGAAATGTTAAAGAGGAAATGAGTCCAAATAATTAATGCATGTTCACAATGGTATTGTCCATGCAAGGAATAGAGTTGCAAATTTTCTTATACACGAAAAAGTATTCATTTTAACGTACGTTCCTAACTAGCAAAAGTACCCAACATGAAAAATAAAATGTACCATGCGGTATGGATGATGACTATCTGAGCGTATTTCTAGTGCCAACTTAAATTTGTTATCACATATTTTCATATGTATTAAATGTTACAGATACAATTACAAATAAGTTAATTGTATCCTTCAATCTGTGTAATAAAAACAGAGTTGAAATTGAACCAACAACCATAGACTAACATCAATACTCACTAGCCATTTTCTTATTTTTGCTTCCTTCAATTATAATTTAAATGTACATTATGCAAAATGGATTAAAATAGGTGCAATACACTTCTTGTGAACTTCTCTAAAACTCCTAGTCGGAGCATCGGGCGGAAACAAAATCAGTCTGTTGCTGTCTTTGATTTGCAGTAATCTTAATCAGCGACCATATCCCTTCGGATCTACATTCAGCATGTGTGAATCTTTTCCATGTAATATCGCGTCTTCCTCGACGTCTCTATCCCTGAGAGTTCCATTCGAAAGCCATTTTTGGTATATCATCTTGAGGTGTGTGGCCTATCCACCGCCACTTCCGGCGTTTTATTTCAATAAACATAGTGCAATCATTAAAACTTAATGCTTAAACTTAGCAACTATAGATAACAATACTTAGTTTATATACATACATACATATGTATGTATGTAAGCACGTGAGTGCTATAATTCAATTGGAATCATCCTCGAGAGATTTTTCAGTAGAATCAAGTTCCAATAATTAATTATATAATATTGGTACAACCAAGGTTAGTGTAGTGAAGAAAGGGCTAGGCAAAACTTGTAACAATAAAAAACCGACACTTTTACCGTTAGATCAATGCATGTACTGCTATAAGATTTGTTGTCACTCTCATTTATCAAAATTTTTTGCTAAAAATTTCTGAGCACATTCACTATCGGTGTTGAATTGCAACTGGTAGAACTCTAAATAGGTAAAAAATATTCTACAAGGGGAAAGCTAAATGACAAATTTCATTGTTATTTAATTCATGTTATTTAATTCATGTATAGTATGTATATGCTAGGGTATATGTATATGTACATGCATAAGTAGTTTCAACCGGGTTTCATCAAGACAGGTATTGAACATATAGTGTGGCGAAAATGTAAATCGTGCAACAGTCATAAAAAACTAAATTTTTAAGTTACTCCTTTAGTAAATTTTAAGCAAATTACATTGAATCACACTTTGGCAAGTTAAATTTTTTATGATCCAATAAAGGAGCGTATATGTTGAAGCATGACAAAAGTACAACCAGCAGCCATTTCCAAATATGCACGAAAATTTTAAAATTGTTGATCATGTGATGAAATGTGAAAGTATTGCTTAAAAATTTAATAATAATAATTAAATAATAATTTAATAAATAAAAACAAATTTTAAAAATTTTTACTGCTGCATTCAAAGGGACATTCCAAGCAAGGATTTTTTTATTAGCAAACTTATTGAATTATTAAGTGGTGATATCTAATTGATTTCACTAGAAGTTTCATTGAAGAAATTAATAATAAAATTAATAACGCATGAAAATTAAAAATAAAACAGTTTAAGGTACACACAATAGATTTGCAAGGGAAACACATTGATATACAGAGGCTCAAAGTTATAATGGAACATAACAAACATTTTTATTTAGGAATATTTTGTGATTATAATAATGGTTTTTTGTTTTTATATAGCTGATATGCTGAACTTTGTTATCCAAAAGTTGTTTCTGCAGTTCTGAAGTTAAATTATTAATCAAATATCTCAACAACACAGTTAATATATCTGATGTTATAATGGAAATATGACAACTTTATGTACATAAATCCAAAGTTTTTGCATTTCAAAGGTGCAGAACATTTGTAAAACGCAGCCGAACAAACAAACATTTTCTCTCAGTAAACAAAAGATGTTCCCAAACGTCCCTATAGATTGCATGAGTTCCATTATTACTTTGAGCATTAATTCCCAAAATTAACGCAAGATTCCAATTAAATAGAGATATTTTTCAATGAAATGAAAGCACGTTGTTCTGCCGCGCAACGCTGCATTTTTTCAAGCTTTGAACTGTCAGCTGTTAATTTTTTTTTAGAGTTGCTACAAATGTACAAATGGCAGCAAATTCAAATCTTGCGGTAATTTCGGGACTCCCTTTATACTATATAAATTTTATTATGACAACTAATAAAATTTTCATTTATTTTTAAAAAGCTTGTAGCTCTACGACTTCTAAAGTAATTGTTTACTTTCCTTTTATAAGTTTAGCAAAATATTATGAAAACTAAATTCACTCTTTGTTCAGTGTAATTGACTTAACTCATTTAATTCAAAATCTAAGTGTTAAGCATTAGTTGGTCCCAACAGTAACTTTTGTTGTGCATTAATAGTTTTAGTACTTTGTATACATGTAATTGCACGTATTTAAGTGGATACAATAGTCTCATCGCTTTTACTGACCCAGTAGTGAAAATATTTATTACGTAATCGATGTAGTAGCAATCAATGATTCTTTAGTTTATCCCCCCCCCCCCCCCCCTGATATTTAACATAAGAGTATCATAGGCTGTCTAATCGGTGTACTCACGCTCTCAGTCGATTTGGTTCTAATTATGCTCTTAATGAATGAAACTTCAAAGCGTCAAAGGGCGATAAAAGATGAGAGTTTTCTAACTTTTCGCTTCGCGTTGCATTAAAAGTACCTTATGTGACATGTTTCGTATAAGTATGTACATTTCATTTCGGATTTGAAAACGGATCTGTAACGCAACGCGAAGCAAAAGTTTTATCTGACATGGCCTTACATGACTGCTCGCTTAGATCGTAATCGAGATTGTAAGTAGTGAATGCATGATACTTATGTATGTGTGATTAGATTTCTGGCTACAATGACATAACGTCATTGATCGATCATTGAATCAGTACTTTGTTTAATTTTCTGCTGGGAAGTTAACCAGTCTTAAAATAAGAAAAAAAACATTGCAAAAATACTACAAACAAAGAGCAAGTAACAAAGAAATTAAAAAAATTCAATGCGCTCTTTTTCTCTATTTACTGTACTCTCAATCAAACTACTTCTGTATGTCTCTCTCATTCTCAAGCTAGAAAATAACCCATACGTATGCTAGAAAGCGTTTGGGTGAGTGTGTAATATTTAAGCAGCTTAAATATGAAATTCTGCTGCTGCGAATGTTTATAATTCACTCATTTAGCTGTCGTTAAAAACAGCTACAGTAAAGAGTTGAATTATTAGTGCATGTGTATGTTTGTGTTCGTGTGTGAGAAAATAGCAACTAAAACAAATCATGTGTATAAAAAGGTGTTTGCAGTCCCGATTTTTTAACTCATTTGCTTTTTTTATTATTTATTTTACGTTGTTTTTTGTTTTTTATGATTGGTGTGTAGAATGTGTGAGTGCTCATACTTTCTATGGGAGTGTGTGTATATGTATAGATTTGATATATTCTCATAAGTGTAAACCGCGCAATGCGTGTACTCCTTTCATTATTTATTCCTTAAAATAATAAAAAAAGAAAATATATCTGTCCTAAACAACAAAATAAATTAATTGGGTAAAGCCAAAATTTAAATTAAATATCTAAAAATGTTTAAATATTTATTTTTGTGTTTCTTAAGTCGTCGTTTTGAACAAGACAATAAATTTTGTTTTTAAGCAAAGCTGTTAAAATAATTATAAAATGTGTTGAACAAGTGATGTTGTATACAAATTTAATTTTTTTTTATTTAAATATTAAAATAGGTAGTTTTCCTGGTTTCAAATTATGTGTTAATAAATGAAATTATTTTTATTTATCTTTATACTTAGTTGAACAAAAAATAAATTATAACAAGGTAACCACAAGTAAATTAATACATATGAAAAAATCGCTTGAAAAATAAATAAAAAAAAAACTAAAATCTTTAAAGTTCCTATAAATTTAAAAAATTAATACTGATAAAAACACACACAACAACCTTAACAAAAATATTAAATAAAATTATAAAAAAACCAATTTAAATAACAATAAAGAAAAAATAATTTATTTTATAATTAATTAAAACGTATTAACATGCAAAAATGAAATTAATTATTGCAATAAAATAAATCAAATTGATAAATAATATGTTATTAAAAAGTAAAAAAAATAGTTGTTTGAAAACCACAACACAACAAAATTTGCTGAAATAAAATACAATTTTCTTCATGTAATTTGTAGAAAATAAATAACAAAAATATTTAAAAAATTCCCTTGATGACTGGAATTTGCTCAAAATTATGAAAAAGCTTCTTTAACAGAAAGGTAAGTCAAGACGTTGCTTTAAATTAAGCTTTAAAAACTGGTTAACAATTCGTAATTAAAATTTTATTTGGCACGAATTGAACCTACAAAAACTAGAGACTCAAGTTGTTTAAGTACGCAGTACGCTCTCGGCTAGTTCCACTAATCTAATGGCACTATGAGTAGAAAATAGAGGTTTAGTAATTGTATGCAAATTTTATAAATACACTGTACTGTCACTGTACTTTTTTTTGATCAAAGTTACGGTTGCAGCATTGATTGTCGTCAAAGAATCTGGTAATTTTCAACACAGGCAGCCAAAACCGTAGAGATTAACGTCGGTATTCTTCCTACACATACGTAGTTGCTCGTATGCAATATAATTAATTTAATTTGCATACATATATTTCTCATGTATGTAGGAGAGTATCAAAGTCGACAACTACTCTTCCGGAGCTCTTTTCGAACCCTTACGTCCGTGAATGGTTAACTTCTGAATTTCAAAACCCACTAAAATCATACAAATAAATAAATAAATCTAAAATTTTGTTTTTTTTGTACATATTTTTCTTTTGGCTTAGAGAATTTTTATGGGGGAAAAGTTAATTTGATATATGTATGTACATATCGTCGTCCCGAAGTTATCTTCATGTATCTCCAAAAAAAATTTCTTTGGAAAATTTAGTGTAAAATTTCAACATTATATACAAAAAAGAACTTAGAGATGATCCGAAGTTGCACTACTTTCGGAGCACAAGTTCAGGATCTTTGACCCGGTTCACACACATACGTTTAACTTCTCAAGTCTAGGGCTTTTAGGAAAAGCGGTCTTATCCCATTTTTTTTTTTGATTTTGTGATATATTACATGAAGAAAACTTCGGGTCGACAATATGTATGTGTAGAAAAAACCTCAAAATATATGCGAGATCTTAATAATATTATATTTAAAAGAAAAGGTTTGTAAAAAAAAACAGTGATTGACATATAAAAAAGAATAATTTTAAATATTTCAATTTCAATTTCAATTATAAATCTAAATGAGAAATTCATAGTACAAAATTTTTTTTTTTGCCTCAGCATTTTTTGAAAGCTTATAGGATAAAGTATTTTTGTGATTTTTTTCAGATTTTTCGGAAGAGGTTTAGAGGTCGCTAAAATCGAATTGAACCCAAAAACCAAGTTTTCTCGACTTTTTTTGAATTTTGCTCATTACTCGACCCATTAGCACGATTTTCTTTTTTACTAAGTCAATTTTTTAAAGAAAACTGTTCAAGCCTTACTTCTCTGTACAGGTATTATAAGTTTCGGTTGTTTTTTTTTGCTCATTTGTGTACCCTTTTCTGACATTTTTTTTGTAAATTTAGCATAAATTTTAAAAATAATCGTTTGTAACTTTTGAAATTTCTATTGAGGTTAAAAAACTAATGATTCAATATAAAAGGTGGATAAATTCTGAGTCATTTAAATAAAAAAAATTATGAGTTTGCTCTACCGTTCCAATGTTATACCCTTTTTAAAAAAAGTCGAGAAAACTCAGGCTTTGAGTTAAATTTGATTTTAGCGACCTCTAAGCTTCTTCCGAAAAATCTGAAAAAAATCACAAAAATACTTTATCCTATAAGCTTTAAAAAAAATGCTGGGATACTTATAAAAATCTAAAAAAAATTTTGGGACACACTAGTGTAGATTAGGGTGGGCCGATATGTAAGAACAAAAATTTTTCGATATTGTGCCTTTTGGCATGAGGAAAAAAAGGTTATACTACAACATAACAAAAAATCATTTGTAAGGCGCCCAAATTTAATTTCTTTTACTTTTAGGGTTTTTTTACACATTAAATAATACAGCAAATAACATTAATAAATAATTGAAATTTTCATTACTAAATACATAATTAAATTTCATCAATAATATGCGGTCGAATTCTATGGCGCTTGGATACCATTTAAGCTTTTAAAAACATACAGCGATAGTTGTTGTTTGTAAATGCGTTATAGAACGCCAGGGTAAGTTGAAAACTATTACTTTATCGCTTTAACTTGGACTGTCTGTAACGATCGCGTATATGTTTTAAACTGTCTGTAACGATGGCGTAGATGAATTCAATTTAAAATCATGAATTGATGGATAACAGACATGTGAGATACGAATGAATGATATGTTGACAGATTAATTTTTTGGCTTTAGTGTTTAGTTTATTTTCAAACTTGTTTAGAATACCAAACTTTAGATTTTATTTATGTATTTAATATGATCAAGCCATGAAATATTATGAGTTAAAAGCATTCCAAGTGAACTTTTCTTTTTTTACACAGTTTTTCGTTTCCGAGCGGGAAATAAAAAAATTCCAGAATGATTTTTTATATTAAACTATGTGAAAATATATATTTTTTTTAATTTTTATTTTAAACAGTATCTAACGAAATGATAAAAAACGAGAGGATTCAAAGTAAAAAAGGTAAAAAGAATGAAAAACTATAAAATACTTCAGTTTTTATATGTGCGTATTAAAACATAGAGTGACTTCGGGTGTTACCCCTATTTTTGTTTTGAATTCCTGGAAAAAAATATTAATAAAATTTATACCAAATGAATCCAAACACGTTTGATTTTGATTTTTTTTATAATATGAATATTTATATAATATATATATATATATCTAAAATAGTTTTATCTAAAAAATATATAATCTGTTTTTATATTTAAAAGAATCAATATTAATGACAAATATTTTTGAAGAATATTGCAAGTTTTATAAAATAGATATACTATTTTAAGGAAACTTATTTCATAGCGAACGATACTAATTCCAAAAAAGATTAATTTCTTAGTGCCACAATAATATTAATTCATTTTTAAGGATATGTGGGATGAGATTATTATAATTATTCGACATTTTGATGAAGTTCCAAATTATAAATTAAAAAATAACAAAAAGGTTGATTACATTAAATATTTTGCAAATTTTGTTAAGAAAAAAAGTTTTATATTGTTTTAAAATTTTTACAAATACATGTTAAACATTCCAGAAGAATCTATCTGTTGTGAGTGAAAAATATTGAATTTGATACAGCGTTCTGTTATTTGTTAATTTATAATATATTCTCATTACAGACCTGTTGGGATTTTGGGGATAAGAAATTATCCATTTTGGGGAATTTGGGGAATGAAAAATTGCAAATTAGAGATAAGGTATAAAATAAAACCGAGAGCCCTGATCAATATTGAAAAAGATGAGAGTTAAATATGGATGTTCATTACAGTTTTGTTTATGTAAATGCTTAATACTTAATTACTAGAATATGGTTAATTGCGTCGGCTATAGAAAAAACCACCTCGTCTCTTTTTGTATAAACTCTAGCAGACGATGACGTTCACAGTCAATAATCGTTCAAAAAGTTGCTTAAATCTGAACTGACATTTTACTTAATATTTGTAAAAAATTTCCAGTGATGCTATAAACTATAGTTAAAAATGATTGCCAATCTGTCAAGCTCAATAAAAAATCGGATGAACTAAAAAAGCGGTCAGTACTGAGCTAAAAATGCTCAGTAAAATAGTTTCAAATAAGTGAATCATTTGAACAAGTCCGCCCACGTGCTACACAACTCTAGATGGAAGTAGGGTGCAGTACGATAGAATATTAGAGGCAATAATATGAAGAATTGTAGTACTAATGCGAGAGTAAATATGAAAGCTCTGCGAAACTTCTGCCAACAGTATGATGAAATAAGATAATCTGCACCTCCATAACTCCAAGCCACCCTTAAAAACAGCGTTGTCAACTTTTCTAAAACCAAAACGCGCTAAATCATGGCGTTAACAGATATTGATAACTAAAACGCGCTATTCCTAAACGCGCTAAGTTGAATTTTGATGAAAATCTATGCATACTAGTATATTAGAAATCCAATTGAGCTCGTTTTCTATTAAACTCGCTAAGACGAAAAACAACGCGTTTGGCACAGTTAAAACGAGCTAAATATAGCGCAAAACGCGCTAAATTAACAATCCTGCTTACAAATTATGCGTCCACTAAATGATAGATTTCTAAACAAAGAGACTGAATCCAAAATATGTTTTCATACCATAACGAAATGTGTGAGCGATTTTGTTATTTCCGGATACACTAGAAAATATTATGGGGCGGGATGTACCTCATTTTAAGTTATATTTCGAATGCCATAAAACATAATTTAGCAGGTATTTTTTTGGCGAATTAATTGATCACAAATTTTTGTGACGCACGCTACAAAAAACGGAAGTAGCTTTGAAAGTAGAAGTGTTTTTTTGTAGTTTTTAGCTAAAAGAAAGATGAATATATAAGAGAATTCTAAAATACCTTATTTGTAACCAAAAAATGGTGTGGTTTTTGATCAAAAGACTTGATTGAACTCATTGTGACGCATGCTACAACGCATGGAGCTGACATTTCATAACTAATTTGAATATTCCCAAAATAGTAAACACAATTTTTTTTACTAAAATTGAAGTGAATTCAATTCATTAACACTAAAGTAATGATATGAATACCTCCTTAAAAATTATTAATTTCTTGTATGGAAGTAGAAGATCTGAGGTAGGGTAGGATTTGGTAATAACTTTTTGCATTAATGATAGAAATACAATTTTTTATTTATAAAATTAAAAAAAGTAAAAGTAAAAAATAAGTTGGATATACTATTTGTGACTTGCCCATATAGGTACCTATAATTTTTTTTTTATTTCGCCAACACTAGTACAGTTTTTCTGAGAGATTACTTTATTTCCAGGCAAACTAAAATAGATACCTACATATGTCCCTCATTTTGAAGGTATTTCATCCTGTTTGCTAGAAATCTCTAAATAGATTCATAATGAGGTGTGCTTGATCCGTGCTGTCATCTATTTTAAAGTTATGAAAATTATACGAAAGCCTATTTGACCAATAGGTGTATACATACATACATACATATGTATGTATATATGTGCATGTAATGAACTAAGGGCGCTCGGCAAAACATACATAAGTACATACATATTTAGCTCGGCATATTTATCTTCACTCACTTGGCTCTAAATAAATATTATTTAAAAATGCAAACAATTTTTTAAACCGCCCACATTATACATATGGCCAATCCAAAATGTTCCGTATGCTGTCTGTCTGCTTATCTCGCTAGTTTTCCATAATTAATTTTACGCAGCCAAATCATTCTGCGCGTTTGTGAAATTTAAAAATAAAATAAAAATACAACAGCATTGGCGTATATGTTACAAGAAAGTTTTCACTCACCAATTAGAGACATACATTATGTGAGTGCATGTAGTATTTTTTGTTTTTGTTTTTTCTTTGCTGATTAAAAGCCAAACCAACAAAAACGTTAAAAAGCCCAAACGAAAAGGAACGAGTTAAAAAGCTTCTCTCAAGCACATACATTTGATTATGTACGAGTGTGGATGCATATATGTATGTATGGTATGTATTTATGTACTATGTCCGTTTATTCATCTCGTCAGCTCTTCTGTGCTTTTTTTATTTTCTCAGTACTGCGTTAATTACACATCTTCGTTCGTTGTTCGTTTGTTTTATTTTCGTTTTACTGTTGTTGTTGGCCTTTTGTTTATATCGTCAGTAAAGCAAAAACAATAATTAACCAATGACATTAAAGCTTAACAGCCAGTAGCTATAAAAAGTACAGAAACAAAAACTTTAGCCAATAATTGTTATTCTCATTCAAAACTTTTGTTGTAATTTGCTCAGGAGGAAATAATGGTGGTTTAGCGGAAGAGCTGCACTGGGAAATATATTCATATATGTAGGTACAGAATGCTAGGATATTGATAGAATACAGCAAATTAGAGCACTCTTTTTTTAATTACATTTTTCTCTTAATTAATGAGATTTAAAAATTTACAATAAATAAATAAGTGAATTCAATTGAACGTAATAAAACTGAAAACATTTTTTTTATTATGAAAGTCATCGCTATTAGACAGACGCCCGTACTTGGTATGTGAGCGTGGTATGATGAGAGAGAGCGTTTTTATATTACACTATCATACCAAGTACATATTTATGTATGTCATACATCAGTATACCAGCAAAAATTGAATAGTGACTTTCATACAATTCCATCAACTCTTTTGAGAACGCTCGTGCCTGCAAAAATTTAAATGAAATTTGTACTGAGTATGTCAGAATTGCTATTACACGAGTATGACGGCATGATGGAATACCATTCTCATATACCAAGTATGATCGTCTAATAGCCACAAATGCATAAATATGTACATATCGCTCTTTTAATGGAAAATAGTCATATCTCAAAAAACGTGATTTTTGAGTTGACGATGCAAAATTTTTCACCGTAAAAAATTCATGCAAATTCTTGTTCAGTCACCTGTTGAAGAGCGAATATATATTTTTTACTTTTCCAACGAGGAGTGAATAAATTACAATCTTTAAGTTTTAAGTTTTTTCTTTTTTTTTATTTATTATCTATTAGAAAAAATAGAATTTTGATCGAAGAACTCGAAAACACTCAAATCGTTATTTGATAACACGACACGAATCTGCGGAACTTTTTCCTCATAAAACAAATAGGTTTAAACGATTACCTAGAACGATTAATAGAAATTTGTTAATCGATTATGGCCGTATTGGTAGATTGTTGAAGTCAATAAATAAATTAAACTAAAATGTTTAATTGTTCGATATTTGGCTTCAAAAGTTATGGTCAGCGTGTGCAGCATTATTTTTACTAATATCTATTATTTATACATGGCAACCCTAAACATACACTAGGTCATTTTAAAAGAACGCACATATTTTTCACTGTCAGTCGGTGTAATCAATCAGTCAATGGGTTTGGTTTTAATCACCAGCAATTCATCACCAACATATTTAATCCCTCAACAACCAAGTGGTCAATATCAAGAATTATATGTATGTCCATTTACCGAAGCATTTGAAAATATAAACAGAAAGTGATAAAGAGAGATAGAGAGAGAGAGAGAGTGGAAGATTTTGTGTCTATGAGGAAAGCAACCCTAAATAATTGCAACTTTAGTTTGCTTTATTTGTATTCCTATTTTGTATGTGATTTGTTAAAGTGGTCAAAAGGATATAGGTTTGAATTGAAAACCATCATCAATACCACCACCACCTTTAAAATTGCACCCTTAAAAAGAACGTAGTACATTCACACTTTTGTATATAACATAACCATGCCCGTGCATGTCCATCATTATCATTAGCTGTTAATAATGATGTACATACATACGTATATATACATGTACATAGTCTGTGGCTGCTGTAGTCAAACATTCAATGTTGGTCAAATTTTGCCAATTAACCAACCACAGACAGGAATTAAAATAAAAGAGTTTTTCTCTGTTGTTAATTATTTAGCGCCACCAGTCAGAAGTCGTTGTCGTTGACATCCTTTTTACTTCTTTCTAAATACTCTCTATATTTTCGCCATTTATATTTTTGGCTTCGGCAATTCTGCCAAGAAGTTAAATTTTTGTGTTTTCATAGGAGTATCATTATCCTATTGTACTTTTGAAATAGCTGTTTAATTGAAATATAACTTTATTTGTTGAATTTGCTGGCGTCATAAAGTATGTAGCATAATTGATTGGAATTCTAGTTTATTCGAACGCAAGATGCGCTCTAAATAACTACCAACCGGATAAGCACAGCATCATATATATCAATTGAAAAAGCTTTGAACCGATGAAGAATAAAGGTTAATGAGCGAATATGCTGTCAAATAATATTATCATGTCCTTCCATCAAAATCAATAACGAAGTGGTGCCTTAACACTCAGCTAGATCAGCGCCTAGCCTAGATGCAAGGTTGATTCCAATGAAATTGAAAGAAATATTGGCTTTTTATTAGAAATTTTACCTTCAGCTTGCACGGTAGACTTCTTCTAGTATCGTATAGATGCCTCAGTGCACATCTCGATTAACTCAATTTCGAAATTTCTTGCGAGTGTTGTTTCTTGCGACGTTCCATATAAAAGCAAGCAAAGCCTTCTGTAGGGTACCTTGTTTAAATGTTTAAGTGTAGCGTCATAAGAAGGCACAGTAATAGAATATTTTTGAAAGAGCGAATTTTTGAATTGAACAAGGAAAATGTCGATATTCATAAACAAATTTTATTTATTTACTTATCTATATTATATAGGCAAAGACAAAGTTTTAGATCCCTTTGTTTGCCAACCGATTTTCTTCATTCTGTTACCAAATGGTAGACATTGTAGAGCTTTAGTGATCCAACTATATATTATTTAAATCGATTTAGTGCTAAAGGAATAAACAGCTCGTAAAGTTGACACCACTACAAATGCTAAAAATAAACACGTACACGCAATCACTTATGTATGTGTTGGTTCAAGTAAATGCATAAGCAAAGCAATGAGAGTGTTTAAGACTACCTACATACATATGTATATGATTAATAAGATTTTTTTATAACTGTGCGTGTTTATATGCAACTTTATTTCGTTTATTGTTTTTTCAATGGGGAAGGGAATAAGTAGATAGGAAGTTTTTTTCTCTTTAAATGAATGCAACTAAAATAGGTATACGTTTAAAGTGGTGGTTGAATTTCGACCACTAGGCATACTCTAGTATTTATAATAGGGTCCGTTTTAAGTATGAACAAAACCGAGGAAAACGAATTTTCAATTTTAAGTTTTTCTGCGGAAATAAGAGGTACAAAAGGAAAAACGTACTTTTTATTTTTTCTTATATCTGAATTTATTTATATTCGGATCCTGCTTAAGTATTAACAAATAAAAACTCGCTTTTTCACCAGTTGCGCTTTTTGACAAAAATTTTCTGATTTCGGTACGTATGAGTGATTTTCTGGATTCGGTACGTATGAGTGATTTATTTACAATTATTTTTCTTTAAGTGAAAGCTTTTATTTTTTTGATAAATTTAACATAACTTGTAGTCAAAATGTCAGGGATTAACTCACCGCTGCCGTCATTTTAAAATTTAAAACACTTTAGTAGCATTATGGCGTTTGTAGTAAAAAGGATACATGTCAGGTACAACTATCCCTGGTTAAATTAATTTATATTAAATTAATAATATTGAATAAATCTGTAAAGTTATGCAAAGAGTTATGAAAAAAAATAATTGCTCAATTCGCAAGCCACCTTGTTCATGTATCATGAATTGAAATACACGTACGTACTTGTGAACTCAATTCTGACTGTATTCTTGCATGGATGGTACACCCATACACACATTAAAAATCAGCGTCGTTTGTTAAAGCAATATTTGTATATCATTTCTATTTCAACATTTTATACTATCTGCTTTGAGTTTCTCTCAATACATCTTTTTCAAAGCATATGAAATGAAATTTTGCAGTTGTGTAAAATTTTTGAATGAAAGTTATATACAGCAAAGATACAATACTGTAAAGTAATACAATAATACAACTGATACAACGATACAACAGGCTTGAGAATTGTGCACAAATCATACGTAGGTTTTGCATACATTTTTGTTAGAAAAAAACTTTAAGAAAAGTCAGTGAGAAACTCCAATTGAGTTCCTTTTACCAACAACAAATATTTACTGTGTAGTAGATGTACACTAATGTGATCGCTGGAACCCTAGATATACAAATAATTCGACGCATACCAAATGAGGAAAAAAAAACTATATTAGTCTTTTCAAATACACGATCTATTTGGCCTTCTCTCAAATACAATATTTATCTGAACTGTAGCGTGGCGCCTTCGACTCAACAATGACGTTGTTTTTTAAGCGATCTCGTAACATCATTCGACCTCTAACAACAACAAAACTTTGGAGGCAAAAATTAATACTTCGTCAAAAAATATCCCATCACACCAGCGCCCTCAAGGTACCTAGTACGTCTGTTCTAAACCAGGGATGGAAATGCCACTATTTCTTTTTAAGACTTAAACATTCAGTCTTGATAGAAAAGTAATGAATCGGAGTAACGAATAAGCGAATCAAATTTTGGATTGATGTGTTTTCGCGCGTTAGAATCAGCTAACACTAAAATATTTCGACACTATTTAACTATCCCTTTGTGTTTTTCCCCCTAGATATATGGAGTAGCAAAATAAATTGCAAAGTTTAAAATATATACATATATCAACACTCAAGTTTTTAGTTTAAATATAAGGCGTTTTTAAATATTCGGTCATAATATCTAATTTCGCATATGAAGATCGTACTGCACGTAATAAACTTACTTAAAAATAGAAAAAAGAACTATTTTATAATCTATATAATTAATAGGCAAACACGTTTTTTTTAGATCCTTTTTACGCTCATATTATACAGCCTATTTTGAATAAACTTGTAATATTTTGAAGCTATTTATATCCAAATGTGAAGAATCCATATTTTGTTAAAAATCGGTTCAGTATTTTAGGAGATATAAACGTTTAAAGTTGCTACTAATGCATGCACCTAATTATTGCACATGCATGTACCAGCTTCAAATTGAAAAATAAACAAAGCATGCATGCATGTGTGTTTGTTCAATTTACTTTTGCAAAGAAATGAGACAGAGCTAATAAGTTTTAATATTTAATTACTAGAATGTGGTCGATTGCGTCGGCCACAGGAAATACTAGAATAAATTCATTACACAAAAAAAAATTAATATAAATCTATTGGAATAAAAAAATTAATAAACAAGGGGAAAAAACAAACAAATAGAGTGCTAGGCTATTAGTATCGAGGTCACAGGTTAGGTTCCTATTGCATTATATTTTTTAATATCTTCCTAGAAAAATTTTATTTTATTTTTAAAGTTTTTTAAATTAATCTTTCGTGGTCAGTGTCTGCTATAGACTCCAAAACAAAAGTTTCGAGCGCCATCACTGAGATACAAAGAGCGTCATGACGGAAATAAACGTCAATAATTTAAAGTCCTTTTCTAATTTCGTAAATAATGTTGTTTCTAATTTTAAAAAAACGAAATTACAACAAAAAAATTTTTTTATAAAAACAAAAATACATGTATAAAATTCAATTTACCTTCACTTCGAAAAGTACGTCCAGCAAACCTCACCTCATAAGTGAAAGCTTAAGCTTCGTGTTAAAAAAAAGTTGGATTTATTGTGTACGCAAACAAATTATGAAAATTTCTTTTTGAAGTTGATTTGAAATAGGGGTTTTTAATAATTCAGCAGTAACTATTTTATAATGACATCAGTGTTGTCCTTTTTGTTTTTTTTTTTTGTTAATCTTAAAATTTCTGAGAAAAAAGTTTTTTTTTTCGGCCAAAAAATCTTTTTTCTTTCAAATCATTGAAAAGCAGTATAAATAAAAATAAAAAAAATTAAATCCATGAACTATTTATTTTTAAACGGGAAAACTTCAGAGTAGTCACAACGACTTACTCTAAATAGTTCTTCCCAAAACTTTTCAATATTTTGTTCTTCCAACAGAAGAAGCGCTATTCATCATCTGTTTTCTTTATGGTATATCAATTACATTTGGCAGAAAACTACACGATTGAAACATACTTTTATTTACACTAACAGGTGCTAAATAAAGCATTCACATATTTAAGAAAAAGATCTTCGAAATAAAATCTTTTTATCCGGCCATTATTAACCATTATTAACCATTGCTGTAATAAAAGGCAGTAAAAAAGAATAAAATTGAAACATTGCCAGCATTGGAGGGAAGATTGTCTTAAGTAAAGTTTGAACAGTTTTTGAAATAAACGAAAAATAACGAAAACAAAATATTAAAATTATTTTAAACAAATAGTCAAAAACTATTATTAGGTATACAAATTTCCAAAAAAAAAAACTTTTATTTGAGAAAAAAAACTAAAAACTAAAAACTCTTGCAAAAAAAGATAAATCTTACAATGCTGAATGTCATTTAAATATGACTTAAGCTTCACTAATGATATGGCATAAGCAACAAAGCAAAGCTCAAACCACAATAAATCAAAGTATTTTCAACTTATTACGTCAATTTATATACATATTTATTATGATATTTTGTTAAATTTTTTTTAACAACAAATGACTATTAAGGGTTTTTATCCAGCGGATAGGTTCCAGAGAAACCTTGAACTTATAGGAAGCAATCAACGCGGGGCGAGAATAAAAATTGTTTAGTCAGGCATGTTTAGAGTGAACATAATATAGTTGTTGCGGTCATTCCGCCCGTAAACATTATCTATGTAACTTCTTTCACAATTGATGAACATTTGACTTGAGTAAAGCATTGATAAAATTAAATTGCTTAAAGCTGAATTTTCAACATCTCTGATCAATTTAGTTTTATATTTAATAAATTCCAAAATATTCATTCTATACATAAAGAACACACCCAAATTATATTTTTTTCTTTTCTTATTCCTGGCATGTAATCCTTTGGTAATTATATGTATACATATTTAGTTATATATACATATGTGTATGTAAGTACATACATATATGAACATATTACATGTGTAATAGCAAGTACTTGTTTATGCATTCACATGTGTGTACATGAGAGATTGAATTTTCGAAACGGAGCATTAGAGGGTGAAACAGAGAGTAATGAGTTTGTTATTCTTGTGAATTTTGGGGGGTCTGAGGTTTGAGGGGGGTTTGAGGATTTTATTTAAGAAAAATATTATTTATTACAACAAGAAAATGTACAATTAAATATGTTGCCAGGCTTACCATTTTAGCATTTTTTCAAAAACTTTGTTAAATTATAAAATTTTTTTCTATATATACACCAAATATCTATTGTCTATTGATAGATTATATTTTACAAGTGAAATATATTGTGAGTGTGGAAGTAAATGCATAATAAAATTAAAACAAGTGAAAGGATGTTTTTGGAAAATTAGCGAATTTTGCAAGTGGAGTATATTTACATGTGTATGTTGATAGCTTGTAATGTAGGATTAAACCACCATCATTGGCCTCATAAAGTAGCAAATAAAAGTAAAAAATATGACAACTGAAAAAGTAAATACGAAGTTTGAAGTTGATTGAATCTCTGATTTCGAACTGAAAAAGTGGTTCAATTGCATTGCCTCAGCTTCTTAGTTTTACTACCTACTTCAACGTGTAAAGAAAAAAAATGCACACAATTTCAATAAAGCTACCGTATGAAGTGAAACTGCGTTTTCAGTTTTTCATTTCGTAGTCAGGTTTCCTTTTCAAAGATTGTAAGAACCAAATGTTTTAAATTCCATTTTTTACCCTAAATTGTCAATATTGGTGGCACATAAAATAAAATAAAAGGACCGTCAAGTATATTTTATGTAATTATTTTTATAACCCTTTCAGCAAAAAAATTATATCAATAATCCATATTTACAAACTTTTTATTCAATATCCTTTCAAATTTTCAACAAAAATTCTAAAAAAAATTACACGTAGGCACCACACAGACCGTCGTCCCGAAATTATCTTCACGTATATCCCAAAATAAAAAAAATAGATAAGACCGCTTCCTGTGGTTTTTTAGATCTATCAGGTTTCTACCTCTTAAAGTTTTTTAGATATTACGGAGGGTTTTTCTGCGTATTCACTTTTGATAAAAATTTAACGCGTGAAGATAACTTCGGGACGGCGATATGTCTATAGTGAAGGCTTTCGTACGCGTAAAAGTATTGAGTAATTGAGTAACGAAAACAAACTACTCATCCATAGTTTCAGATATTTCTAATATTGAAAAAGTATCGTAGTATTGAGTAGTCAAAAGTAGCAGCTATTACACCGACCGTCTTAGTGGGTTCGTCTGGTTTGGGCAACCCCGTCTAAAGGATCTGTCCTACCACTGAAGCTATAGCTTTCACTGTATGCATACATATGTATTTAAAAATGTGAAATTGTAAAGGTCTTTATATAAAACTTTTCTCTGAAATGTGGAACATTTTAACATGTTGTTTTTGCATACTTAGCACCTTTAATCTTGCAGCTTATGGCAACACTATACATTGAAGTGAATATAGATTGATATACACGCACACACAAATCCGTATTAATGCATGTATGTATATAGTATGCCTTAGTAATAAAGAGAGAAAGAGAGAAAGGCAGTAAATTAAACTAAAAGCTAAATGAATGTAGAAATGGATGTAAAAAAATTATTTATTCAAAGTGTATCTCTTCTAAAATTCAATTTTTGTATTCCTTAACGGATGCCCCTAAATCCTCAACCCCATCCTTTGTAAATATATGTTTGTATCTATGTATGTGTGTATGTATGTATATACTAATGTCTGTGTGTGTAGGTAGTATAAATTTGTTTGAAGTTGCATTTGTATTAAACAATCTAAATAATTTTCAAATATTTTGTCGTTTGCAATTGTAGATATTTCATGAAATCTAAATATCAATAGATAGGTACATAATTAAAGTAAAATAGTAGAAAATCATAAAAAGCTAATTTTTACAATTTAAAATTTTTCCTATATTAATCCACACGTATAATCATTTTTTGTGTGTTTTATTCTAATTAATATTTAAGTATAACATGCAAATTGCAAACTATTGTGTTGTAATCTATTGCAAATATTAACGTTTTTCATATTACAACATGCATATTAATATGCAAAATGCATACATTTGCACATTGCTGGTAAAAATGATGTTTAATAGTAATTAAACTTACTACATATTATGTATGTATGTGCATGGCTGAAATATTATCCTTGTGAGCCTTGGATTATGAATATTTGTAGGAATGGCAAAGTTATTTACATACTGAGCTTAACTCTTTTATATACTTTCTCATTTCACACATGCGCTTTTGAAAGCTTTCATTACTCTCGTATGCAAAAGAATAACAGTGTTGCCAATCAATAATTATTAAAAACAGTGATGTTTACAAAATCACTGGATAATTTTTGAATCATAAATTTTTTAAATCTTTTTTTGTAATATTTAATTTCTGACTTACATTGAAAAGAAATCGTTCGTGACAGTTTTAACACGTGAATCGAGTTTACTCCCTAAGAACAATTGCGTTTGAATATATGTATGTACAATAAGAAAAGCGGGTAAATAAGTACGCACTTAAATTACGGACAGTATCAGGCCTGGATCCAAGAGAGAGGAAAAAAGATATTTTGCCTTGCAAAATGAATAAAATATCTAAAATACCCCTAATTAATGTTGTGTATGTGCACATTTTGCCGGCAATTGGTGGAATTTAGATGTCCTGCAGCCATATTCAGTAACTCTCGTAGTGAAAGCTTAATTCCGATAGCTGCAATGCTGAATGAATACAGAACAAACGAAATTTTAGGGATGATATCAAACGCTAAAATTGCGGCGATTAAGTTTTAGCTTTAGAGAATTAAAGAATGAGGTTGATGGATTCATAAAATTTCAATTTTTTTGTAACAAAATCTTATGATTTGATTAACGAAAAATTAAAAAAAAGAAAAAAAGTTTTAAAGGGGTTTTGACAACTTATTCACAGCACTTGCCTCCTCAATCAAGCTTTCTAGCACGCAGCGAATTTCCTGACGAAGGTCATAGTCTATTTCGATATTTAAAGTCACAACCTTGTTTTAAGTAGTTTCAAAGAGAAAGACAAAGAACAAAATATATAAACTTCTATTTCAACAATCTTACTTGAAATGCAAATTGCATGCGTATTTTAAATACGGAATTATTCTCTTAAGACTTAACTAAACGAAATAGATAGTTCCATTCTCTAATCAGCTAATGTGAAAATTAATAATCTAATTAATTAAGGTGGTGAAAATAGCAATATTTTCGTCGATTTTTCTATGGAAGAGCAAAAAATCGCGCTGATCTATTATTGCTAATTAGGGGATGTTCACATATTACGTAACGAACTAAAGGGGCTGAAATGTTGTTACGTAATTTAAATTTTTTTCTAAATGTCTCAGGTCTAAATTGGTGATACCTACATAATGTGAACAGCCCCTTACAAGTGCATAATTTTTGAGTGTTGAAGGAAATGTAAATAATATTAAGAAAAAGTAAAAAGAGGAAAAAGATCAGCGAATTTTATAAGCGATGTTCATATTCATATGTTTTTTACTAAGTGTTTTAATGTAAGATTAAACCACCACCACCGGCCGCTTAAGCTATCAAATAAAGTAACAAATATCAAGTCAAAAAGTAAAAACAAAAATTTTCGTTAATATAATTTCTGATCTTGCACCCAAAACGTAATTCTCAGTTCTTTGTTATGAAAGCGGAGTTTTTAACGCAATTTCGATTTACACACCATTTCAATCGTTTTAGATGGATTTCATAAATTTCTAATTTTGTGTCAGACATATTCTGAAATTTACAAAAGTGCTCCATAACTTTTCGTTAAGTTTTATCTATCACCAATACTGTATCTTAGGACTAATAAATTAGTGGATAAAGTAAAAGCCGCCTTAGGTAAACAAATTTTCAATTCAAATTTAGTTTAAGACCAAAGGCAGTAAACCACTCTCTTATATGTATATTGTTTATAGTTTAGAGAATAATAATGTGGCAAAACTACGATGAATGTAAAAAATATCTTGGACTAACTTGGAATAACTAAAATAACCTTCATCCGATCAAAAAATCATTAGTTTTTTATAATTAATGTTTATAAGTAATTAGTCGAACTTTTATTAATATTTTTATATATTGAAACGATTGATTTTGGCTCAAGTTCAAACCCGAATTTTACCCATTTATTTATTCTAATTTTTTTATTTTTAATTTTTATTAGAAAAATTTTTTTGGATAAATTCATTATTATTTTTTATTAAGAGAGTACTATATATAGAACAATTTTTATTATTCATCATACTAGCAGAACGGATCAGTACTGATTTCGAGGTCGCTACACCATCTCATCAGCGTTCTTTGTTCAATTTTACCACTTTTGACGGTGGATACTAGTGATCAGGAATATCAACTATTTAACCGTATTATTTAACAAATTAGGATACGAAAAGTACAAACTTATTCATTTTCACATGTCAAATCAATTTCGGTTAGTACGAAATCCCATCTATGATGAATAACTACTCTATATATTTCAGTCTCTCTTGCTTATTCAGCGCCATTGGCTGCCGAGAAATAAGCGGTACTTAATCATGTTGTTAGGTTTCTGTCATTTGTAGTTGAATTTCTTTTTTAGTATTCAACCAACTATGACCAAGTAAACATGTAGATTTTGACGCGTGCCATCGTTATTTATAATTAATGTTTATAAGTAATTAGTCGAACTTTTATTAATATTTTTATATATTGAAACGATTGATTTTGGCTCAAGTTCAAACCCGAATTTTACCCATTTATTTATTCTAATTTTTTTATTTTTAATTTTTATTAGAAAAATTTTTTTGGATAAATTCATTATTATTTTTTATTAAGAGAGTACTATATATAGAACAATTTTTATTATTCATCATACTAGCAGAACGGATCAGTACTGATTTCGAGGTCGCTACACCATCTCATCAGCGTTCTTTGTTCAATTTTACCACTTTTGACGGTGGATACTAGTGATCAGGAATATCAACTATTTAACCGTATTATTTAACAAATTAGGATACGAAAAGTACAAACTTATTCATTTTCACATGTCAAATCAATTTCGGTTAGTACGAAATCCCATCTATGATGAATAACTACTCTATATATTTCAGTCTCTCTTGCTTATTCAGCGCCAAATAAGCAAGAGAGACTGAAATATATAGAGTAGTTATTCATCATAGATGGGATTTCGTACTAACCGAAATTGATTTGACATGTGAAAATGAATAAGTTTGTACTTTTCGTATCCTAATTTGTTAAATAATACGGTTAAATAGTTGATATTCCTGATCACTAGTATCCACCGTCAAAAGTGGTAAAATTGAACAAAGAACGCTGATGAGATGGTGTAGCGACCTCGAAATCAGTACTGATCCGTTCTGCTAGTATGATGAATAATAAAAATTGTTCTATATATAGTACTCTCTTAATAAAAAATAATAATGAATTTATCCAAAAAAATTTTTCTAATAAAAATTAAAAATAAAAAAATTAGAATAAATAAATGGGTAAAATTCGGGTTTGAACTTGAGCCAAAATCAATCGTTTCAATATATAAAAATATTAATAAAAGTTCGACTAATTACTTATAAACATTAATTATAAATAACGATGGCACGCGTCAAAATCTACATGTTTACTTGGTCATAGTTGGTTGAATACTAAAAAAGAAATTCAACTACAAATGACAGAAACCTAACAACATGATTAAGTACCGCTTATTTCTCGGCAGCCAATGGCGCTGAATAAGCAAGAGAGACTGAAATATATAGAGTAGTTATTCATCATAGATGGGATTTCGTACTAACCGAAATTGATTTGACATGTGAAAATGAATAAGTTTGTACTTTTCGTATCCTAATTTGTTAAATAATACGGTTAAATAGTTGATATTCCTGATCACTAGTATCCACCGTCAAAAGTGGTAAAATTGAACAAAGAACGCTGATGAGATGGTGTAGCGACCTCGAAATCAGTACTGATCCGTTCTGCTAGTATGATGAATAATAAAAATTGTTCTATATATAGTACTCTCTTAATAAAAAATAATAATGAATTTATCCAAAAAAATTTTTCTAATAAAAATTAAAAATAAAAAAATTAGAATAAATAAATGGGTAAAATTCGGGTTTGAACTTGAGCCAAAATCAATCGTTTCAATATATAAAAATATTAATAAAAGTTCGACTAATTACTTATAAACATTAATTATAAATAACGATGGCACGCGTCAAAATCTACATGTTTACTTGGTCATAGTTGGTTGAATACTAAAAAAGAAATTCAACTACAAATGACAGAAACCTAACAACATGATTAAGTACCGCTTATTTCTCGGCAGCCAATGGCGCTGAATAAGCAAGAGAGACTGAAATATATAGAGTAGTTATTCATCATAGATGGGATTTCGTACTAACCGAAATTGATTTGACATGTGAAAATGAATAAGTTTGTACTTTTCGTATCCTAATTTGTTAAATAATACGGTTAAATAGTTGATATTCCTGATCACTAGTATCCACCGTCAAAAGTGGTAAAATTGAACAAAGAACGCTGATGAGATGGTGTAGCGACCTCGAAATCAGTACTGATCCGTTCTGCTAGTATGATGAATAATAAAAATTGTTCTATATATAGTACTCTCTTAATAAAAAATAATAATGAATTTATCCAAAAAAATTTTTCTAATAAAAATTAAAAATAAAAAAATTAGAATAAATAAATGGGTAAAATTCGGGTTTGAACTTGAGCCAAAATCAATCGTTTCAATATATAAAAATATTAATAAAAGTTCGACTAATTACTTATAAACATTAATTATAAATAACGATGGCACGCGTCAAAATCTACATGTTTACTTGGTCATAGTTGGTTGAATACTAAAAAAGAAATTCAACTACAAATGACAGAAACCTAACAACATGATTAAGTACCGCTTATTTCTCGGCAGCCAATGGCGCTGAATAAGCAAGAGAGACTGAAATATATAGAGTAGTTATTCATCATAGATGGGATTTCGTACTAACCGAAATTGATTTGACATGTGAAAATGAATAAGTTTGTACTTTTCGTATCCTAATTTGTTAAATAATACGGTTAAATAGTTGATATTCCTGATCACTAGTATCCACCGTCAAAAGTGGTAAAATTGAACAAAGAACGCTGATGAGATGGTGTAGCGACCTCGAAATCAGTACTGATCCGTTCTGCTAGTATGATGAATAATAAAAATTGTTCTATATATAGTACTCTCTTAATAAAAAATAATAATGAATTTATCCAAAAAAATTTTTCTAATAAAAATTAAAAATAAAAAAATTAGAATAAATAAATGGGTAAAATTCGGGTTTGAACTTGAGCCAAAATCAATCGTTTCAATATATAAAAATATTAATAAAAGTTCGAATTACTTATAAACATTAATTATAAATAACGATGGCACGCGTCAAAATCTACATGTTTACTTGGTCATAGTTGGTTGAATACTAAAAAAGAAATTCAACTACAAATGACAGAAACCTAACAACATGATTAAGTACCGCTTATTTCTCGGCAGCCAATGGCGCTGAATAAGCAAGAGAGACTGAAATATATAGAGTAGTTATTCATCATAGATGGGATTTCGTACTAACCGAAATTGATTTGACATGTGAAAATGAATAAGTTTGTACTTTTCGTATCCTAATTTGTTAAATAATACGGTTAAATAGTTGATATTCCTGATCACTAGTATCCACCGTCAAAAGTGGTAAAATTGAACAAAGAACGCTGATGAGATGGTGTAGCGACCTCGAAATCAGTACTGATCCGTTCTGCTAGTATGATGAATAATAAAAATTGTTCTATATATAGTACTCTCTTAATAAAAAATAATAATGAATTTATCCAAAAAAATTTTTCTAATAAAAATTAAAAATAAAAAAATTAGAATAAATAAATGGGTAAAATTCGGGTTTGAACTTGAGCCAAAATCAATCGTTTCAATATATAAAAATATTAATAAAAGTTCGACTAATTACTTATAAACATTAATTATAAATAACGATGGCACGCGTCAAAATCTACATGTTTACTTGGTCATAGTTGGTTGAATACTAAAAAAGAAATTCAACTACAAATGACAGAAACCTAACAACATGATTAAGTACCGCTTATTTCTCGGCAGCCAATGGCGCTGAATAAGCAAGAGAGACTGAAATATATAGAGTAGTTATTCATCATAGATGGGATTTCGTAATAACCGAAATTGATTTGACATGTGAAAATGAATAAGTTTGTACTTTTCGTATCCTAATTTGTTAAATAATACGGTTAAATAGTTGATATTCCTGATCACTAGTATCCACCGTCAAAAGTGGTAAAATTGAACAAAGAACGCTGATGAGATGGTGTAGCGACCTCGAAATCAGTACTGATCCGTTCTGCTAGTATGATGAATAATAAAAATTGTTCTATATATAGTACTCTCTTAATAAAAAATAATAATGAATTTATCCAAAAAAAATTTTCTAATAAAAATTAAAAATAAAAAAATTAGAATAAATAAATGGGTAAAATTCGGGTTTGAACTTGAGCCAAAATCAATCGTTTCAATATATAAAAATTAGTTTTTTATTTTATTTTGACCAGAAACTGTGTGGGTACGCAACATTTTGGAATATTTTTCTTAAAATAAAGCTCACAGTTATCGGAATTACATGGTCGGTATAAAAACACAATGTAAACCAAAATGGAGAATCATCTTTCACTTTATTAGCCCTTAGAAAACCACACACTTGTTTAACTGCCCACTGTGAAGAGTATATAAAGTTTTTCCGGAAAATTTTAAATTGAAACAAAAGAAAAATCAGCTTCCCCGACAACAACAATTAACCTCTCTCTTCCTACCCTACCCAATTGAGGTATATATGTACATGTACTATGCATATGTCTGTAAAAAGCCATGGGACTTTTTCATTTGCAATAATAAATTTATATGTATATTTAAGCATTAATTTGTGTGTGTGTACGTGTGTGTGTATACTTATCTATGCACGAATGTGTATACGTATTCATATACATGCATGCATTTAAGTATACACGATATTCTGATTGGATGGAAAAATATAAAATCATTAACTAATCTACAACAAGAACGTGCGAGAAAGAAGAGGAAGCAGAACTTTTTGCAATAATTAATACCATTGGAAAATTACAACAACAAAAATGTGTACTTAACAAACACACCCCATTAAGAGGAGAAAATGAAAAACAAACAAGCAGCCAGCAACAGCAACAGCAGAAACACTCACACACATACATACGCCCACAAATTGGTGTCTATTATTTGCAAAAAGCTTAAGAGAGATGGTGACATTTTAACTGCTACTGCAGCTAACAATACGGTTGTTTTAATTTTTGTCTGTTTTTTTTCTTCTTATTTATCATCATCATCATCAACATCATTTTGTGATGTGAATACATCTAAAGGGTGGAGCTAATGCTTTAAGCACTCAATACATACAAAACGGCGAAATGAAAAAGTAAATAAATATAAGTAAAATATAAAAAATAATGAAACTAAGAGAATGCATTAAGCTAAACATTAACAGCCGACCGAAACTGAGTTATGCGGGACTGAGACCAGTACCACTAGATGCTGCTACCGAAAACTACAATAAATAAAGCAAAGCTTTAACAGCAAACGTCATGATACTAATGCTGCGACGTCAATGTTTCAGCTGCAACTATTGCTACTCTCGTAACAATGTTAATTAAAAGTCCTGCTCTTATTATAACAAAAGGAAAAGGACAAGAACAACAAAAGTGAGATTATAATGATGATGCTGTTGCACAAAGTTGCCAGTTTTTTTACAGTCGTCCTGTCATCCCACTCATCGTAAACATTAATAAAATTTGGTTTCATTCTCCTTAATTATGGATATTAAAGTGAAAACAGAAAACTTGAAAATTTTTGTGGATGCTTAAATAGAGATTGAACATGCACTCCAAGACAAAATATGTGCTCTTTAAATCTTTTAATAATCTTAAGAATGAATAGTATGTAACTGCTGTATACTGATTTTAAAAATTTCTCTTCTTGATTTTTAATTATTTCCAAAAGATTCCATGTTTTAGATTTATTTTTTTATGTTTATGTTTTTTGTTTTTTTAACTAATTGGTCGGACACTTACTGTTTTTTCTGAACTTTGGAGATTTTTTTCCATTGTTAAATTAAATGATAGTTTTTCAATTAAAGAATTGGCGAAAAAAAAATTGCAAGTGGCAACGCTGTCTTCAAGCATTTATGCTTTCGAGTGGGCCTTGTACGCATTTAAAAATATACAGGCAGTTACCATAAACTCACCCATACATTTGATATATGAATGTATTTACAGCAACTATCATTGTTGGAGATTTAGAAAAATATTCATATTGTGCACGCGAAATACCACACAAGCTCCCAATCTCTTAAATAAAATACGAGAAGGTGGAAAATGCTTGCGCAACGCTCACTGATGGCTGAGTACAATCGTTTCGCTGCTACGCTCATTTCTTTGACGGTTGCGGTAAGTGAGTGAATGAGTGTTACGTTAGGCAAATATCATTTAAATGTGCTCACAATAAGTGAAAATGGGTGGTTGCTCATTATGATAATTATTTACAGTGAAGCCCATTTAAAAATAATATAAATTAAAGCGTTTGTAGAGTCGATAAAAATATTCTTTAAACAATAAAAATAAAAATTCATATTTATTATTAGTTTCGCTATTAGGAATATACCAAATAAATTTATATTGAATATAAAAAATACATCGCTTATTCAATTGACACTTATTTACCAAAACACAAAATAATAACTGTGGCAATTAAGAAAAAGTGGTTAAGTCATATTTTTTTAGGAATACATCGTTCTACAAAAATAATTATTCAGTATTAAGTATAGTTAGAAATATTAATAATAGCAAATGTGATAAATTTTCGTTATGTTTATTTTAGTGATACCATTATCGTAATAAAATTTTGTGAATCGCTCCACAGGGGTACTTATGTGAATGAAGATTATACGGATGCTATAAACTCAAATTTCGCTTATGTTGACTTAAGCAACTTAAGCAAATATTGCTATTTGCCACAGGTATAAAAATTGCATAATTATGAACGAATATGGTACCCTTGGTAAGAAAACAAAACAATATACATATATGTATATTAAAACACGTGTCCAACAGTTTTTAAAAATTTTTCATAAATCTTTCATGCCTCGAACTGGAGTCAGATTTAAAACTTCAACTAATTCAACACGGTTTGAAAAACTACATAAAAAAATTAAATTTAAAGTAATTGCTTTTGACAGTCAAAGTAGTAGTACTACGTCCGGTTTCTTTAATCATCCGAATTATTTATTGCAAAAAAATTAGATTATGTAATTTAAAAATCTTACAAGAAAATATCTAGTAGTGAAAGGATGAAAGATCATAATTAATAGGATTGAAATTAATATACATATTCATACATAGTCATCACCATTAAGATAGCATTCAAAAGCAAATCCTTGAACATGTCATTCACCAAAGTTTAATATTTAAAAGCGGGGCACGAAAAATATATTACAATATTACAAAATATCTATTAATAAATTGTTTGATAAATTTTGTAAACAAAGCATCATAAACTGGTCGCACCAAGCTGTACTTTAACGATATAAACAAAACAATATCTCCTAGAAATATAAAAGTCAGTAGTCGGTGCTCGTAATTTGATGTGGAGTTATGAGATGATGGACAAAACAGTTTGACCTAAATTAGAGCGTCAAAAACTGAAAATGAATTTCTAGCGAAAGAAAAAGTTGTAAATATTTTGATTAATTTTAAGGAGCTCATTTTCTTTTTAAGCGCCCTCTAATTATTAAATAGTAAACGAATTAAAAAAATTATTTCTAAATATTCAAAATATTTCATATGATTTGCGTTATTAGTAATTGCTCGAAGATGCGGCTTTATGTTCTATTTAACCAATGCATCGGTATTTGAAATAAAATTGAATACATATTTTGTTTAAGTGATATTTAATCTTGGAGCTTTCAAAATATAATTAAAACGCACTAAAACAAATACATTTTATTAAACTTTACTGGACATTACATTATAGATCGGTGATGAACACAATTTGTTAAATAATGCTCTGAGAAATTTGGTATGAAAAGTCGATTGTACGAATAATCTGCCGAAAGTTGTTGTAAAAAAATTGGGTGATACATCAGCGATTTTGGCGATTCAACATTTGTATCACCCAAAAAAGAATTCATTCGGATTTCGGGTGTCAAATCTTTTATACTTTTTTGTATTAAAATGTAACAAAATTCTTTTTAGTTTAAATCTTGACAAATCTTAAATAATCTCAAAAAACAAGTTAGGCTGACTTCCTTAGTCCTACAAATTTTTGTTTAATGTGTACTGCGCTTCGTTTTTAATTTTTGTGAAAAGTTCTTTATAGGAACTAAACACTTTTTATTTTCGCAGTCATTGAAATAGTTCGTCTTCTTCTGAAATTATTATATTTATTCCTTTTTATTTTTCAATTGTTATTTTGATAAACTTTTGACGTAAATTTTATGACGAATAGTTGGGACTTTTACTTCCTTATTACTGAAATAGTTGGCATCATTATCCATTGGCATTTGAAATGAAAATTTTCTTTTACTAACTTATTTGGATGCTTCCAAACAGTGCAGCCAGATGAAGGGATTTGTCTCTGCGGATTTATAATGTTATTTGGGGCAGATTTTCGCGGGGATTAATTTTGGAACTTTTTATTTTAATAAATCTTTACGTTTATTTGCCCAAATATTTTTTAAGCAATTGTTTATTTTAATGTCAGCTTAGGAAGTTGATATTAAAAATTTGATGAAAAGTCATTCTATATATAATATTTTAATCAGCAGAGTTATTTTAGTCCCAGTATAGAGTGAGTTTCAAAACATATGAAATTTTTCGATTGTTAATATATTGAAATGAATTTACATTAAAATATGTATATGAGATAGTTTTTTAAAACTATTAAAATTGATTTGCGTTAAAGTTCTCAACAATTTTTTCATATAATTTTTTCGCAATATTGTAAATCGCAAAAACCATTAAAATTTGTTAAGCTTCACACGGAAATTTAAAAGCACTTAAAATATGTATTCATGCCGCTGAAACTGTAAAAATTTGAAAAACAAGAGAAATGGCATTTATCGCGAAAAAAATTAATGTTGGCAAAAGGTTTTTGAAATCCTAAAATTTATTTAAAATCGAACGACACACATATCGCTCATTTGCTCTATTACCGTCACAACTCAAAAAACGGGGTTTCGAGCAAAGAATGCAAAATTATTTTTGGTATTGTGTAAAATGTTAATACAAACATTATGTTAAACTCTTGAAAGAAGAATATGTTTTAATTTTTCCAATGAGGTATGTGTAAATTAAATACTTTTAACTCGGTTGCTAAAAAATTCTTTTTATTTTGCATGAAATTTGCACACTTAAAACAAACTTTTCTCCATTTTACGCCAAAAATTAAAAATTTTCACTTGTCATATTATAATCATGGAATGTACGAAAGTATCGGGCAAATTTCGTAGTTACTTTTCCTTGCCATAAAGGACAATTTATTTATTTTCATACATTTATATATTTCGGTAACGACTCAGTGAGTAGACTGCTTGTCTTAAACTCCAAGGAACGTGAGCTTCCACCACAGGTGGGCAAACATTTTTAAGATGTTTGTTATGTACGCTTCTTTCGTTGTGGGAACCTATGAAATATTTCGAGTAATTTACGAAAGGTTTCTTGCAAATGATGCATACATATATGTTTTAAGTGTAACAATTTTTTTAATAGAAGTTAAAACACAATTCTTGAAATTTTTCTATTGCACTTGTTTTTCCATTGGTTTTTTGTTTTTTTAATTAACATAATTTTTATACCACAATTAAACATCATACATTTTTTCATTAAAAAATGTTGCATATGATTTTAATGTTAAGTGAGAAAGATAGAAAAAGAAATAAACAATTTAACTATTTCAGTTAAAATGAAAATTGCATTCAACAAAGTTGTGTAGTGTAAATATATAACTAAAAATATATAGGAGACAATATTGGAAATTGTATTTCTTAGATGAGAGTTCCATTCCAATTTAAGGAATGGACTGAGACAAAATATTTCTGGCAACACTGAGTACCGAAATGAGTTCTACTCATTTCTTTTATGGCTGTTCAGCCCATCATGATAAAAACAAACAAAAAACCTGAGTCATTAAAAAGTGCCGAAGTAGATTCGCGATTCCAGTGCAGCAGAAATTATACACTGTTGTCAATTATTATGTTGTATGTGTGCGTGTTTTAAGTTTATGAGAGAACATTCGATGTCGGTGTCACCGCTGACGTCGACGCTGACGTGTACTTGAGCGTTTAGTTCTCTGTAAGGTCTTGTGTTTATATAAATGATGCGCTAATTTGATACAAATCGAACATTTTTCTATATTATTTTTCCACCCTTGTGTGCGGGAGGAAACCATTGCAAAATAGAAGAATCTGCATTTGATCGATTTCCTGAAAGAAGTTCGATTTATTTACATACATACATCCATACATATGTATGTATTTATTTATTTTATTTGAATAAGCACCACAAGCGAATATTTTGCATTAAATTGACAAACAATTTCGTTTAATATGGTTGCTTCAGTTTTTTACTTGTTAGTAAATGGCGTCTGCATTACAAATAGATCATTAAAGAATATTTGCATAAATTTCCATATGTACTATGTACATATGTACATATGTATGTATGTATGAAATATTAGAAAATTTCTCCATACGTACTTACATACTTATGTATGTATATATGTATGTATATTAAGAAAAACGTCAAAAACCTTAAATCTATTACAGAAACGCTGTCTAAAAATGGAAAGCGGTTGACTTTGGAGGCCATCGCTGGAACATCCCGCTAATCTCAACCCTAAAGCTCAACGTGAAAGCTTTTAGGGGTTTTTAGGCTGAAGTAGTCAGCGCGTCGACCACAGATCCAGACAAGTCATACCATCCTGCAATTTTCAGATGTGCAATATTGTGCCATTGTATTTGTTGTTCCTGGACTGTTTAAGTGCCGAAGGCAGCCAGAAGCGCAGCATCATTTCTATAAAAAATTAACAAAGCGCACAATAGCAGAGTTGTAAAAGAATTAATTAAACTCCCTCATTTTCACCATCTGTCCCCTACACAATCTTTTTCCCAAAGAAGGTAACACGTGAAGTGACTGATAGGTGTAAATATCCTGAGTTGTTACTTCTCCAAGATTTTTAAGTACAAAAACTACTAAAATCGATTAGACAAGAATTTTCGGAGTAATATAAAAAATATGTTTTCCAAAATTTTCAATAGGATACACCTTACTTACGAAGCTTTTGTTCTTTCTAGAAATACCAAAACTGGTACTAATACCGACAAGGAGGAGAGTTGTGGTGCACACTGGTGTAGACGCTAATGCGTAGCAGAGAAATTCTTGGATGTTGAACTCCTCCTCCGCTGACTACTTCAGCCAACTGCTTTTCTTTCAATCGTATAGCAACAAAATAAGCATAATTTTTTTTTTTTTGGGATAAAACGAGAATTGTGAAAGTATTGAAAATTTTAATATTGTCTTCGAAGTACTAGTAGTATTTTTTAGTACTCGATACTAAATACAAGTTACTTAATACTTTCAGATTTGTATTTTTCTGCTAAATATGTTACAAAGTATTTATCAAAATACATCACAAATATATCAATAATAAATTAAGAAATAAATAAACTTGAATTTTTAAGAATAGAACAGCACTTTTTTTAAATGTTTGCTTAATTTAGCTTTTAAATTCAAGAAACCCGTTAAAAGATTGAGTTGTATTAAGTGAATATCTATATTTTTTAGACTACTCTAAATAAAGATAAAACAAAATTATTCGCGTGTAAGTCTACGCGTAGAAGTCAACGTTTTACTTCGCCCTGATCGGCGTGTAAGAATCATTTCCAGCGTTTCAAAAAGCACTAAAACAGAGGAAATCGAGTGCTTCCCAAAATAAAGCAATAAATAAAATAAAAAAATTTTTATTGTTTGTTGTTTTCTTGGTTTACTGAATTTATAAGGGAAATGTATAAATTAAATACATACATATGCGGACAAAGGCTTCATCTATATGGTAGCAATTGCTTCAAGGCATTTACGGAACCCTAAATTGAAAACATATAAACCACAATTCTAAACATTCCCAGGGAAATGAGTTCCCTTCATTTTTCCCTGAATAAAATCCTCCTATTGCAAACAGACTGGGAGATGAATAACGAGGGAGAGAGAATTTCAAATATTCGAAGTCAGCTGTTTTGCTTTAGCTGTTTTGATTTGACTAAAGATTTGCAAATCATTTTTAGAAATAACAAAGTGTACAACGTAAATACAAGTTACAAAACTGTTTTAGTTTAGAAAACTTTGAAGCACAGAAGCAGGACAAGAAGGAGCAAAGGGTAGCAAGGAGACATTACGTGATGTCATCACCAGTACCTCTAGATTGCTTTAGATTTTGTGCCGTAAGTATTTTTTCTGATCGCATTACTTTTTTTTGCATTTTTACTATTTGTTTATATCGCAAATAATTAATTTTATTATTCCTACATTCTTCCACTCGGCAATACTTTTTGATGGTGGCTCTGCTGCGTTGATTTTCTCCTTGAAATTGCGCCATCCTCTTTACATTCCTTAAACCATCCACATGCAATATCTAGGTGTAATTGAATCCTATATAAAATAATGTATAATTGTTTTTTGTTTTTTGTTTTTAACCTGAAAGTAAAAATAAAGGATATTTTTATTTAAAGTGATTATTTTTCGAAAGTGATTATTATTTTGGCTAATGTTCGTAACATTTTTAGTCAGAAAAAATTGGACATGAGACAATATTCCAAAGGAACAAGGAAAAATTTTAACATCAATTAATTTCAACTTACACGGCAGAACATTTTTCATAAAGAATAAACCTACTTTTTCCCGGGGAATAGTTTCAGATTTTCGAATTTCGTTTATCATAAGGGAAGAGGGAAAAGAGAATAATTTTCCTGGGAGATTTTATTTAGAATAGGAGAACAGAGAATAGGGAAAAAATTCCCAGGGAATTGTTATTCAGAATTGGGGTGATCATTTTTGAAACAAACTGCAATGACTAAAACTTAATTCGATTTAATCAATAAAACACAATAAACTAATTAGGGATGCTCACTTACTACGTGACGTCATATTTTGACTCACTACTGCTCACTCTTGCATTTTTAAAAAATGTTCAATACAAATCACAGATTCCGTAACAGTTTTAATCCCCTCGCTCTGAAGTGCGTTATATAATATGTGAACACCACCTTATAAATAAAATAATTATCAATTATTTGTATTAAAATATGAATTATTTTCTTTTCTTGCTTAATATTCGAGGTTTTTGAATTTAATGTTTCTTTTAACCGGTTTTCCTTTAGCATTTAGTAATTTTTGGTCATGGATTTCTGACAACGTTGTTACTTGTATGCAAGCATAACGTATGTTAATATTACGTTAGGGTATTGTGGCCTTATTCATAAACGGTTAGAAAAGTTATAGTAGGATTACTGAAGGATTTTTATATGGGAAATCCGGTTGTTTTGCACCCAATCACTTTATTATTATTATATTTTAATTTGTTTTAATGAAAATTTAATATAATATCTCCAGTTGTTCTAAGAAATATTTGGGTAAATTTCCCCAATGATCCGCATTAGCAACAGTGAAATGCGCATAGGAGCAAGCTATACCCCTCAATAATCAATTTCAATGTGTTTTTAACAAAATTATTAATGTTTTACTTAATATGTAAAATATTAAATTTTGGAAAAAGTGCAAATAAAATTACTTTTTAATCGATTACTAATGAAGCCGTTAGTAACGTGACGTCACACATGGTGCGCTATGTGGAGACTTTGTTTGAAGCAAATACAAACGATGACTTGTCTGCTGGTACATCCAGGCTTTTTGGCAGGAATCGAACCCGCTAATCACATACTAATCACTACATCATATTCACATTATAAACAAACTTAAACTCATGAGAACCAATTCATGCAGATGTTTATAAGTAAGTATATTAAATATAAAAACTTTATTATACAAAATAGTTTTTTTAATGTATTTATATTTATTTTGTTTTCTGACACACATACAAACACCATTTTTACAATGACCCATTAAACAGGTGAGCACAATAAAAAAGAAAGAAAAAATAAATACGTGAAATAACAAACAAGACAAACAGGACACCATAAATATACATATATAGTGTGTATGTACATAAAAAGCACACACACACACACAAAATAAAACTTGTGGATGTTTAATTGTATGAATTTTTGTGTTTGTTGCTACGAGTGCCTGTTAAGCTGATTCACTTTGTCATTTAATTTTAATACGAGGATTCTAACGAAGAAAGTATGCGCAGTCCTCAGACTCACCCTCCGTCAAAATGCGTTTCTTCAAAAATCATCTAAAATTCAATATTTTGTTGAAATTTTATAAACTTAAAATTTGTATTCCATAACTTTTTTCAATGCAAAACTGATTAAAATTACTGATACTGTTAGAAAGTAATTTTCTGTCAATTTGGCCTGCCTATAATTGCCCTCCCACCTTTTCAGATCTAGACCAGTTCATCTAGAGTTATCAGATGTTTGACATATTAAAAAAAACTATTTTCTAATAATTCGAAAAAGCGTAATTTTTGAAACCCGGTTTTTGCGGTTTTCTATTATGTTGATTTAAGAATTGAAGAACAAAATAATTCAAATTTGTTTTACTTCAACGTTATATCTCAATAAAATTTATAAATTAATTAGTATTGAACATTTTATTTTACATAAAAATTACACAGAATTTTAGTTCAAAGAAAAGGAACTTTTTGAGCTATTCGTCCGGAAACATCAATATCCAACGCCGCACCGTGCTTAAACGGGTCTCGTTTCGCCAGCATTGCTACATTCCATACTCCTACTGTCCAATCGAATCTGTTATAAATCAACAGCACTTCTTCCGTTCTCGAAACTTATAAACAAGTCTCTCTCCCACCGTGCAATGCCTTGTTCGATCCCTCTATCGATGATGTTGACATTAGATTGTTATTGTACTGCAGAAAGCCAACATTGAATATATTTTCAAAGTGAAGTGTGTGCTCAAATTGGACCACCAGATTACGACTTGTACGCGGTGGACACTTGTCACGGACTCATATTGATGGTTATGAAAAACTTTTGACGATTATTTTTTCTTCACTTATACAATCTGTACCTGATCATATAACTCAAAATCCTTAATCTTAACTTATTATCATGTCCTTTTTTAGGAATGTAATAATAAAAAGTAAGAGGACATTTTTGTTAAATCGATCCTTCACTGCCAATTTGAACGAGTAGTCGCTTTTGGCCTATGCATTGCAAAATAACGACCATTATTACTTATGGCATATTTATTGACCGTAAAAGAAAAGAAAAACAGTTGTGGTCTTTTGTTTATTTTGTTCACTTTTTTATTTTTTATAATTTTTTTCCTGTTTAAATGTTTCAGCTTGTTAAACTTAGTGTATTAGAGTTTAGTGTTGTTGCTGGTGATAGTAGTAGCTTATGTTGTTGTTGTTGTGGATGTATATGTTGTAGTTGCTGTTGTTTTTATTCTTGTTTCTGTTTTTTTTATTATGGCTCTGGTTGTCTCGGTTTCGTGTTTGTTGGTGCGAGGTGCCAAGTAAACAAACAAAACGAAAAAAAGGTACCAACACAACAACAACAATATCAGAAAGACGAAATAAAAACAGTAATAAAAACAAGCAAACACACACATACTACTTAGTCAATCGTACAAAAACACATGCTATAGTTTGTTTGAAAAAAAAATTATCCTTCCTTCCGGTCTAAGAACCCTTCCCTATAAAGCGAAAGTCACACGTACATTAATACACACAAATACTTAACATTTATAAATGTGCATACATGTACATATGTATGTATATCAATATGCCCTGTTATTTTTAACGGTATTTATGAAAACACTTTAATTATCATACGGTATTTATTTATTAGAGTTTTACTGCTGCTGCTGCTACCGCTTTTAATGTTTCTTAATTTGTTTTCCACAAATTTGGAATTGTTTTTTATGATTTTGAGCCACTGACATTTGTTGCCTGAAAGTGTTTGTGAGTCAAAAGTTTGATCTTAAAGTCATTGACCAGTTTCCTATCTTCCTAATTTCCATAGTTCGTATCCATTATGATTTATCGCTGGAGAATTGCTTTATCTTCACCCAGAGGTGCGGCTGCCAGATGTACATACATCCTTTTGATTCGATCTCTCTTTCGATTGTTATCAGAGAAAGTTCTTATGATTAGTATTCTTTCGCAGGTTTCCTTTGTACTGTAAGTTATTTTTTCCCTGAGAAATAAACAAACCATACATCTTAAGCGACTATTAGAAGGTCATACTTGCAGTATGAGAATGGTATGCCATCATATTGTCATACTCGCGTAATAGCAATTCCGAGAGACTCAGTACAAATTTCATTTGAATTTTCGCAGGCAAACGGTAACGATGGCTTGGTTGGACCGGTTCATTGAGGAATATGAAAATCAGCCAGAATTATGGAATATAAAAAGTGAATATAAGAGCTGATACTTCCAATTCTCTCAATAATTTTTTGTGGGATCGGTTTTGTCTCTTAACAAATTATTCTTTTGTCCAAACTCGTGTTTTTCTCTTTTTTGTGTTGTCGTCCGCCAATAACTCATCAATTACTAAAGCAGTAACTAATTCATGTGCCATCATTTAGACAACCGTCACTTTTCAATATTTGTTTTCTAATGATGTATGTACCACATACTTGGTCTAACAGCGAAGTACTCTGTCTCAACATACCAAGTATGACCGTTTAATAGCTGATTTCGAGACTATTTTTCAAAGTTTTTTAGTTATTTTTTAGTTATTTTACAAACGCTTGTATTTCTTATAACAATGACAAGTTAACGAAGTTTGAGAAATTGCCCTTTTATTGTAAGACGTCTTTCTAATGACTCAATGTCAGTTGGAGAGTAAAGTGTTGGCAGATGATGTTTAAACAGATATTGAAGATGAAACTACACAAATTGACGAGCCTAATAGAAGCATATAGTCCATTCAAGAATAACCTCAAGCAGTAGATAATTCTTCTACAACGACTTTTGCCGGATAATGCAAATTTCCCAAACTACTTTCAAAACTAACAGAAGACTTTTCGTGCTTTAATATATTTACGGTGAATTGGAAAATGTGCAATAGACTGATGACGAAAATTTTGAAATTCCCACCTTGTCGGAATTGTTGTTGTGTATGAAAATAAATTTTATCATCTGCTGACACAATCAATATTAATTTCAGTGGTAGTGAAATGGCAGTAGTCTGTTTGCTAAAAATAAAAAAATATTGCTGTTTCAATCTATTAAAAATCGGACAAATGTCAAAAATGCTATCAGACATTTCCCTTCTCCACTTTCTATACATGGAGAAGAGAAAAATACAGTTCGCGACTCCTGCACATAATTCTATACAAATTAAGTTTTTTTCGTCAAAGATGTATTTATTTATATGTACACCGCGCGTCATCAGGTTAGCGTAACCCCTTTCACTGACCGTTAATGTTAAATATTATTTGAACCAATTGATGTGTAGTCGTAAAACTTTTATGCAATAAACTTTTATCGATTCTTTTTAAAATGAAATAACATTCAAGATAATATTTTAATTAATTTTTTAGAAAAACTATATATGTATATTAAAAACTCATTGAAAAAATGGTTAACAGGATTGCATCAGCTGCTATAATTTCAATTTAATTAGTGTTTTAAGCAACTGTATGGCTTTTTATTACTTTTGTACATATTATATTTTAAATAGTTTTAAGGATAATTAGTAAAAACATAAATATTTGTAGAATTAAAAAAAAAAATTGTTTCCTCAACAAACAAAAGTTTTGGAAATTCTTTGAAAAGAGATATCGAGATCTGTCTCGAATAATAGATTTGATAACTAATAAATACTTGTAGTTCTCAGAAGTAGTCCTTTGAAAAATACACTTTATTTTGTGCTTATTTCTTAACAAATAGTTATTGAATATGAATAGTTGTAATTTTTTCTCATTTTGACGTTTTTATTAAAAAAGCAATTTTAAGTAAAAGCAAGTGAATAATTAAAAGTATGTTAGTCTCAGACGCAGCGTCATCTTTAAAAGCTTAACGGTGCCTGTTGTTTTTTCTTTTAAAATGTTATTTGATTTCAAAAAAAAAAAAAATTTGGATTTTCTTTAATAAAATTAATTGTAATCTTTAACAATTGCTGTATCTAAATTTACTATTTCTGTAATGAAACTATTTCAGTTAAACTCCATACGAATTTATGAAATTTATATTTTGTGTCCATATATTGAAATAAAGTAACAGAGAAGTACTTGTGAGAAATATAATTGCTGAAATTCATAAGTTGAATCTGAGTATTTTCATAAAACAATTTACAAAACAAAAGTTTGTAACGCCTGTGACGCGAGTTAATTATTCGTAATACACGGAGTTCAAAAAAATTACTTTTATTTTACCAAAATGTATGTCGCTGGGCTTATGTTCTGTTACCGTATGTATCGATTCATTGAGTGCTTTAACTGTTCTAAATATTTCTTCTATTATCGTTGTACTATTCTGTATTTTGAATATTCTAGATAATTCTGATATTGTATTGTGCGCTCTTTCGACTTGACCGTTTGCTGTTGATCTATAGACTGGTGTTTCTTTTCTACTTTCTCTATGTTGTATTTTTCACACATCTGCTTTACTGAAGGTGATGTAATGCAGGGTTCATTATCAGTCATGAGTCGTTTGCAGTTTGGAAAATTATTTGTGATTAATTCTTCTAGCTTATCACTCATTCGTTCTTTTGATTCACACTCTCTTATTGCTATGTATTTTGAATATTTATCTATTGCAACCAAAAATATCTTCTTATCGTTATAATATATATCTGCGTGTATATGTGTTTCCTTTTCTATTGGTATGTCTGAATCTGTCAGAGGTTCTCGTGTAGGTTGCCTTTCATATTTTCCAAAGAGGCATGTTACGCATTTTTTATTGTATGCTTTACATTCTCTTTTTAAATTTGCCAAAAAAATGTTTCAAGTATCTCCTTAGTGTTGTTTTTATACCTCCTATGAGCTCTATCGTGAGTTTCTTTGATTATTTTAATTTGTTCTTCTTTATCAGGAACATCTCTTAATTTCTTTTGTGTATAAACAAATTTCATTCCATTGAATATTTCTTTTATTTTCCACACCAAATCGGTATATTGTTTCGGGATTTGTATATATTGCAGTTATTCTATTTGGGTTTAGTATCTGTTTTAATTCACAGATTAAATTTTCTTCGTTTGTAAAATGTACCTGATACCGGATTTTGTTTGTGAACACTGTATTTGTTATTGTTTTGTTGGTGTCTACACTTGGTATCAGTTCGATTTGAGTCGCATATGTATTGAAGGGTTCGGATACTCCTTCAATAGCATTTGTTGGAGAGCTTATTGCTGAGTGAACTGTACTGATAGTTGAAGAGTTTATTTGCTGTCTTGAAAGTGCATCGGCTACGACATTCAAATGACCTGGTTTATATACCAGTTTTGCTCCAAAATCCTCGATTACGTTTTTCCACCTCATAAGTTTTGTGTTTGGATTTTTTTCGGATATTGCAAATGTTAAGGACTGGTGATCGGTGTTAATTGTCAAATCAGCTACACCATAAATATAATTCCTAAGTTTTTGTAATGACCAAATAATTGCCAATAATTCTTTTTCATTGGTGCTGTAATTCTCCTCTGTTTTACTTAAAGTGCGTGATAAGAAAAATATCGGTTTCTTGTATTGACTAAGAACTGCTCCAAGTGCTATGTTGGATGCATCAGTTGTTAGTTCAAAAGGTTTAGAATAGTCGGGTTGGAAAAGTTCTACTTGTTCCCTTAAACATGTTTTTAAGTTATTTATGGCTTCTAATGCTTGCTTATCAAGGTTTATATACGTATTCTTACTCTTATTTTTTCCTACTTGGCCGTTGTCTCCTCTCAAATGTACTGTCAAGGGTTTGGCTATGCTGGCATATCCCTTAATAAATTTTCTATAATATCCCGTCATTCCTAAAAATCCTCTTAAGTCCTTCAGAGTTTTAGGAATAGGGTAATTACTAATTGCTTCTACTTTCTCAGGGTTTGTTGAAATCCTATTATGTTTTATAACATGTCCTAGGTATTCCACTTCCGTTTGGAAGAATTTAGATTTCTCGTCAGATACCTTGAGTGTTGCTTTATTTAATGCTTCAAATATTATTTCAATATTCTTCATGTGTTCTTCGATTGAAGAGGAGTATATGATTACATCGTCTATATATACGTATGCAAATTTACCTACGTAATCTCTAAGAATGTCATCCACACATCTCTGGAATATTGCAGGTGCATTTTTTAGGCCAAAGGGCATTCGAATAAATTCATATTTACCGCCGTTTACACAAAATGCTGTTTTTTCCCTATCTTTTTCAGCGATTCTTATCTGGTGAAAGCCAGATTCTAAGTCTAAAGTGGTAAAATATTGGGCTTTACCTAAGTTTTGTATGGTCATATTCACATCTGGAATAATGTACCTATCTGTAATTGTGGTGGCGTTAAATTTTTGGAAATCGATGACCATTCGTTTTTTGGGTCTTCCTTGTTCATCCATACCCTTTTTAGGGACTGTCCATATTGGAGAGTTGTATGGGCTATTGCTTTTTTGTATAATTCCTTCATTAAGTAATTTTTTTATTTCTTTATTGTCGAACTCATTATCCGCTATGGGATATGGATACTGTTTCGCCCATATAGGCTCTTCGTTTTGTGTTCTGATGGTGGCTTCAATAGTCGTTGTAAAGGGTAATGGTCCTATGCCATTATTTTCCTTCATAATTTTATCTATCTTTTGCCTATATTTTTCTTCTCCTACTATATAATTCAGTTTGGGTTGACTCGCACTATCTATGGTGGTTAAGGTCATATCCCTAAGGTTTATACTAGCATTTAATACATTTAGTCCTTCTAATCCTAAAATCATATCAAATGATTCAATATTACTTAATTCAAAAAATGTTATTTCCCTATTCATTAATTTAATTATTCTTTTTGTGTTTATTATGGAGTAACCGTGTATGGTTTTTATTTTAATGGGTTTAATTTTTATCCTATCTGAAGAGTCGCAATTTATATTTATATAATTATGGGTTGCACCGGTATCAATTAAAATGTCATATTTTTTATTACTTAAATCACTAGTTAAGGTGAGATAGGGCAACCCGTCTCTTAGTTTAAATTATCTAATCTTAAGTTATTTACCATTTGTCCTGTTTCCACGTACATACTTGAATTGTCATCTTCTTCTTGGGATGTATGGTTTATTCGTTGTTGTTTATTGATATAATGATTACCACTGTGTTCTCGCTTCCATGGTCGGTTGTCTACGAAAGGTTGATGTGGAGTGTTGTAATTGGCATTAGTTCTCCTTTGTGCATGTACAATCTGCCTGGAGTCCGTTTCCATAGGGACAGGTTTAGGTTGTTGATTGTTGTAGCTTCGTTGATTATAGTGTTGTTGAAAATGTCCTTTCTGTGGTGTAAAATTTGGACGTCTATAATGATGTGTATGGTGATAGGACTGCTCTTTCTGTGAGTGATGGCTCTGAGGTTGTTTGTTTTCGTTATCGTATGATAACCGTAAATTCTGATGATGGTTATCATGCTCAATAGTTCTAGCAACAGCATATGCATGTTCTAGAGTTCGCATATAAAGTAGATCTGATGAAAGCGTTTGTTACCCCAGAAACGAATACACGTACTGCTTCATCATTAGCATTTCTTATCATAGCTTCTATTGCAGTAGGATGGTCACCAGACATTGAAATTTTGGATGTAACTAAATTCAATGCTTGATTTATTCTGTCATGATATTCTGATAGAGATGATTTATTTTGTTTTATTCTTCGCATTTCTTCCTGGAGGACATATAGAGGACGCATGTCAGCATATGTGTAATCCAATCTATTTCGAATGGCTTCAAAATTAAACGGAGTATTGTTGTTGGTTAATATATCTGATGCTTGGTCTCTGATTTTTGATTTAATTATGGAAAGGGCTTCAGAGTAACGGCTTTGTCCTTCAAAATTTTTTATGTCGTTCATTAATCTTGAGGCGTCTTCTCGCCATGCCCTATACTCTGCTTGGTTACCACCGAATGTTGGCAGGGCTTTAAATACTTCCAGGGAGATGTCAGAGGCCTGTTGGTAGTTTGTTACCACATCCTTGAGTTCCACCACCGGTGCTGGTTCTAGCAGCGGGTTGACACGAATACTTGCCATTTTCTTATTTAGTGCTTGGCAATATTGTTCCATTTCGAGTAGTCTTGCAGTGAGAACTGCTATGCGTTCTTCGTTGGTTGCCATTTCCAATTGACGCCGTTCGTCAAAGTTCCCTTCACGTTTCTTTTTAAATGAGTGCATGAATTTCTATTATTGTTGAATATTTTGCTTTCACTGTTTTTTTTATATATATATCCTGTTCTATGCAGGATTTTGTTGTTTTTTCCTTTTTACTAAACGATTTTTGATAAACTATTTTTTAAAAAAAAATTTAGATATTAAAATTTGTTGAGATTTTTTATTTTCGTTTTCTCTATGGAAAATTTTATTTTTTATTTTTTCTTCCTATGAAGAAATCTTGTACTCGCGTCCTTGCTGCGACAAGGATTCCACGATGGTCCGCCTCTGAAGGATAAGTATAATTATCCTCCTGGCAGGATCGCCAGTTAATCATTCGTAATACACGGAGTTCAAAAAAATTACTTTTTCTTCACGCTTATGCGTGTTGTTTCCTTTATTATATTTTCTTGACTAACTCTAATTTTACAAAAATCTTACAAAGTAACTTATAATGTTAGTTTCTTATCAACTATGTGCTTACAATATTTCCTATTATTATTTTAAACTGTTGTTTATGGTGTTTATCTTACATTATGTTTCTTTGTCTTATCATGAAGAATTAAACATGTTTGTTTTTTGTTTAATCTATGTTTCATTATATTTCTTTATCTTAAATATTTAAACATATTCATTTCTGTTTAATCTATATTTCTTTGTCTTACATTTACACATGTTTTATTTCCGTTTTATTCTATTTATGACTCATAGTTGTTTACTTAATATTATCATGCATATCTGAGCATGCTATTCTTATCTTAAATCTTAATATTATGTGGTACCATAGAGACTGACCTTAACTCGCGCCTCTTATACAATACATCAGTTAGTGCTTCCAAGTTCCGAGACTAAAAATTTTATTAACATTGAAAACTTAATTATTAGAAAGTTCTTTTGTTAAGCAGTTGATGAAAAACAAATTAAAACAATTTAAAGAACATAAAACTTTGTAAAAAAAAGCTAAAAAAATTTGTTGGAATTTTTATAAGCAAAAAAAGTGTATAAAGTGTGGTGTGCATGTTGTAGCTCTTAAAGCGTCAAGAGCAAATTTTTGGCCTTTGATGTTGTCAGGGGTGGGTGTTCGGTGACAAGAAAAACATCATTTTCGTTGTTTTATCGCAAAGTGTTCCACCGTACAGACAGCCGAACAGAATAACAAGAAAATAAACTTGCATGGACTTTTTTATAACTAAAACATACATCCCATATTCCAATATTTTTTATGAATCGTATCCTGTTTAATTCGTAACAATCTTGTCGTTCCCTAATAATCGCTTTAATTCTTGAAATTTTTTCACCTTTTGATTTGTCGATAATCTCCTATAATTCGTAATATAAAGAACGAGGTTTATTCAGTTATTTCACAAATCCCTGTAATTCGTTAGAAATGTCCGCTATCTTACAATTGCGAGTTAGCTGGTTTCTACTGAAACTACAGCTTTTAAGTGCAAGATGAACTATTTTTGAAAACGTTGTGCTGCACGGAATTTTTAAAGATTTTTTTCTTATAGACGTTTTGAAACCCCTTTTAAACACGAGTACTCACAACATAAATCTAAATAGATCAATCGTTGGTAATTTTTGTATGGCCACCAACCACAACATATAATCACTCTTAAATTTTTGTTTTGTAATTAACAAAATATTGATTTTTGTTTTCGTTTTCAGGCCAAAAAAAACAACCTGCTGAGTGTTTTGTAAAATAGTTTTAGCCACTTAAAATAAATGGTATAGTTGTTGTAATTTATTAACGACTTGATTGTTGTTTTTGTTGCTGTTGTTGTTGCTGCTGCTGCTGTTTTTAAGTTAATTATTTTGTTTGTATGCAGTAGCATGGTAACGAGTAGCGACGACATCCATAAAGTAATAAGTTGGAAAGAAATTTTTGAAATTAAAATTGTTTTGTCGTATCGATTTAGCCAAACTGTAATTACTTTAATTAAATTGATTGACTAAATATCTAGGGTAACTAAATATTATATTGAGTGGTCTTAAGAGATTTTGAATTCCCTAAAATTATGCAATTATATCAATCATATCGTTCGTTTAATGCAACATGGTCATATCTAAAAAGAAATTCAAACAAATAAAGTTTTTAAAACATTAGCTTGCATTAGTTGGCATAACTTTGGTTTTGAATAGATAAAGACTAACGAAAAATCGCTAAATAATGAAATAGTGACAGAAATTATAGATTATTAGAATGACTAGAACAGACTTCAGCTCCCTACTTAAAAATATGTGTGTGAGTGCACTGGGAGAAATTTCTTGCTACATACATACATATATTGTTGAATATGTTATAAGATATTAAACATAAACATTAACTTGTTATTAATTGCTAGGAATTTTGATCGTATAAACTCTAACCAAACATTGATTACGTCCGAAAAATATAGAAAAAGGTATAAGCGGCGCATATTTTAAAAATATATTTTTTGCGAATATATGTAACTTTACACGAAGATTTTAGGCTAAATAACACCATACGCTGGCACTACGAAGGCTATAGAAGAACAAATATTCAACTTTTTCCTGAATGTGGATATATAAATGGACTTTTCGATTGCTAGTGGATGTGATACCATCAATGTAAATGCTAGATTAAATATTGTATATAAAGGAACTGGCAGGACTCGGTCATAGACATTTAGGAAATGACATAGACATTTTGGACGATTGGAAAAGAACTTGAAAACTGTCAAATTAGACTTAAAGCTCCGATTGAACCTATTCCGACTAACTGAGATGTTAATACTTCAAGCAATTTTAACAGGCAATTTTCCTATAAATTTAGCAAACAAACCACACAATATCCCATGCTCTATGAGTAACTTCGTTTGTATGTTTCAGTAGAGGCTGTGCCTCCACATCGAATTGATTTTGCAACTTATATTGGCAAAGTTTACGCTATCAAAACTCAGCCCATTTGTTGATGTGGATTGTGAAACTTTTTTAAACTCATCGAGCAACTTTGAACGCCGCTGTCAACCCAGTAATTCAAAGATATAGTATTATTACGCACACGGAGAAATTGTAACAGGCATATCATGGTACCTATTTTAATGGTCACCAGTGTATTTTTTGGAAATTACCAGCTAATTTGCCGAATCTTTTAATAATCAGATAAATTTTGCGGGGATTATAGCAATTTTAAATTGAAGCTCGTAATGCAGGATCTATAGTAGAATCCTTGTTGCGATTTCAATAATATTTACAGTAGATGTTGCTAATTAGCTAAAGTTTTCAATTTTGATGGAACTTATATTTTGGTCCCTTTCGTTACATGGCCCAAAGCACTGTACGACGTCTTAAAGTGAATTGTATAAAATATGATGCAAGCAAATCGGCAAAGTTCCGGAAAATTTTTACGAAATCAGTAAACGGAGCGGATAGTTGCTGTAAAGTTAGCCCTCAGAGATTTAAAAGTCTTTCACGGGAACATCTGTGCGATTCCTAATAGCGAACAGAGAGACTACATTGGAAAGAGCATATGCATGGATGTATGTATGGAGTATGTAAGTAGGTACATATGTGTGCATACAAACACATAAAGCTGTTTCTGTTCGAGCATATACATACATACATACATACATACATACATACTTAAATATTTTATATGTATTTGTTTTAGTTTAATGAGTTAGTTGCTTAGCATAATTAAATGTTGTTTGTTGGTTGGCTGGTTGGTTGGTTGGTTGGGCACTTCAACTCTTCCTTACACAATGTATACAACGTAATTGGTATATGTCGAGGAAATAAGGGGAAATTTTCATGAAATGCTTATTACATGTGTATGTACTTACATACTTACAAACATGCTGGTGACTTTCTAGTCAGCAATAGTCAAGTCAATTCCAGTCACTGCAAATTGTTGTGTAATCACAGAGGGTTGTTGAATTCAATTCGTAAGAGCTTTTTCTGTTGATTAGTTGGTTGGTTGGCTGACTGCCTGATTTAAGTTGTTTTTGTTGTCATTTTTCCGTTTGTTTTTCTTCTAGTATATATGTATGTATGTACTCGTATGTACATATGTATTTACAAACATTTATACGTACATATGTATTTCTTTGGTGTTTTCCTCTATTAGTAGCAATTGTTGTTGTTTTGAGAGTTCGGTGTTAATTAAACGGCACCAGCAGTTGTTGTTGTAGTAAGAGCAAGTTAATGTACGAAATGAAATCTGCTCAAAGTCTGGTTGGCTGTAGAATTGTTTTGTTTTTCATTATCTATGTTTTTCTTCTTTGCTCACAAAAATTCACACATGTGTAAGGAAATCGATGACTTTTCTTAACATAATATATACTATATGTATGTACGTACTTTCATATAACTATGCTAAGTTTTACATATGAGCATATTTACATTTGTACATATGTATATATCAGGCACAGATTCAGGAAAAAATATATTTATCCTTTAAAAATTAATAAAATACCATAATTTCAATTGTTTTTTCCAATTTTCAATTGGAGGATAATTTTAAAATATCCATACTTGCTTCATTTAAAATTTTCCCTCCCAAAAGCTTCAAGTGGAACCGAAGTAAATACCCAGAAAAAAATTTTAAAGTTTTTCGACGCAGTTAATGATAGCAAGAGCGTATGTCTCTCTTTGTATTGCAAAGGCAAAGCGTTACAATTCAGTAACAAAATATTTTTTTTTAAATTGTACTCCTTTTACATGGGATTATTATTCCATTTCAAAATTATGCCCATTTTCAAGCAGATTCGTAAACGGAAATGTTGCTTCTCTACCTTACAAACCTGGAAGCTCGAAATTTTTACTGGACGCTAAAGTTCCCAATAAAGCGCTCTCCACTTTTACAACGAATTTAAAATATTAGCCAGGGCACAATGGTTAAGTATTTATGTTATAGAGCTGCATGAACTGTTTGATTCATGAACGTATTCAACGTGTTTTTTTTTCATTAAAGATCAAGCAGGGTTCGAATCGTCACATCCGTGAACGTAAAAATACACTTTTCGGATTACAATATAAGTGATCATCAGCAAAAATTAGTTCGAGAAAAAAAGATTTTTAAATTTTATAAAAATTCTAAATTGATTGAAAATATTGTGAGGGAATGAAATTTTCTTAACATTACTATGATCCAAGAACTAGTTATAACAAATTAAATACAAATCATGGGAGCAAAAAGTGGTGAAATCGAACAAAGAACGCTGATGAGATGGTGTAGCGGCTTCGAAATCAGTACTGATCCGTTGTGCTAATATGATGAACAATAGATTGTTCCAAATAGTACCTCTCTTAATAAAATAATGAATTTATCCAAAAACAATTTCTTAAAATCTAAGAAGAAATAGGTAAACTCAGATTTGAACTTAAGCCAATCTATTCATTTTAATATACATAAATATTTTGTTCTATCGAGATTGACATTTTGCCACGCGTAGAGGTTCCGTTGAGCAAAGAGTAGTGAAGTCAAAAAATCATCAATGTATAAAGGCCCCGTTAGCCGAGCGTTGCTGTAGCCGTACCGTAGCGTACCGTACTGTTAGCACGTTGGTCCACTTATAGAATATTTAAAAACGTACGTTTATTCTCTATTGTTTGTTTTATTGCCAGGAAAAAGGAACAGCTGTTTACAACACAGTGATGGGTAATTAAAATATTCAATTGGTGACTTGTGCAGAAAAAGTACTTAGGATATTTAAATGATATCACAACTTTATTTTGTGTATGTATGAATATACAAATTATTTAGTATTTCACATTTATATTATAAAATTATAATATAAAATATAAACAAGAAATAAAAAAAATTGAGTCCATTTAAATTATTTTATATGTATGTATATACGTACATATCACATTTATACAACATATGTATTTGTTTATTATATACATCTAAGCATGTATATCGTCTTATCAAATGCAAAAGGGCCTATATACATTATAACAAAATTATCACTAGAGATAAAAAACTTAATAAAAAGCAAACTATTGTGATAATAAATATTATCTTTTTCACCATAGTATCATTAATTCTGATTTTATTAATGATACTACCTACAAAAAATAGTTTTTTTTTGATCACAATAGTTTTCTTTTTATTAAGCTTTTTGTCTCTCCTGGAAAATTAAAAAAATAGGCAGGCCGTTTTGCATTTTATATGACGATATGTATGTACATATATATACAAATATACATTATTTTAAGTTGTTTTGTCAAAAGTACACAAATATTATTATCAAAAAGTACAAAAAAATAAGAGCGCAAATACCCCCTTAACTTGTGCCAAAGAAACAGCCCATCACTGGCTTACAAATGTCACGTAACAACGTCAGCAATTTCTATTTTATACAGGTTGGTACGTTGCAACTACGGTACACTTAAATTCGGTAAGCTTTTGCATTGCTTTTCCCATAACATAGACAAACAGCTGATACAGTACGCGCTCCGCTAATTCTGCGTTAATACTAAACAAAAATCGTCAATCGTCATTTTGTGAAATTCTCCCTGAAAAATCGTCAAAATTACGTTAGCTTGAGAGAGGGAGAGAGCGAGAGAGAGTTGTAGCTAGCGGGCTGAAACGCATAATTCGTGTTGCTTCACACTTTGCCAACAATCTCAATGGAAACATCAACGTATGATTAAATGGTCACCTCATACCAAGAAATTTATTAAAATTTTATTACTCTTATAGATATTTTGTAGACTGCTTGCAGTTCAATTGATGTATTATGTACCAATTAATGCTATTACAATCGTCGTGAGTATAAATACGGATAATTATTATGGTGAGACAGTATACAGACATACAGCCTGACATGACATGCACACACATTTCGGCTCAAATTGAGTTTTGCTTAAGAGGCATTAAAAATTTATCTTAAGCAAAAGAAAAAAAAGGCATTTTAATTTCTATACTGACCAACAACAGACCGACCGACAACACAAAAAAAAATGTACTACACATGCATTATTTGTGGGAATCGTCCATTCTAATTTCAATATGCAATTTTTTGTTCTCTTATTTTTTATATAAAGTTTAATATAAATCAAGAATAATTGATTTCATTCGTTGGTTGGATTTTTTTGTTCTTATTTTTTTTTAGGAGCAATATCAAATTAAAATTTCAAAACAGTCCTTTTCAACGTTTTTTATATAATTTAAAAAAAAAGAGTATTGAATGGTATGTATGGATGTGTAGCAAGGCAGACGTGTTTATTGAACTCTCCATATCTTACCACAAACCAAAAAAAAGCACATAATTGGTATTTTTTTTAGTAATTTAAGGTAATTTTAAAATGAATCTTGATTTTTTTTTTGTTTCAGTTAACAAAGTCCACTTTTATTTTATTAACCCACTAAGGTCTAGTATGCGTTAAAACAAAAAATAAGTTTCGTTTTAAAAACGAAGTTCTTAATAAAATATCTTATTGTCCATCAGCACGCCCACTTCAAAGAATACTCCTATAAGGAAACTTTCGCGTGGACTGAAACAGCAGTGAAATGAATTCGAATAAAGAGCTTCACTATCAATCCAGAATCTTGCACCGCAAAGCCAAGCATATACAAAGCAAACAGAACTATACTAGCCAGACTTTTCAATTTTGTGTGGGCAATTTTACGGCCAAGGCAGTTGACGTAAAAAAGGGTGTGGGATCTTCCAAACAAAATAAATATTTATATGTGGATTTGAAAATGCTAACAAAGCCTCTTTCATGCAAATCAAATAAAATTGCAAACAACTAAGAAGAAGTCCAATTTTTTTTGTGTCCTTTTTGCAGGGTTTGAAATTTTTTAAGGACACAAAATTGAAAAGACTAAAATATTAAATGCATTTCACTGGTGATCGTATTAAATCATCGGAAACTTTTCTATAAATTTTGGGGATAAAATATGAACAAGCAAATTTGAAATTGTATTCTTTTGAACTATATTTGACTAAATATTATTAAATCAGGCTTGATTTATTTATTATATTTATATCTTTATAATTAATAGACAAACAAATTACGCTCATATTACACATCCGATTTCGACAAAAGTAATATTATTTTAAAGATATTCATTCACAAATGAGCACAATCTGTATTTTGTCAAGACCGGTTCAGTATTTTGGGAGCTATAAGCATTTAAAGTTGCTACTAATACATGCACACTTATTATACATGCATGTGTTGCCACCTTCAAGTTGAAAAATAAACAAATCATGCATGTGTCTTCGTTCAATTTGGTTTTTGGGAAGAAATGAGACAGAACTTTTTCCTTCTTTGTAAACAAAAGAGTGCTGTTAATTTTCAAGTTGTTTATTTCTTTTTGCGATATTTTTTATGAAAATTCCCAAAAAGCCGAAAAAATATAATTTTTTTTTCAAAATTATTAAAATAAAAAAGGACGAACTTGGAAAATGAACTTTTACGGAATATTTAGTTAAAAAGGAGAACAAGTTCTAAGTTCTATCTAAACTTTCGGACACTTTTTTCCTCAAAATTAAAAAAGAAACGAAAAATACTTATATAAACAGTTTCCTCCAAAAGGGGTTAAAATGTTTCTTAGCTGCTTTGAGCCTATTATAAGTCCTTATAGTTTCTCTTTTGTGAAGGTTAAGAGTGAGTACGAAGAACAACATAAGGCTTATAATGTTGCGGTTGTATTTTTTGTACCTTTTGATAGTAATTATCGTTTTGTATTTTGTTGCTGTTGCTTACTGTGTATTTTGAAATAATTGTTTTAGCAACGCCGCCGCCGCCACCACCATCATCATCATCATCACCGATATCATCATTTTGTTTTGTTCTGACTAAAAAAAACGTTACTGATAATAATAACTGCTTAAAAATTGCTGTTTGAGCTAAAGGGGAAATTACAAATAAACATGCAGGCATACACATGAACAGGCCCGATACACAATTAAACTCGCACACACACACACACACACACACAAGAATTTAGTACATGCATTCTCGTAGTTAACCAACGTTCACTTGCAACTATTACATGGTCAAAATATCCTCGATGAGGTGTGATTGTTGTGGGCGAATCTCGAACTGCAGCCCAGAGATTTCTGTCTGGAAATAAGTGACCACTAATTATTGAAACTACCCAGTTTATGTGCAGAGTTTTATTTTTGTTGTTATTGTTTAGCCGAGTGCGTGTTTGTATTTTCTTCGGCCAATGATGTTGTTTGATCACGATGGACGGACGACGTTTGTTTCAATAGCTTAGACTGACTAAACAAGTGTGTGCGTCAATAGCGGAAGTTCTTGAGACGCTTTTCATTCACAATTAAAATAATTTAAAATTTTTTTGCTTTCATTATTTAATTCACACACAGCAACATTTAATTTTTATTCCTTTATTTGATTATATACTCTTACATAATTACAAAAGCAAAAGAAAGAAAAAAACTTCATCGAAAATAATTAAGTTCATTATAATTTTAAGGCGAGTAAAACACAAAGAAAAACCATCAAAATTTAAAAACTGTGTTTAAAATAAAAAAAAAACACAAACCGTAATTATTAAGTTTTTGCTTTATATACACAATATTTAAAAAATGAAATTGCTTAAAATTAAAACAAATTTGGCACCAAGAGTCAAAAGGATTCTTTCGTCTGACATGACATGGTGGCATGATTCGTAGGGAGGTTGTAACTTTCAGAGTTCATTAGGAATCGGTTCCAAACATGCAAATCGAATCATATACGATTACGGAAAAAGTCTCAAATACGGAGCTTGGAGAGTGACGAACTGGGAGTGTAATTTATTTTTCAAATCGATGGGAGAGCGGAATTCAGTGTTTAACTATAACTTTTCAGGGACCTTAGGTTTTTGTATCGCAAAGCGACTTCCGGATCACTGCAGTGTCTTCCAGGCAGAGATCTTTGCTATAAAAGTAGTTGAGGATTGGTTGAAAGTGAATGTCACTTCAACGACTTTAACTAACATATACAGTGATAGTCGAGCAGCTATTACGGCTCTTGAATCCCCGCTTCTAAGAACAACAACAGCCCTTGACTGCCGTTCATCTCTAATCACCAGGCAGTTATGCACAGCTTTCCTGCTTTTGAGAAATAGGAAACAAATCTCAATTCCTCATTCTCATAGGCAGGCATGAACACAGATTAAAGATCGAACACAATGATTTTTGCCGCAGCTGCCAAGATATCGATGAAGAGGAGAGTGTAGAACATTTTCTGTCACTGTCCTGGACTGGCAAGAAAGAAAATGAATGAACACATCGTATAAAGAACTTCTTACTGATCCCAATTCAAAAACGTTTTTTTAATTGCATTAAAATTATAGCTGGTGGAGCTCCTTAAAGTCTACATTTTTTTAGAAAGCGAAAAAAAGGTGATATTAAAAAAAATAAATTTAGAATCGAAGTGTCAGAAAAATTGCCGTTTGATCATCACTTTTTTGGTATTGTCTTAAAGGTATGTTTATTTTTTTATTAAAAAAAGTAACAAAATATTCATCAGATGCCCTACTTGCTCGGCAGTTGCGGTTTTTCAGACACCATATATTTAGGTAATTTTTACAAATAAAATACACCATATTTAAAAATGGCCAAAAATGGTCTCGCCCATATTTTCTGAGCATGTTTGCTACATAATACTTGAAATAATTTAATTAAATTATTCTTGAAATATGAAGAAAGCTGTTACAATCTCATGCATTTTTCTTGAATTCTTTTTTTTATATACAGGTAGTTTTAAAACTTTTTTATACTGAAAAAAAACTGCATTTGTATAATCCAGTTCATTGAGGCCTGGATTTCTGTTTCACAAATCAGGTAGTTTGAACCTTTTTTATATCTGGGTATAAATTAAAACGCAATTTTGTACTGCAGCCAGTTAAGCTTTTACTTTGTAAAAGAAGTGATCAGTACCAGAACTTATACATTTTACTTTGATTGCGAAAATGTCATTTCAAAATTCAGAATTGTTCGAGTTATTCAAAAACTCACATAATGAAAATATATTTAAATTGACTATTGTGGAAAAATTACACGATTTGCCAGGATACCACGAAAAGGATGTTAAAATTAAAATTCACTTCGTTTACTTGGAAATTAATAAGAAATGGCTTGCCTCAAACCGTACAACAAAAACCTTTATGGAAAAGAACTCAGACTGGCTAAATGGAGTAACAACTTTTGAAAACATCGAAGAACCGCATATATCTTCTGACAGCAGAAGAGGAAGACCTGCAAAAACCTTAAACACGTGGTCGGAGTACATAAAAAACGTAAACTTCAAAATGCCACAAAAGACGTATCTAAATCGCATCTTAAGATAAATCAACTATTACAGATGCCAATATGTAGTTCCTTTACGACTGAGAAGTGAAATCTCTGAGCATTGGAAAAATCCTCGCCCATCATCAGTTCATTTTTGCCGTCCGATATTTTTTAAATATGCAAAGGAGTCTCTAGAAATAATCAAATCTACAGTAAACGATTTAAAAAAGCAAATTTCTGAACTAAAGCCTTCTGTTCTTGAAATGAAGTTTGGAAAAACTGTTTTCTTTGATTATGAATTTTGTCTTACAATGATTGATGGCAAAATCTTAAATGTAATAACAGATACTTCGTCAACTTTGAAGTGTGCGATTTGCAAAAAATCGAAGAAAGACTTTCAAAATTTTTATGATTCAAGTGATGAGCAAAGCATGAACACAACACAAAAAGAAAAACTATCTACTCGAAAAAAAATTATACAAAATTAATTTCTTAAGAAGCTTGAACTGACAATAGACTGCCCAAAGCAGGGGTATGGAAATACTAACAATGGTAATATGTCCAGAGCATTTTTTGAAAATGATGAGGTAACAGCCCAAATTACTGGGGTCGACAATCATATTATAAAAAGGTTGGGAATTATCCTAAATGCCATAAACTTTAGAGAAATGGTAAATGGCTCAAAGTTTAATGATTATGCATAAAAAAATGCCCAACTTTTGGCTCAAATGTACCCTGAGAAGAAACTTACTCCTACGGTCCATAAGATTTCGGCTCATGGTAAAAGATTAATTGAATATCAATGCTTACCAATTGGAGAGTTATCAGAAGAAGCCCAGGAATGCAAAAACAAAGACTACAAACACTTTAGATACACGAATACTTGCAAAATTTCACAGATTAGACAGAATGAGGCCCTTTCAATATGTTGGCGGCCTCTTCAGACCCACTAATTGCATCACGGAGACATGTAAGCTCCGATATGGTAAGTCTATTAGATATCGCTCCCAATATTAATGACTATTTTATAGAAAACTAACGAACAAAAAATTATAGTAGTTTGAAGAAAATATACTAAATAATTCAATATCATCATATATTATATAGCATTAATATTAAAAATATTTCACAAATGTGTATCTGTAGTGTAAATAAAAAATATAATATTAGTCTAAAGTCTTATATTAGAGTGGTATTTTTTATAGACTTCCTTATGAGAATATCATTTGAAGCACAAAAATGCTTCTTAAATTTTAAAAATATCATTATTTCAAAAAATATGATTTTTAAAAATATGATTTTTAAAAATATGAATTGAAATTCATGCGATTTTTAACCATTAGAAATATTTTGGTAACTTCAAAAATTATGATTTTTGAACCGAAAAAACCACTGTGCATAGTGCCGCTGTAGGCCTATGATCATGCAGGTTACTTATTTTTAAGCGGAAGCGGGTGCCTTTGAAATGCTTTATAGATTTTTAAAATATCTTTATTACTTTTAAAGTTATGATGTTTGTAATAAAAACAGTCAAATGCCGACACTGTGCACTGAGCCGCGGGTAACCTATGACCGTGCAAATCATGTATATTGAAGCCTGAGGAGTCTTCTTTCAAATGCTTTTTAAAATTTTTAAATATCTTTATTACTTTAAAACTTATGATTTTTTGCAAAGAAAAAACTCAAAAGGCCCCACTGGGCGTCGCCAGTGTTGAACTGCAATGTATTAGTAGCTTTATATTGAGCACTGGTTGGTTCGTAGGTGGGGACTCCGCATAAGCAGTTCCCCCAAAATGGACCAAAACGATCTAAGTGAGTCAGAGCTTCTGGCTGCCACCCTTACCTAACGTTTTATTACTTAACGTCACATTGTCACACCACTGATGTCAAATCACATCAGCGCTATGTTGATTTTTCTCTTAGTGAACAAACACTAATTAAAAAAACTTTTTATATACATGAAATAATTATCATTTGTTTCTCGAGGCCTCAAACTTATTGCAAAAAATATTTTTGAAAGTCTACTGATGATCTGGCATATGAAATGAAGTGAAATGCAGACTGGTAAACTACAATTGAAAATAAATTAATTTTTGTTTTTCACTATAAAAAACTATTTTATACGTATTATGATCTTAATATTATTTTATAACAAAAACAGTTTACACCTTTTATTAGTTTGTCCAATTTAAATCTCAGTGTAATTATTTGGTCCAACCAGCCATCCGTTCAACAAAAGCCAACAATTGAGCTCTAACCCGTTTTCCCTTATGATTTACTTTAGTTTCTTTTGTCTTTTTTCTCCTCTCTCTTATTTTGTTACCACGTATTCATACGATTCCAATTAAGTTCAATTATTTGTTCATGTACAAGTGTAAGTTGGCTGTTGATTTTATTTAGTATTTTCGTGTTCATTTGTTTCTTTGTTTCTTCTATACCAATAATGAATGTTTGGTATGAAATTTAATTGCGCAAATGTGAGCATAATTTTAATTATTTATATTTTTTCCAATTTTAAATGATGATTTCTATCTTTCTTTGTCATTATATATATTTTTTTCAATAGCTATTTGTTAGGCCCAACACGTTTGTAACACATTTAAATAATTTATCAGAAAGCTCATGGAACATGTTGCTGTTGTTTGTGTGTAAAAGATCCTTTTAAATTCAATAAAGAATGATATTATTGTTTTGTGCCAAATTGCGATCAATACTTTTTTCGCAATTCTATTTGGCTACAGAAATCAGAGAAATCAGCATTTTTTTCTGACTTATCAAAAGCTTAGTGCTGATCCGGCATGATCCTTTCATTGGTGCTTACCAATCACAGAGAGCATGGCATTGGAACTCTGATTATGTAATTTTTCTAAATATTGGAATGACAACATACACCGCATCCAAGACCTGATGTTCGAGCTTTCCTCGTCGCACTTTTGTAACCTACGTTGGCTTATGCATTGAAGTACTTTGTCATGCCCCTATTTGGAGCGATCGTCAATATAGTTAGCTCTAAGCTTTAAGAGTTTTATAAGGTAAAAAGACTGTAACTTCTTCAATTTGGAATATACATAGAGGATGTATAAGGATGGTATTCTAATCATTTTTAAAATCACACAGTCGGAGCTGCAGTGGGACAACGCACCGAGTTATAAGTAACATTCTCAAATACTTACCGATTTTTGTACAAAATTTTTTAGCATTTCTAAATACTGCTTCGTATTTCAACGAAGAAAAAATGTGTCGACTTCTGAGACAGCGCATTTTGAATCAAATAAATAAATCCAGTGCTCTAAAAATTTTTAGCTTTTAAACTTTTTAAATGTTAGAATTCGGTGACAATATAAAAATGGACTTTTGTGCCGCTTCCTCCAAAATATGTTACAGGGCGTTGTAATTGTCAACCAACAAGTTGCATTTTACTCCCCCATTAGCTTAGATATCTTGGCAATTGCTTAAGGCTTTGTGACAAGTTCTGGTTGGTTACACAATTCCATTGAAATATGTGGGGTATAAATTATAATGGCCTACGAGTGTACTTACGGGCTACCGAATTGTCCTGCTTACTTAAAAACTACCCGCATGGATCTGTATTGAAGAAAAAGCCTTTTTTCAGATTTTGGTCTCTCGACATTTGGAATTTTTATTAATTAAAAATTTTTTGTATCTTTATAAATTTTGAACGAATAATTCTTTTTTTGCGGCTTAAAAATACAGTATTAAAAAAACGAAAATAAAAATATTTAATTGCTCATCATTTTCATCATCCAATTAACAGCACCAACCAGCAGAATCAGAAAGAAATGAAATAAAACTTGCACAAACCTCCAATATATTTAATTTTTTTTTCATTACGAAATGTGTGGAAACAACACATTAACCAAAATCATGTGTAATTATAAAGTAATTGTGATTTTGATAATTTGTTAAGTCTCTCTACCTTTTACACAGCACAAGGGTTAATGAATGAGTGAATGACTGACTGACTGGTTGGTTGTTTGACTAGCTGGACGGATGGCTGAAAATCAAGCACAACAGCACCACAAATTGACACACAAGAGAATGAAATTAAATACCAGAAAACACAAGAAACCAAACATACAAGCCCAAATTAAATACAAGAAAAAAAGAGTTTAATTTGCAAAGAAAAAAATTTTAATTAAAACTATTCTTGTAATTAAGGAAATCATTATTTTTATTTGTGTTGTTTGTAATTATGAGTTCTAAAAGTAATTTTAATTTCTTAAAAAAATAAATCATAATTGGTCTTTAAGTCATGTCATTAAATAAAACTAGCAAGTGAAAACTGTTTTATAATTATTCAATTAAATAAATATTTGTACTAAGCTTATAAATTATTACCTAACCAGATATGAAACATAACTTCGGAATTTCTCAACAAAGAGTCATTTAAATCCTTTAAATGGCTAACAAAAATCAAGCTTAGATTCCAGCTTTTCATACATTCCAACTTAACAATTTTTATTTTAAATTTAAAAGGATAAATTACCCTGCAAGGCTTCTTCTTAAACTTTGTTTAAATAAAAACGTTTAAGCTATTTTTCTTAAACTTAAATTAGTTCCAAAAAAGAGAACATATTTGACCTTAAATATTGAAAAAAATACCAATAACTTTTTTCCGGAATCGATAGTGATGAAAATAATACGAAAAAAATATTGAACAAAATGTCTGAAATAATTAAAAAAAATGTGGATGTTATAAAATTCTTGCTGGCCTGCCTGCCTTCATCGTAGCGTCTAGAAACTGTTTTATCAATTAAATTCAATTATTTGCTTTAATTGTAAATGAGCAGACCAAAAAAAAATCAAAAATCAAAATTCGAATAAAAACAGTTGGATTTTTTTTAACAAAGAAGAAAAAAAAAAGAAAGATCCACTGAATTGACTGTCAACATTTATGGAGAAAAATTGATTCGATTTTATTGTAGCGGTCCCTTCGTTTGAGTTATTGAAACTTCACAAGAATAACAAAAACAAATACAAAGAATAAGTTTAAACAGAGAGACAAAAAACATCATAAATCAGCATAGAAATCAAAAATCAAGACACAATTAAAAAGACACAAGATTCTACCGCTACGAAAAAAATTAAAAATAAATAAAAAAACATGCATACTCAGGGAAAAAATAAATTTGTATTTTTTTCACGTACACACACTTATATAGTACATGTGACCAAACACACATGCGCACGTACATAAATTGTTTAGAGCCCTTATACACCTTAAAGTCTACTACTGAAAATAAGTAATGACCCAACTGGCCAATTATTGCGGGCATTTTGTTTTCAATTAAATTAAATATTAAATAATAAAAAATGTACACCAGATACATAAATAAAGAGGAGGGTACGATGCATAGATTTGTGCACACATACATACATATATACTTTTTAAAATCATTTATTAGATTTTTTTTAATTAAAAAAGCACTAAAAATATGTTATAATACCACAAAAAATTCAAAATTTTGTTACATCGTTTAATCGGGTAATCAAGTGATATTCACAGATTTAAATATGCAATTTTAAATTAACCGATCAGTTAATCGGATTGTAATTAAAGGGTTAACCGCTTAACGGTAAAACAAACGAGTACCCTAATAAGTATATACATACTTACATATATTTTGTCTTAGAGCGAATCTGTAATGCAACGCGAAGCAAAAGCTTCAGATGGTATCATCCCAATTTTCGAAAATCGTGTGTGTTTATTTTAATGTAAGCCTCTCATAACTTATGAATTGATTAACCGATCGGAAGCAAATTAGCGGCATTCGAACGACATTTCCGTCACTCAGGTTGGGTAAATTCGAAAAAAGAGTTTTTGGTTTTTAAATAATATTTAAACTGATCGAATCCAAAATCTATTTAAACTCAAAAAAACAACGTTGGTTGGCAAGAAATTTCGGAAAAAGCGCTTTATTTTATTAACTTCTAAATTCTTTGTAAAAAATATTTTCTGAATTTATTTAATTTTTTTTTACTCGAACAACTTTGTCGAATGGCATAAATGTGATATACAAATATCTTAATTGGTTCGAAACATCTCGTTGTCGAAAAATTTCAGTAATGGAACAGTTCATGGAGCAACCGATTAACGATTGAAGCTCTTATTATTCACTATAATGCTTTGTTCTTCGTGGTAGGTCAAGGATTTATCGGATCACTGTAGTATTTTTGTTTAGAAGTAACAACTCGAAATTGCCGACACCTTTTCAAAGCGAGATGTTGCCAACTTGGTATTCACATCTGTGTGTGTGTACATGTATATACATATGTGTGTGTATATGTGTTTATATTGTTATAGTTTAAGGGTGGCATGTCATAATGTCCATGGACTTTATGTCACTTTCAAAAGTGTCATAATGTCCACAAAAGTAGTGTCATAAAGTTCATGGACATTATGACACTTTTAAAGTGTCATAATGTCTACTAGCGAACCTGGTCATTATTTGATAGATGGGACTTTTAATGTAGTACCGATTAGTAGTTCCAATATCTTTAAACAACTGCTAATAATACATATTGCTCATAATGAACATGTAAGTATATATTTTCGGTGGCATGTCATAATGTTCATGAACATTGTGACACACAAATAGTGACATAATGCCCATGGACTTTATACACTACGTAGGAAAAAGCCACCTAAATCTTCACTTAATAGAGTTTTTCTGCGTGGCGGCCTGCGGCCGCTCTTAGGGGTTTTCTCCTCCATGGGACGCGGCAGGTGGCTTCGCGGCAGTTTTCCTGCGCGCGTCTCATTATCTTCCGTAGTGTGACGCGCGCAGGGAAACTTTATTTAGCGAATCCACCTGCCGCGTCCCATGGAAGAGAAAACCCCTAAGAGTGGCCGCAGGCCGCCACGCAGAAAAACTTTATAAAGCAAATTATTAATGTTCTATTAATTTTTGTTAATATGAAATTTTTTTATAATTGTTCAATAAAATATAAGAAGAATAAGAAATTTTATTGCTTCATTTAAAAAGAAATTTAAGTGAAATAAGACCTTTACGGCTTTATTTCACTTTCAAAGTGCAATAAAACCTTTTTGGAAATAAAGGCCTTATTTCACTTTCCATTGAGAAATAAAGCCTTAAAGGCCTTATTTCGTAAGGCGTTATTGTACGCCATCTAAATTTTTATTTTTATTTAGTGGTTTTTAGTAGCATTTTTAACATATATTTAAGTATATGTTTATTTTTTATTATTTCAGTTTTTTAAGCTTGGACATTATGACACCTTAAAAAGTGACATAAAGTCCATGGACATTTTGACACTTTTTGGGGTGACATAATGTCCACCAGTTTAAGTGTGCGTTTTTTTAATTAATTGTAGTATACGGTACTCTTCTGGTGATGATGACCACGAACTGAATGCTCCGTATTGTTTAGGTTACGTTATTTTAATGACATTTTTTTAATGTTCTGGGATTTTGTTTCTTGCTTTGCGATGATAATGAGATTTTTTGGTTAATAAATTTTTATTTATTTATTTGTATACATTTTTATTTATATGCAGTGTTGATAATATTTGGAACTGAGATCGTAGATATGGTTTTCTTCTTGAATTAAATTTTCAATAGATACTTTTTGCTCTTCATAAGTTATTTCTTTTGAAAGCCCCTATAAAGGAATTGATTTTTATTAAAGAGTTTCGATAAATGTTTGTAATATTTAGAGCGTGTTAAAATAAAGTGCAAAGAATAATCTCATTTAAAACTTCTCCTAAATAGCCAAAAACAGGTGTAGTGGTCGAGAATTCTAAGCCAGTAGTACATTGGATATTACGATCATCAATGAAATATGGGCCCACCACGTCACACAAAGTAGTGGACTGAGATGGGAGAATCGTGTCCAAAGAAGGCGGAGACAGTTTCATCTGCGGGCAAGGTCATGGCGTGTGGCTTTCGGGATCCGCGTGGGATAATTTTTATTGATGATCTTCAAAAAAGAAAAACAATCAATGGCGTATGTTATGGAAACTAATTGCAGCGTTTAATTAAGGAAAAAATACCGTGTTGTTTAATTAGGACAACCACTATTGCGTTGGCCCAAATCAATTAATTAAAGTTCGAATTGCTTCATCACGCGCCTTATTTGCCAGATTTAGATCTCTAGGATTATTTTCTATTTCGAAACTTAAAAAATGGCGCATAACATATTTGTTTTTTTCGTATGCTTCACTGCCAATAATGTCATATTTTTTTTAATCCTTTAATTTCCGAAAAAAATTGTTTTGGTTATTTGATTTTTTTACCGAATATAATACATGGTCTTCACCATGTGCGACCCTAAGACATATAGGTTCTTGAAGTATTTACCATAACATAATAAAAAAGTCAGTTTTCGAGTATATCTCAGTTCATTCATACACCGATTTGGCTGCTTTTCATTAGCATAAATCTTCCGACAACTTCCAACACTTTATTTAGGGCTGTAACTTATGAAGGCCTTCAGCATCGTAATTTTTTAAATTCTCATTGTTTTCTAAAATTTTTTCCATAAGATAAGATGTTTGAAACTTTTCAAAAATATGGTTTAAGGTCTACTGATGATTTGGCATTAGCACCAATGCAATGCACGCTCAACACGCTCAACAAACAAAAATTTTTGAATTCATTGAAAAAAGATATAGAAAGAAGACCTGTCTCGAATAATAAATTTAATAATTACATATTACATATATTTTAATATGTAAAAATCCTGTATTATAATTATATCTTGGAGAAAAAGTAAAAAAAGGATCTGCCATTTCTAGCAAAATTATACATTTAATGAAAATTGGAGGTTGGTGAAAATGTGTTGTCAGTTGCAAAATTTTGACCATCACTGTATGCATGTTTTTTATGGGTGTGGTACCAATGTTTGCTGCTGCCGCTCTTGATTTAATTTCAATTGTTAAATGGCAGCAACATACCCAAACAAACATACCTTTTTATTTGCATTTCATTAATATATTTAGGTTTTTGACGTTTTTTTTATTTTATTTTTTTTATAAATGTAATAAATGATGAACTCATTCATTGTCCATATGTTTGCATGATTTAAATTTTTATTTTCATGTTAAGAATTCGTTTGTCTTTTCATTATTGTTACTGTTGTTTTGCAATCGTAAACAATATTTTGAATGTTTGTTTCAGAGGGGGCTTTATTTTGGACAGGAAAAAACCTCAGTTGTATTCGAGATCATCGTTGGATTCAACAACGCTTGAATACAGTAGTTTTTTCATCACACATGACAATTTAGCCCATGACTTCAGGAACATTAAACTTGCACCTATGAGGGGTATATTGCATATCCGTGATTTGTTTCTATGCCACCGGGTACTCACTGGAGTAAATTTTCTTCAATTAGTCGAAGATTTGTTTCTATTATTTGATAGAATATTTAAAATTAAAAAATTAGCGATAATCGCACAATTTACAACAATAAATCGATTAAAATTTGTTTCTTATTAAATTCCGATGTTTTTGAAATCCATAACTAGATTCCTTTTACGCCCGTAATACTGAACCGATATTGTAAAGAAATATTTATATTTTTAAAGGTTTTTTAGATGTGCACAATCATAATTAAATCGGTTTAGTACTTTAGGAGCTAGAAGCATTTAAAGTTGCTAATATTTTATGTTTTTTTGTCTATCATTTGTGAACCGATTTTGAAAAAAAAAATTTTTTGTTTGAAAGGGCTTGCTTGTAGCTTAGTCACATATGTTTTTTCGGAAATCGGACGGACAATTTTCACACCCGAAATATTGATAATCACATAACTCCACTATTTATGGACCAATTTTCGAAAGTTTTTGTGTGAAAGGTTTTGCTTGCAGTTTGGTCACATAACTTAATTTTAATTTTCCAAAAATCGGAAATACTGAGTGTTATTAAATAACTCCATTTACGAACCGATTTTGAAAAAAAAAATTATTTGAAAGTGTTACATTTTGGCACCGTAGAAATTTAAATGTAAATCGGACAGACAAAGTGTCCGCTCGAAGTAATGCTCATCGCATATGTTCGTTAATTGTGGACCGATATTCAAAATTTCTTATTTGTAAGTGCACGCGATAAAAATGAAAACTAGAAATGGATGCTATCGGATTTTAAACACCCATAATTGCATCCGTTCTACCGGCTTTTTGTATTGAAGTCGTCTTTTTTTGCCAGAACTATTTAATAACATCTAAAAAGACCTTTTGTAATGCATCCATTCTAATAGAATGAAGTATCTGAACCCAAATTTGCAGGTTCTTTTTTGTTTTAAAACGAAAGCGTCTTGCACTTTTCTACCTTTCCGTCATTGTTTATAAAACGCATTGCCAATTTCAATAATGCGCTTGTTTCGTTTATTTGTGTTTCAGCTGCGAAACAGATGACTTTAGGGTTAAAGGTTCCCCATTTTTGCTATAGTGAATCGCCATAGTAGGATATCTTACAATACTTACATTTTAGTTACGTTACTTTGAACATATGTACATAAGTACATATTAACCCTCCGACTCTACAAGGTCTAGATTCTATGGAGGCATACTTGCTAACTTCCCTTGATTTTCTTAAATAAAAGATTGGGAAATTTTAAAATAATTAATTATTTGAATATGTGTTTATGTACGTATTCCAGAATTAGAATGCTTCACAATTAACCGAATAACCCATTAATTTCAATTAAAAATACCAATGCAGGGTGATCCAAGTAGAAGAATCTTATTAAAAATTAATTAAAATTAACTAGAATTATTTTATTTTGTAATTAGAAATAACAAATATTCTCAATATTTATGGAACACGAGATCATTCCTGTGACTGCCGCGGCAGCTTTCGCGGTTGCTTATTTTCTCATTCCGATTTTCAAGAATTTGTTGATAGTTTCTGGTTTTATTGATATCAACCTTAAGGGTGCGAATCGTTTCTGGATTATTCGCATGGCAGGGGTCACGGTATCCTCTAAAGAAGAAGTCCAAAGCGGTCCGAGGTAGCCAACTGACATCGCCAAGACGGCAGATAACACGATTATTTTATGAGCTTTTGGCCAAATTCGACGTCCAAGCGTAAACTGCTACTGACTGATTGATAGTCAATATTGCGGACAGAAAAATCTATCATATGATATAAAATATACTTATATTGCCCGGTATACATTGGTGTTTGTTTTCTTTACGTTTTGTTGTTAACTTTCGTATGAAGAAACATAAAGATACAAAGTTATGTATGTTTGTACATATAAACACATGTACATATGTATGTATGTAGTACGTACGCATGTTCTCATTTGAGCATATTTGGGTTTTTTCGCTTAAAGTTCAAAAATAAATAAACCTCACAACGTACACCACATCACGTTGCTAATTAATAATTAGTTTGTGTCGATTTTTTAAATACATTTTTTTCTTAACTTCTCATGCGCATTTCAAATACTTTTAACACCTTGTTTATGTTCAGCGATTGCAAAGGTGTGTAAAAGATGGTTAATTTATTGTATGTATGTATACACAATCCCAAACACTCACACATGCACACACAGGCATACATATACATATTAAATACACACACACACATACGCAGCCAAACAAGAGCAAACTCTTATTTTTAACTGTACGTGTGCTTAATAAAATAATATTTATGGGGTTTGCTCCGCTACTTTTCCTTGTCTTTCTTTAAACAAAAATGTTATATATAGTATGTATCTGAACCGATGAAATTGTAATTGTCTTTTATTTCATTCTTGCAGTTACTATGCAATAATGCATGCGGAAATGCACCATTAACATCATCACATTCTTTTAATGACTTTGGTAAGTTACTTCAAAACTTTTGATTTATTCATATTGTTTTTTACGAAATCGACCCTATATTGAAATTTATCAAAGCGAGATAAGAAAAACAAAACACTTGATATTTTACTGATTCGGGGAATACGGACCTTTACGAAATTTAAAACTATTGTGAATGCACATGTGTGCAGTTAGAAATTTTCAAGCGTTCCACGAATCAGTACAAATGTTAAGTTCTTCAAGATATCGCATCTGCGAGAGCCATGTCAGGGGGTGGGGTAGCGGATAATTTAAGTTTTTTTTAGATCTTGCGCTGGGTTCATTGTTGCCATTTGGGATTACAATATTTATCAATTTTGTCTTTTTAGAAAAGTGAGTTATATACCGCTTATTCCCAATGAATTTTACAACCGAAAATCGTAAACCTAATGACTAGATCCAAGTCCAAGCAATGTATATACTGCATGCATAAATATTGCTGTATCTAGAAAACCAGGCGCTCAATATTTTAATATTTAATTTGGCATGTAGCATTTAATAAAGAATTGATGCAAAATTTAAAATAAATTGTTTGATTGAAAAATTATATTAAACTGACCGTGAGAATCATGGCTTGAATTTGAAGAGTCAAAGAGCTGTTTGTTTTTATATTAAACATTAATTTTAGATATTTGATTTTTTTTTGCTTCATTTCCTAAAAGAATATAGAATTCTAAAGATAACTTTGTTCAATATTTACGGATATTCCCGGGTAACCGGGAACGAAGCAAGATTGTTTCCGATTCCCAAGCTGCGAAGTCTTTTTGGCTTGACTACAGAAACACCCAGGTGTAAAACGGCGACCGTCACACTATGCTCTAGCCCTCCAATTTAATTGTTGGAATGTAGCCACAGACGAAGGACATACATATAAAATGTTATAGTCGCGCTTGAACCGCGTATTGAACAAAATATGGAAAAGTGACTAATTCCTGTACTAGATAAGTTACTCATTTGATATCATTTATACACTACAATTGAATATTAAAAGCTTGAAAAATTAAAAAAAAAATTGCTCAAACCAAAAGACATTGCATTAAAATCTTTTATTACAACAAAATCATTTGTGGACTGTTTTTTTATACTAATAAATTAATGTATTTTTAGGTTGTTTATTTTATTGTTGTTTAAAATCACTCACTCGCTCTTCTTAAGAAAAATTTTCCAAAAAAAAAGAATCGAACAGAATTATAATAAATATTAAAAAAATTCTCTACACAGCTGACTTTTTTCAAGCTAATTTAAAAGTTTTGACAAGGAGACATCTTCAAGCATATTTACCTCTCTTCTAACACTTTATCCTTCACCAATGCCATGCATATCTTGCCCTCTCTCTCACTCTCTCTGGCTCCTTTTATTTGCTCTAATTCAATACTTTTATAAAGTTTATAAAGGCCAACAACAACATAAAGTAACAAAAACAACAACAACAATATGACGACAGCATGTGTTCCTTTTTTCGCAGTAAATGCTGGTGATTCTGTTGTTGTTGTTGTTGTTTTTATTGATATGCATATAAATAAGAAGAAGAGAAATAAAAACAATAATTTGACCACTTTTTGTTGTGCCTTGGGAAACGCATATGACCCCGTCTTTTATATTAAGAATATTTTCTCAATTTTATTGTATGTGCGTTTTATCCATACGAGGGCAGTATGGATAGACACAAGATATAAAGATAAATTTAGAACTGATTGAAAAATCCACAAATATGGATGAAATGGCAGCTTGAGCCTTATGGCCTCCGAGTGTATTTGACTATATGCAGGTTGCCCAGTTAGCCTATTGGATGAAAGTGACATGAAAGACACTAAAAAAGAGAGAAATTTTCGCCAACATTTTACTGAAATAAAGACCAGTTTAAAAGCAGGTTTATAGCCCACCAAAAGTTACTGTTTGTTAATTTTTTAGCACTTGTTGTTGTAGCGGCCATAGTAATATGGCTCACGAGATAGAAGCCTGGGACAGACGAACAGCCAGGTTACCTAAAGTGTAACAAAGGTACGGAACACTGTTGGAATAAACAAAATTTTCCTGTAAAAACTTTCAGTTTCCTTGGATTATACATACATATATCGTTTTCCGACCTCAAAACTAGTACGTAGTGAGGATTAATTTAATGTGAGTTTTTGATAAAGCAATTAATATTTTACAAAATATTTAAAATATTAACTTTAGGAAAAAGTTCGGTTGCAAATTTAAAAAAATAAATTTAATTTTAGCAAATTCCCAGAAAAGCACTAATTATTAAGTTGTTCAAAAAATATTCTTTCCATCTGAGTTTTTGTACTGGAATTTCGAAAATAGCGAATTTCTTGTGGGCTATCTTTACGTAGTCGGGTAATTGGCGAACCGCACTCGGATATATCATTTTGCGAATAAAGTAAAAACATTGTAAATCAATCACTAACAAAAGTAATCTGTTAAGAAGTAAGCAATGTTTCAGTTGCTTTTTTTTTGTTTTGTTTTGTTTTGCGGATTTTTGTCTTTCGGTTCTGTGTTCAGTACAATTCAGCTTAGTTTAGCTTTTGTTTTGTTGTTAAGCTCTTATGGGTGCTTTTGCTGTTGCATGTGCCTCATAACAATAACATAGCATTGAGCTGCTTTATGTTGTACGAGTAACGTTTGAATGTTGGTGTGTTGTTCCATGCTGTTGCTGTTGCTACCTTCAAAGCCTTTTTCGCAGAATTCTTTTGTTGAGTATTTTGATTTTGGTAATTTTTTATTCTTTATTTTAATTTACTTCGATTGTTTTATTTTTCATATAGATTGTTTTTTCTGCGTTTATCACTTTTTTCGGCATTGTCTATTGTTATTGAATAAAACAAAGATTGTAGTTACTGATCGCAAAGGATGTACAGAATTTATTTTGTAGCGTTGAACACAATTTAATGATTCGTATGTTCGTTTGTTATTATATTTTGTGTTTGGGTTTTTTTTGTTTCTTTTTGCCCATGAAAGGGTGCCGGTATTTCAAACTTGTCCTTCCGCTCACAACACCCTTAAATATTTAAACATTTCCGTTCCTCATTGAATAACAGATATAATCCAAGGATATTTTTATATTTACAAAGCCATGTTCCATAAAACTTCATAGAAAAGAAATTTTCACCTATTTTGAGGAGCAGTTTGTTTTCAGATTTAAATTAATTGATTCAATTGGGTTATACAAACACAGTAAAAAAACCAGATGGTCCCATAACAGAAAAAATCACAATCCTTCCTTAGAAAACTCTTTAAAAATAGTCTAAAAAAATACAGTTCTACACAAACGTAGTCCTGTCCCCAAAATATTATAAGAACTTATGGAAACCAAAGTCCGCGAAACAATTTAAATCAATAAATGTCTGAAGGCTATAGGTTCGACTGCCGCCAAAGAGGCTCTAAGTGTTGTTTCACTACAAACGACGCACGTTCTTCCTAACTCTGCCATTTTTATGAAAGATATAAACTTGGTTTAGTTGATGCATTAAATGCGCGTACTAAACAAATTTTACGAATTTGTTGTTCTTTTGTACGCATGATCCCTTAACAAGCTTCTATATAGCTTATAAATGGTGTTTAAAAGAACAACGCGTTTTAATTATACAAGCTCTTTCTTTGACAAAAAGATCTTTAAAAGACAAAAAGCTAAACAATGTAACAACATATTTCATTAACCAACCAGCCAGCCATCCATCTATCCATCTATCCATTGTCTTGATGTTTTGTGTCTTTTAAGCACAAAAAAAAATTCTTTGCAAAAAAATGGTGCACACACTATTTAGTTGTTGTCATGAACGTATGAGTTGCATTGGCGGAGATTTTTTGCAATTGTAAAATTTTTTTCTGGTACCAAAAAGTACAATGAAGGAAAAGAAACGATCGCCTGCTGGCCTAATCTGTTTGAAACTCAAAACTCCGATAGGGGCGGAGTTGTGATTTTGTTTATATTTCACTAAAAGCGTTAAAACAGATGCAACATTTTCGACGGCTCAGGGTTTCGTTTGATGTTTAATAAGTAAAAAGTTGCTTATCGCTGGTATAAACAAAATAAATTCTGCGACATCTTGAGCCGACGAAAATTATGAAAAAATAAACTGCGATGGCGCGCCATTGGTTATGTTTCTCACGGTTGGAAGAAAAGCGTATTCAAAAAATACTCCTGAAATCAACAACAAATTATGGTACAAAATCGTTAATCTTTAAGATTCTTGGTGTTAACAGTCATCGGGGGTTGAGTCGAATGAGTATGATCTATATCTGCAGCTGGGGCGCTTCGATTAGTTAAGTGATAATGTACAGATGGTGAGTTTGTCGCCGAATATAAGAACGTAGCCGAATACTATTAATGTGCAAAGTGAAATAGAAAGGAAGGACCTGCCAAGTACTAGAAAAGGTTGTTGCTTTTTTTGGGGAGTGACTCAAGAAGCAGATTCATCTCAAGAGTATCTCTACCTCATGGAGCTCTTCATACCGGCTGTAAACAGTGCGTCCACCAGCGCTCCTTGGGAACAAGTACCATCACAACCCGAGATATCTCTAAAGCTATCTAAAGTAATGTATATACTTATATGCACGCTCGTTGTTCTACATAAGTTTTAAGAGTGACCAGCAGAAGATCGATGTCTGGAAATAGGGATTACTCTTTTCCGTAGAAAGCACAGCACCACCAGTGTTAACTCACCAAGATGCAAAATATTCTTTCCGGGTGTACTCAACAAGCCATTTCGCAAGGAGATTGTGTTCTAAATGAACTGTACTGTACATGGAAAGTTTTGCTTGTCTTCCATTTTTTTGCCATTTACAAGTCCATTCTGACACAGTAATAGCAGCCATCTGGGTTATATTTTGTGAACGAAGTTATCAATATATACATCTGGGTACGTTAAATAGTGACTTTCGATCCCCACTGGATACGTCGAGCACAGATTTTTGGCTAGCATGACAAGAAGAGAAAACCCTTGTACCGAAAACCATTAAGCCCCAACGGAGGCCATTTAGTCAAAGAGTCTTTACGCAGGGAATCTGCTACGTGAAGATAACTTCGGGACGACGACATATTGAGACATGTTTTGAAGATCGTATAGAATGGGCCAATTTATAACATATCAGAGAACTTGAAATTTTTTCCAAATGTAGCTGTGCCCCATAGTACCACTATATTGCCTTTAAAAAGAAGGGCAAAGACTTATTCGTACTCCCAATAATTTATTAAACTTTACACATACACAGCCATGCTTATGTACATAAGTATAATTTATATGATGTTTCTTTCATATGAAATGATTTGCTATAAATATTTAATTACAAAAGCATACCTACTCATTAACCGAAAAATTGATTGCACTCTCTCTTTGATTGTTTTTTTTTTGGTTTGTTTGTTTTATTTTTGGTGATGTATTTATAACAAGCCAAAGCGCGAAAAAACCAAATATTCTCGAAAGCAAAAAGCAACGAACCTAAGAAAACGACGACAAAAAAGCACAAAGCGGGCCGCGTGTTTGTTATTGGTGATGGTCATACATACCTCAAATACATCACACCGCCTGCAAGCTGCATGCTTACGTGCTTACGATTTTAATAAGTTTTATGTACAAACGAATGCTTTGTTTCTTTGCTCCTTTAAGAAGTTTAAGAACAGAAATAAAACTGAAGAAGGAAAGAAAAGAAAAAAACCGACATAAAAATGCGATTCATATGTATTTGTCATACAGATTCTGTGCCGTACCATATTGATTGCAGGCATATTTAGTTCATTTTCATTTTGGCTATTGCCAAAACAAAAAGATCACATAAACCATGTCCGAGCATGTCCCTAATCAAGCGATCTCGGGAGGTACATTTCCTAAAACTTAAAGTGAAATACTCCTGTGGTATGATCATTCAAATTGTTCCACCGTTCGTATATGCATTACTGCGCTGTAGAAAAAAGTAAATGATGTGTATCTGATATTTTTATATACTGTACTGATCGAAATTAAAAATTGTATATCAATTCTTGCAGCGCAGTGCTACATTTCCGAACATGAGGTATGTCTACGGCAGCACCCGTTTAGCATTCGATGATATATTTTTAAAATATTTTCATTCTGCCTGCCGCTATAAAGCTTCGCTGATGAACATCAGAATGCCCTCTTAGGTTAGTGTAAAGTGTGCTAGACTATTAATCTGGGAAAGGCAGGTTCGATTTCAGTAACATCATGACTCTGGCAACGGTATCACAATGACATACGAATTGTACAGACGCAAGTTATTTCCTCCGCTACGCAAGTCTTCAAACTGTGAAATCATGCAGCATTAAAACCATTTGTTAAAACAGAGCTTCCTACAAGTATCAGGCTCTTTTGACGACGATAAACTTTAAATTAGCAACCCTGCTTTCTGTAGTAGCCGATTTGACAGTTTTGCAACTAGTTCGGCTTTAACTAAGCTTTGATCAGGGGGAGCGCTTGATTCAATGAATGTTAAGGCGCTCTATTGAGCATTTTATATTTTGAAAGCTTTTTAACTTTTGATTATTTTCAGTAAACGAAATGGCCAAATTGTTTAAACAACACGAGCAACGCAGCTGAAAAAATATTAAATTTATTTATTTATCTTATCTTGTCTTTTACTAATTACGTGAACACCTGAATTAAAAAATCTTAGGTGAAGCACAGCCGGAATGAGAAACGGAGAAAGAGAGAGAGAGAGTTTGAAAATCATTTGTCCCGTCCAAACAGACGACGAATAATTCTTTAAAAAAAGAACTCCATAGCACAGACATAAACTGTATAAAAAAGTATGAAAATAAAGTATGTTGGTAAAAAGAAACTTTATCGTTCTGATTAAAGCTAAATTTACAAAAGAAATAGTCAGCCATACAACACTGTACGAGGGCGCAACCAGAATTAACTGAAATAAAATAATTTTGCGAAAAAGTCATACACTTTGTTGCAAAAATATTTAACGAACATTTTAGCATCGACTCATTTAGCTTAAGAAAGCCCTCCAGAACCACAGCACAGTGAAACCGTTTGTAAAAATAAATAAAAAGAAATGTGCAATTTCTAAACTACTGATTGAATTTATTCTATTTTTTGTCCAAAGTTATTTGAGTGTACATTTGTATGTATGTATGTATGTATGTATATGAATGAGCTACACCAACCAAGACTTCGACCAAACTCGTGTAATAGTTCAAGTTAGGGGCTGTTCACATTTTCGTAACGACATTTTGACGGTGTTGATCCCCTTTGCAATTAATGCATGTTAAGAAAATAAATAATAAATTATTAATTGCTCAACAGATTTTCAACAACGTTCCACCCTGCACTGTATGCATTACACAGTTTATGAACAGCGCCTAGATAGAACTACTGAACGCGTTCAACCCAAGCCTAACAGCCCGGCATATGTTCATATATACATACATACATATATGTATGTATTCATACAAATGCATATGTATAACAGAATAACAATAATAATAATAAATATGGAAATTCAAAACAGATCAATGACCCATTAAGTTCAAAGTCAATAATGTTGATGATCACAATATTGCCAAGTTTTATTTATTTTTGGTTTTATTTTATTTTTTCTTATTCAAACACATGTATGTTGCATTATTGCAATTGCTACAAACATACAACAATCATACAGAAAATCCATTAATGCCAAAAAGATATGACTGTAGTTTTTACGTGAATGTAAAAGAATTATAACGCGCGTAGGTCGTGTTAAAATCCATAAAAGCGACACAACAATTATTACGCAGCCAAAAGCCAGCCTGCCAGCCAAGAAGCATGTTTGCCTGTCTAACTGAAATGACTGCCTGTCGCACAAGTTGGCTCGTTGACTGGCTGGTTGGCTGTCTGTTGATTAGCTTGGTTGGATTGTTTGGAAACTTTTAATGAATTTTTAGGCAAATGACTTTTGCAACAGACATGTCCAATCTTGATCAAATTTGTAGGGACTAGCTTAAAACAGTTTTTAACACGCGCTTATTAACTCACTTGTAACTGACAATGTAAACAAATCTTTCAAGGCGTCCGATCAGCTGGATGTTTTGCACACACATTGGGTTTTAAACTAAAAAAAATATATATGTGTTGCATCCCCCACAATTACTCGAGAAATGGGGCAATAAAAAATAAAATCGTAGTAGTCAATTTGTATGTGGAAAAAACTACTTTCAAAGTTTAAGCAAAAAACAAAAAACAACGCACGGTAAAATATATATGTACATACATATCTTTATTTTTCAATCAGGCTTGAGTTGGGTTTTTAATAAAAATGCATAATTAGCAGAATTGAATACATCATCTGGACCGCTATAGGCGAATGATAATATATGACTTCGTTTATGCAATAATAATATATGACTTCGTTTATGCAATAATAATATATGACTTCGTTTATGCAATAATAATATATGACTTCGTTTATGCAATAATAATATTTGACTTCGTTTATGCAATAATAATATATGACTTCGTTTATGCAATAATAATATATGACTTCGTTATGCAATAATAATATATGACTTCGTTTATGCAATAATAATATATGACTTCGTTTATGCAATAATAATATATGACTTCGTTTATGCAATAATAATATATGACTTCGTTTATGCAATAATAATATATGACTTC
>OY101445.1:165200-297600 GCA_956483585.1 Gymnocheta viridis
AAGACTAACATTAATACCGACCCTTGGCTACTACTTCCATTTGGTGTAGACAAGTGACAACGAAAGAGTTGTCCAAATATGACTAAATTCTTCAGAGCTGTTTTTTGGAAATATTTTTTTTTCAAAAGCATAAAAAATAGTAAAAAAATAATTTTACAAGTTTTCTAATTTATTTTGAATTTGTTTGATGTTGAATATTTGAATTTTATTTTGTGACAAAATTAAATCGGTTATTTTGATATTTAACTTTGAATTAAATATTTCATGACTTAAGCTTAGGTAAAACATATTTTAACTGGGAGTCCTAATCAAAAAACGAATATATCAAATGTCTATTGATTTTATTTCCAGGAATTAACATTGATGATCTCTTAAAGATGTAAAATTAACTCCAATAGATCTACATATGTATGTGCATGACATTCAGGAAATTAATTATAATCGATCAGCTGCTTTAACGGGCTTTCATTGTTTATTATATCGTGGGAGGGGAAGCGTATTAGCCGAATGTATTATTGTAAAAGTTCTCTGATGATCTGAATTTAGCATCAGTGAAATGCGAAGAGGAACAAGTTAATTAATACCTTCTTTAAAATTAAAAATATATATATATACAAAAACTGGGGTATTTAATGGGGCATAAACGGATACTCGGAACTTTTTGAAAATACTTGCAGGATGTGATGTCCTTTTGCTAAAAATTATGTATAAATTAAAGCACAACAAATGTTTCAAATGTAAATGTGCAGCTATAAAAAGTGCACTTGAAATATGATTTCAAAGAATATTTACAGAAAGTGCAGCTAACATTGATTTTTTTTTATGAAAATAATTCTAAAATGTCAATAATATCAGGTCGCTATCAGAAATGTTCAGGTATATGAAGTGTAATTAGAAAACCAAATTGTATAGGATTTTGAAGAATAAGAGTACAAAATATAAATTTTGTGCACATAAGTGAAAAGTAGTACTAAGTCCTAATTTTTTAAGATTTTTTTCAATTAGGAAAATATTAATGTATCCGGCGGTCGACTCAATCGACCGCATTCTAGAAATTAATGTTAAACATTTACATAAATACATACGATAAAATACAAAAACAAAAAACATTCTAAATCAACAACTTAAAACTCATTTCTATACAAAAGCAAATTGGATAAACACACATGCACACTTTGTTTATTTTTCAAGTTGAAGCTGATGTATGTGTAATAGGTGTGCATGTGTAAGTAGCAACTTTAAACGCATATAGCTCCCTAAATATCGAAACGATTTGAACAAAATTAAGATTGTGCACATTTATGAAAACTTTGTTTAAGAACATATATGTCTTTCCAAAATTCAGTATTGCGGCCGTGTCTGCCTATTAATAATATAGATTATATTAAATAAAAATTGTATTAAAATGTTTTGAGAAATTTAATTAAATTTTTACAAAAGCCTTAAAAAAATATTAGTTTATAAGGAGTACTATGCCACTTGCGGCAGGTCGTATCGATTCGACCTGTTAAGTGATGTGAAACCCCATTTAAGCTACACTGTCTTTGAAAGACTCCCATCATTAAAGTTGTGCGTGTGGGGTAGCGCTGCTCCAATATGTTTTGCAAAACAATTATCCTACTAGTGATTAAATGCACAAGTACTTTAACAAGTTAATTTCATTTAACCTATTTGTATATTTCTTGACATGCAAATTAACTACGACTAACAATAGAAAAAATATTGTTTAAGGTTTTGGTTTTAACTTAAATAATTAGTTTATACTCAATTAACGTGCAAAATGCTTGTGTATCTATCTATCTCTCCACATGGTCATTAAAACTTTTTAAATTTATATACATATATTTTCCTATAGGCTGCTTAATTTTTTTATAATTTTTTTTTACCATCTGCTGCGACTACATAATGCTACGTTTCTAATAAGTCAACCAGCCATTCATTCATTCAGTTAGTTAGTCAGTCAGTCTGTCTGTCATTTACTTACAATGTTGTTATTATAATTTTAAGGTTTTAGCTGCTGTTGCTATTGTTGTTCTTGCTGTTGTAGTTTGTGGTTAAAAATGATTATATGATAAAGTTCGTAGGAATGTATTTGTTTGCTGTAACGTGTGAATGTATGGATGTGTGTGTGTGTCATATAATGAGAATGACTGAATTTCCAAATGTTTTTAATGCAAAATACATGCTGCACACATAGTATATGCATTTGTATGTAGTAAGTATAAAACCTTATTAAAAGGTTCTAATTTTTGTCCAACCTCATTTTATAACAAACACGCTACACGATATCGGTCTGTGAGTTTTGTAGTACAAATTGTTGATTATTATTTGTTTTTACTCATAATATCTGAAATATTTTAATGTGGCATCACTGTGCTTCGACCACAAACATCTGTTTTGGTTTGAGTTTATTGTAGTTGGCGTGTTCAAAATAATTAAGTCGCTGAGTGCACGACGACGGTTGAAGCCAATAGCATATGTAGTCGCGTATAGCCGCAGTCGTCAAACCATTATAGGTATCGAGAATTTGCAAAGTTCCATAAATGAATAAATTTCAAAGTTCATTTTTTTTTGTTAAATTCAAAATTAAGAAGTTCGACAAAATAATCTAGAAATATAAATGGGGAAAGTTGTCTTCGATCTTGCGGGCGCTATATCTCATAAACCAAGGTCCGAAAATCTGTCAAAAAGGCATCTAACTTTTTGTAGAGAAAGATTGGGTGAAAAAACTGGACATGTTTACGATTTTATAAAGATTTAATCTAGCAACTGTGATGATACATGTGACATAAGAAAAACTCTATGTTTCTGGGATCTCACTTACTTTTAAGAAATACATATGTATGAATGTGTGCAAGCATGCTAATCCATGTTTTGTGCTTCACAACTTTTTAAGCGGATTTTCTACTGTACGACGTCAGTTTGATAATTCCAACACTGATCTCGTTAATTGTTATCAATTACTAGACTACTTTCCAATTTTGAGGATGCTGCGTGTATAAGTTTGCTTTTTAACGAAAATGAAATAAGTAGATTTTGTGGGCGGATTAAACATTATTAAAAAAAACTGTCACAGAAACCAAAGAAAGGCTTAATAAATACTATGGGGACTCTGCACCATCAATTTCAATGGTTAAAAAGTGGTTAACTGAGTTTCGTTGTGATCGTAAAAAGCCAATAAAATCCATGGGAATGGTATTGGGCGATCGGAGAATAAAACTGCATGAACTGCCGGAGGCTGCAATACATCACATTTTGCATAAATATTTGGATATGAAAAGCCATCCGAGCGATGGGTGCATCGTTAGCAACCATATGACCATTTATTTCAAAGGAGTGTTTGGCGAGATTGAAGAACAATCTGAACGAGTTTTTTGAACCGTTTTGTAACTATGGACGAAACATGGAAACTTCCAGTATAGTCCCTGATTTAGCACCTTGTTTTCAAATTTGGAAAAATGCCTTAATGATCAGAAACTTGGATCAAACGAAGAGGTTGTCATTGAAACAAACTCATATATTGAGGGTGCTGAGAAATCTTATTATTTGGATGGAATAAAAAAAAATAGGAAGACGCTGAACTAAATGTATCGAACTTAAAAGAGACTTTGTTGCAAAAAAAATCGCTTTTTTTGCCAGAAAGTCACGGAATTATCAAAGTGCCCTCGTAGCCATGCAGTCTTCCCGAACGTTTTCAAACAAATTTTGCATATTTCATAATGCCTGCAACAAAGCGAGCGTTAAGCTTTCTTGTTTAAATATCATCCATCATTTAGGCTTATTGATCTTTTGATTTCGTTAGCTTGAGCGCAAAATTTAAATCTTGCGTGATATATTTTAGCTTTTATAGCATCATTACAAATCGACCTTAACTTAATTTCTTACAAAAACACAAATTAGTTTAAAATATACACATGCACATACAGCCATACACGTTAATATTTTATGTATGGATTTGCCTGTGTGCTAAAGTTTGTTCTTATTATAAGTGTAGTTATTATCTATAATTATTAAAAGTAATAATAACAACAACAACGAAACTCTTATATAGTTAATGCTTTGATGTTAATGTCATCAAAAACCACATTCAAATTACAAAATTATTATTTTGTATAACAACTTGTGTTTTGAATGCATTTAGCATTATTCTCTCTTTTTTTATTTAAATCGTAGTTGTTATTAAAATAATTATAATTCATAGTTGAGTTTTTTTTATAAGAGCTTTTCATAAGCTTTCGTTGGCTACATGAATTTTATGATTCACATGTAGGCACATAATAATTGGTTATTTTAACTTCAAAGTAACAAAGACGATAGTTTTTGAAAAAAACACTCCAAAACAGACCGATAGGCGTCGAATAAAAAATGGAAAACGTGCTCAATCTGGAAGTATGTAAATCCTTTTATTTGAATAATTCTGACGCAAAGAAAAAAACGGATTTCAATACCAAGAACCGGTCGAACAGTTTACAAAGCAGGCGTATTTATGGACGAGTCCAAGATGCAATGTCATCCATTTCTAGTTTATATTTTACTCCCAGAGAGATTGAAATACCTTTTAAAATTTTTTAAATCGCTTCATAATTGACGAAGATGTGGGATAATAAATATTTTTGGCGGCCACTTTACACTTGAATTTCTATGGGGATAAGCAGAAAGCATATACTTTTAAACAAAGAAAGGTTCAGTCCATAAATATTCAAAAAGAGAAACAAACATTATAGGATCCAACTCCATGAAGCATGATTTTTCAAACAAAAAATAATTTAGAAAATCGTTTCACAAATCATGAGAGTTATGCGTGTAAAAAACGTAAAAAACTAAAAATATGAAAACGGTTCAACTTACTGGAACTTGCTGCTAAACTCAACCACACTGTCGTCAAAAAATTACGTAACAGAGTTTCCGGCTGCATTTTCAAAACAAACAAAAAAAATCCACAGCAGCCACATTCTCGTCGGTAGGCATCGTAAGGCAACGGGCACCATGGGTTTGTAATCGTTTCCTACGTTGGTCAAGCGTAAAGCGCCTTATTTTGATCCGTGGAAGTTTAATACTGACAGAAACAACTGACAACATTTCGGACAGAAAAAAATCTATCATAGGATTTAAAAATATACTGATCCTTACTGATATTATCGCAAAAATTCTATGATCTTCAGCATTCCCTTGACCTCAAAATATCGAGATCTGATGAAAGCTTGATTTTCGAAAGTCAGAAAGAGTTCAGTAACTTCGTATTTTTGATAGGAAGTTAAAAAAAAGAAATTAAACAACCAGTCTAGAGGGATATCCTTTCAGATAAAAATAAAAGCTGTAATTTTTGGCTTATGATTTTCAAAAGAAGTTTTTCTCTATTCATTAATAAAATTTCACAATGACTTAGTGATTTTTAGCGGAATAGATTTTGCAAAAACAAAAAAATATTTTAAAGCTTATTCCCCAGGATTTTTTTTAATAAATAACGGAATTCGGAACTACAAATTATAATATAAAACTTAAAACTGTTAAAAACTTATTTTCGTGTGAATAAACCATTATTCATTATAGAATTTTTGCAACGCTTAAATGCTTTTACATTCGATACATTTTCTCGTATTATTACGAGTATAACAATTTTTGTTCAGTTCTGATTGTTTGCTTTAAAATCTTTTCATTTATTATGAATTAATTTTTCAATTGGCTCCTGCTTTCCAGCAATTACCCACCATACATACATACATACATACATACATACATACATACATACATACATACATACATACTCACATACTTTTCGAATGAGCAAATTGGGTGGATGAGAGGCAAGCCTTGTATAGCAATTTAGGGAGAACCTTAACAGCCGAAAATATCGTGAGCGTTATGTTAAACCATGCAGAGCACTGGAAACTATGCGAAAATTATATATATAGAATCTTAAAGAAGCGATGCACCAAAGTTCCGAACCTCCTTACGTAGGAGGACGTAGGAATGACACGTATACAACCACCCACCCTGATGAAATGTTAAAAACGGTCCCAGGGTGGTGCCGGTGGAGATTTCGTAGGGCCACTAGATGATAGCGCGCTATCACTACGTCCAACAAAATAAAAAAAACATACATACATACATATATGGGTGTATAGATTTGTACACTCACTCAATTATCTGCAAGTATTGTATCTGTAACTGTATAAAAAAATTATATGCATTTCTGTTAATAGCGCATTAAAACTATTAAAAAACTACTACATACTTGGATATCAAAATGTATTTAAAAGGGAACTCATGCTCGTTTTAATGCATAAGTATCTTTTTACCACACTGCATTAAATAATTCAACGGTCACTCGCAATTGTCGAACAATAATTTTTATTTTGTTGTTCAACTGATCCGAATCAAACGTTCGGTCAAGATATACTAACTTCGATAGCTGATCTCTTCATAATTGTTAAACTTTGTTCACAATTGAAAAGAAAAATTGTGAAAAATTGAAAAAAATAAAACAAAATAAAATATCTAGAAAATTCTTCAATCGATTCGATTGGTGTTTGAATTCAGAATTTCGGGTGTAGAAACAAGCGTACTTGAATAAATATACTTTGGATTCGGCATAGGCAACCGCAAAGCTGATTATCAAAAACAGAAATTTTATTTTGATCCGTGGAAGTTTAATACTGACAGAAACAACTGACAACATTTCGGACAGAAAAAAATCTATCATAGGATTTAAAAATATACTGATCCTTACTGATATTATCGCAAAAATTCTATGATCTTCAGCATTCCCTTGACCTCAAAATATCGAGATCTGATGAAAGCTTGATTTTCGAAAGTCAGAAAGAGTTCAGTAACTTCGTATTTTTGATAGGAAGTTAAAAAAAAGAAATTAAACAACCAGTCTAGAGGGATATCCTTTCAGATAAAAATAAAAGCTGTAATTTTTGGCTTATGATTTTCAAAAGAAGTTTTTCTCTATTCATTAATAAAATTTCACAATGACTTAGTGATTTTTAGCGGAATAGATTTTGCAAAAACAAAAAAATATTTTAAAGCTTATTCCCCAGGATTTTTTTTAATAAATAACGGAATTCGGAACTACAAATTATAATATAAAACTTAAAACTGTTAAAAACTTATTTTCGTGTGAATAAACCATTATTCATTATAGAATTTTTGCAACGCTTAAATGCTTTTACATTCGATACATTTTCTCGTATTATTACGAGTATAACAATTTTTGTTCAGTTCTGATTGTTTGCTTTAAAATCTTTTCATTTATTATGAATTAATTTTTCAATTGGCTCCTGCTTTCCAGCAATTACCCACCATACATACATACATACATACATACATACATACATACATACATACATACATACATACTCACATACTTTTCGAATGAGCAAATTGGGTGGATGAGAGGCAAGCCTTGTATAGCAATTTAGGGAGAACCTTAACAGCCGAAAATATCGTGAGCGTTATGTTAAACCATGCAGAGCACTGGAAACTATGCGAAAATTATATATATAGAATCTTAAAGAAGCGATGCACCAAAGTTCCGAACCTCCTTACGTAGGAGGACGTAGGAATGACACGTATACAACCACCCACCCTGATGAAATGTTAAAAACGGTCCCAGGGTGGTGCCGGTGGAGATTTCGTAGGGCCACTAGATGATAGCGCGCTATCACTACGTCCAACAAAATAAAAAAAACATACATACATACATATATGGGTGTATAGATTTGTACACTCACTCAATTATCTGCAAGTATTGTATCTGTAACTGTATAAAAAAATTATATGCATTTCTGTTAATAGCGCATTAAAACTATTAAAAAACTACTACATACTTGGATATCAAAATGTATTTAAAAGGGAACTCATGCTCGTTTTAATGCATAAGTATCTTTTTACCACACTGCATTAAATAATTCAACGGTCACTCGCAATTGTCGAACAATAATTTTTATTTTGTTGTTCAACTGATCCGAATCAAACGTTCGGTCAAGATATACTAACTTCGATAGCTGATCTCTTCATAATTGTTAAACTTTGTTCACAATTGAAAAGAAAAATTGTGAAAAATTGAAAAAAATAAAACAAAATAAAATATCTAGAAAATTCTTCAATCGATTCGATTGGTGTTTGAATTCAGAATTTCGGGTGTAGAAACAAGCGTACTTGAATAAATATACTTTGGATTCGGCATAGGCAACCGCAAAGCTGATTATCAAAAACTGAAATTACTTTGTTAAGGATATAAAAATTAATACGAAATAGTATACAATTCAGGTATTATTTATCATTCAATAATTCCGTTCAATTATCGAGCTCAAGCCTGTTAATGCAATAATATTTTCTTTATAAAATATTTCAAATTAATAATTTGAATTGTCGAACTGGAGTCTGTTTTAATGCAATAATGTTAATTTTGCGCATTTATGGTTTTAACAGTTTCTATTTCAGCAATTTTTCAGAATCGCGGTAATTTTTGGCGCAATGCTTTTTTGCGGGATTTTCTCAAGTTTTTTTTATCAAGATAACAATCAGCAAAAGTAACCAATATCTCGGTAGAAATTAGTAAAATATTTTGAGACCGATTTGTTTTAATGTTATCAAATCTGAGCTAGAAGAGTCTTTTACACATTTAGCACAAAATATTAGACTTTGGTTCAAAAAAAAAATGCTCTAGCTCTGATTGAGCAAGGAGAGTTATTTTCAAATTAAAATTTAAAAAAATCTGTGATCCAGCTCTATGGTCGGACAATCGCCTAACAAATTAATTTAATAAAGTTCAAGTAACAATGAAATTAAGCATTTAACTGCGTTATGTTTTTATAATTATTATGCTGAGTGTGTCTGACAAAACAAAAAAAATTTAAATAAATAAATAAATACATGCACTGTCAATTATCATTGTAATTGCTGACATGCAAATGAATACTTGTGAATTTTTTAATATGTACATGCAAACCGATACAAAACAAACAATAAATTCTTAAAATACACCTTTTAAAAACAAAATTAAATTGCATTAAAAAGGGGTTGGTGGTGCCGATATTGAAAGGACACACAATTTGGCAATCAACCCTCTCCTGGCCCTGATTAAATACGAGTACACAAAAAAAAACACTGGCCGTCAATATCGCGCTGAAAATCGGTTCAAATCGTTTGTAATTAAAATTATAATAAAAAAATGTTCTGAAGTGTGTTCTAACTTTTTATTTTTTTCGCTCACTGTAATGAGAAATTGACATACAATCAGCGTAAATGATAATTAATGAACTTGCAATTTTATGCTCGGCTACACTGTGATCTGTGTTGTTTCTTTCTTCGATAGAAACGGGGGAGCTGACTATAGAACTCTCAGGTTTAGGTAGGAAGCTATAAAAATCTCTTTATAAGGAAAACATACTGAAAATGTTTTTATTGCTTTTCTAAATACTCTCCTTTAAGTCTACATATTTTTGCTGTCGATTGAAGGAACACATGTCGCACGCTCTTAAGCGTGGTTTCTAAGTACAGCAAAATAATGTTTAGCTTCCTGCTAACGAAAGTAGGAAGTTACTGATTTTACTCTGATTTTCGGAAATCGAGTTTTTATCCACATGTGTGCACGTTTGTATGAGTGCCTCTACAAACATCTAATAGTCTAAGAATGGCTTAACCGAAATTTACCGTAATCTCTTGGATCTCGTGCGATAATGAACCGATTTGGTTGGTTAGATTTTAAGAATTTTCCACAAAAACTTTTAAACCGATTGAATCTAAATTCTAATCAGCTCTCAAATTAAAAACAACGTCGAAAGCCGCGGCTTTGACGAAAATCGATTGATCCATTCGAGAGATATCATTGACCAACATTTTCGAAAAAAGCGAAATTGATTTTCAGGGCTCATGATTCGCGAGATATAATCGTCCGAAACTTTCGAAAAGCATTTTCTTAGTTTTGGCCTCAGAAAGTATGACTTTAGCGGGAAGTTCCAGGGATGGCTTACAAAGTCAAGCGTTTTCCATAGTTTTTCCTGCTAACAAGATCGGTGTCCAAGGCCTCAGCCGATACAATCTAGGACTGAAAACTTGTTACAGTTTTTTCTTATGGTACGATTAGAGTCACCTAAGATGACACTGAACTATTCTAATGCAGCTCAATGGAAACCTGGATAATTAATTACGAACATCAGAACCAATATCTGAACTTTCGACTCCCTATTTTGATCATGTTTGTTCAGATGTTGCGACACCGCACAGTGGGGCATTTCTCTAGAAGACGAAAAACAGCGTATTACTTTTAAAACTAACAAAATTTATATTTTTTGGCTAATGTTCGTAACGTTTTTAGTCAGAAAGAATTGGACATGAGACAATATTCCAAAGGAACAAGGAAATTTTTTTTTAACACTAATTAATTTCAACTTACACGGCAGAACAAAAAAAAATTTCCTTGTTCCTTTGGAATATTGTCTCATGTCCAATTCTTTCTGACTAAAAACGTTACGAACATTAGCCAAAAAATAATAATCACTTTGGATTAAAAAACTACTAACAACCAATTTGTTCGAAAAATAATCACTTTAAATAAAAAATAACAAAATTTATTTTTACACTTTAGTTTTGCTACGATGACTCTTAAAATTTAATCAGCATTATTGTTTATAATTTATAAGAATGAAATTTTGCAACCAAAATACATCTTTTACATTTTGGCCGTTTTTGAAAATAAATAAAATAGAATACGCAAGTTCTCGTATACATTTTCTTTAATGAAACTCACAGGCGACTTACAGCATCATTTCCAAGAAAAGTTTTAAGTTTGAACCTTTTATAAGAACATGCTTACATTTGTATCTAAAATTGTTTTTAATAAGTAATTTTTAGTTAAGTTTATCAGACAATTTTATGCAGCAATAATTAATCTTTAAACCCGTTCTCTCTTTCAGAACATTTATACTCATGACAGCTCACCAATGTCCACATCTGATGTTGAAAGTTTTACAGGCAAAATCGTTTGTAACATCGATGGCAGCTCATATATAATCGATGCAGAAAATGCAACATTATCGAGTTTGAACGATAATTCTTTAAGTGGTTAGTAATGTTGTTTGTTTAATGTACAAATAATAATTTCTATTTCTTTTATTCTTTTGCTAATTTCGCTTGGTCCCTTTCAAGCTGAAGAAAAATAATTTTACGTATTTTGAAAAAAATATATACATAAATCTGAATCCTTATTTGCTCATGGCAAGCAAACGAGTTTCTTTTTTTTATTTAATAATTAAATCCTTTTTTGGTTTTACTTAAAATACACAAACAAGCCAATCGATATTCACAAAAGCTTAGAGTAATTTTGCATTCGTTTAGTTGCAGCTATTTCTGTTACCAATGAAAAAACTTCAGCTTCAATATTGCAAGCAACGCAAACATCGATAAAATCTTGTGTAAATTTTAATATAAGTGCGGCAAAAGATACATCAATATTATCATCAGCAGTAACATCAACATCAAATACAACATCATCAACAACAGCTTCAGCAGCAGGAGCAGTACCAGCAACGTGTTCTTCTTCAATATCGTGTAAAGACGGCCAAGAGCAGACACAAGCGCAGGCGCAGACACAGACGCAAGAGCAAAGCCAACTGCAAAAAGCGATAAATCCTAAAATTCACACATTTCGTGTTGTGAGCGCAAATGATGCCAACATACAATTGCGACAGGAAAATAATCTTTTTAAAATACAAAAGCCCATTTTAATGTGTTTTATTTGTAAACTTTCATTTGGCATTACCAAATCATTTAGTTTGCATGCAAACACCGAACACGGCTTAGACTTGCAAGACTTGGAAAAACACTTGTTAATGCAACGTGAATACTCGAGTGCCATTATACAAAGAAATATGGATGAAAATCCCCAGATATCTTTCTTAGAACCTGTCGATGTTGATGCACCGCCCATGACTGCCTCAGCAGCGAGTGAAGAATTCAGTGGAATGGACGCACAGCTGGACAATGACACAACGAACACAACAACAAAACAAACGCCAGCCGTATCAACCGGAGGAGTTATCACAGTTGTCACTTCTGCTTCGAACGCCTCCTCCTGTTTGTCATCGACGTCGACAACCTCTAGAACTTCCTCATCCTCCTCCTCATCTTCATCATCATCTTCATCATTGTCTCCCCGCTGTACGACGGCTAACAACAACAATACAATTACTACTACAAGCACCACCGCAATCTCAATTGCTACAAGTGATGTGGTCCAAGTCGTAGCGTCACCCCATGATGACGATCATCTGCAATCTCCGTATATATATGACAGTACAACCCCATCATTAAAATCTCAAGCGGATGCATCATCATCAGTGGCATCTACTACTACCACTACTACTACTTTAGGTTCCTTACATTTAGATAAAACAAAGACTAACAACTATTACATTAGTGATTCAGCCACAGATAATTTAACCACCTCTAGTACTCTAACTACTACGGCATTGGCCACCAGTATATCCACCTCCTCTTCCTTAGCAGCAGCAGTAGCAACGGCACCATCATCATCATCGCCGCCACCGCCACCACCACCACCACCAATACCACTATCACAGCTAACATTAGCACCACCTTCATCATTATCCCTAACTGCAGGGGTAGATTTATCGGCGTCTACCGGAAATTTAGCAACAGATGCTATTAGTACTGATAGTTTAGTAAATATTCATAAGTATAGTAATGATAATTCCAACAACGACTCCATTGAACCTCAATCACAAGACATCACACACAACACTACGCACTCCTCAAATCTAAGTCCTAAATCGCATCATATAACGTCTCACCAGTCCTCAAGTCTCAACACTAGCATAATGAGTGATTTCTTGCAACAGCATTTACAGCGTCTAACAGCTGGCCGAGCAACAGCTGAAGAAGATTGTCAACATAAAAACCTCGAAAATGATAACAACATGAGCTGGTCTCAACAAACGGCGAATACATTCTCATTACCTGCTACAGCCTCAAATGCCTCAGTCGCTCAAATAAGTTCCTTACACGCCTCATTGGCCGCTTTAAATTCCGAGCAAAATACTAATAGCGTTAAGTTAATCAGTAAGTTCCTTCAACATCAATTGGTTGCAGCCCAGCAGCAGCAGCAGCAGCAACAACAACAGCAGCAGCATCAAAAGCAACTCACCTCTCACTCATTAAGTCAAGCTGAAGTTTATCTCAATCCAGCAACAGTTTCAGCTACAAACAATTCATCAATGTTAAATTTAAATATGTGTCCAGAACATCCCGACTACAAGGGTATCGACTGCAAGACCTGTGAAATGCTAGAAGCCCATCAAAGTTTCAAGCCGTCGCCACAAGTAACACCTCAACGGTCGCCTACAAATTCCGGAATAGCAGCAGCTGCTGCGGCGGCTGCTGCCGCTGCCGGTCTTGGACTTCTCACAGCTGCCAATCAACTTTCCATGTCACCAAATCACTCGTTGAATGCCAACAACTTGCCAGCGGGTCTTAATGTCTCGCTAAATACACCGCCTCTCAGTAATCCCGGTAGTGCAGCAAGTTTTACCATTGGCGCCTGTTCGGATCATATCAACGGACGTCCTTTGGGTGTTGAGTGTGCCCGGTAAGTCTGAAATTTTTCTTTCTTATACTTTTGCCATTTTACAGTTATGACTAAGAAGTTTGCACTCAAAAGCCAGTAAAATCCGCTTATACTGAGCACTTGAAAGTCAGCAAATGTGCGAACACAGCTGCCATATGCCCCCGACCTCGTATTCAAACATTAAGGTCAAAAAATTATTTTTCAAATAAATCCAAACTTTTTCCTATGCTTCTAAAAAACACCCGAATTGAATCTGTAATATTTTTGTATAACCACCCAGCCCTGTAATTAATTTGATTCATTCGGTAGCTAACAACCCCTTTCGTTTGCCTCTTTTTAACATTATTTCCTTTCAATCTCATTAACCATCAGGCTTTCCGTTTTATTTTTATTCCCTTTATTTTCCTTTGTAGAAAATTTCGCTACTTGTAGTTTTTTTTACTTTGTCTTGTTTTCAATAAACCAAATTGCTTTGAGTCTGAACGACTTTTTAGAATTTTTAGCTCATAATGAAAAAATAGAGGCTTTCTTAGCTTTCGCTCAGGTGTAATCGTTCATAAAAAAAATTTAATATTCAAATCATGATCAACGGTGTGTAAGAATGACTGAATCTCATTAATTGCTTCCGTTTTCGCTATGAAAAGATTACAGCGCTACAATCAAGCAAGAACAAGCACGAACAATCTTGCAGATATCCGTCAAAAATTTATCAAAAAAAAAAAAATAATAATAAAAAAATGATTCCTATTCGAATGTTGCTGAACGGTGTGCATTAATCAGGAGATAATTTTCTTCTTAATCATCCTGATTATATGTGTCCAACTCGAAATTTTTGCTGTCCTAGGAAATCCACATGTTTTCTTTAATCTATTAAAAATAATCATCGATATACATATTCAGGCTGAATAGCTCATTTTTTTCGATATTATAAAACTACAGCAACAAGTAGCACTGACAAATTATTCGAATATTCGTCAAAAATTGATCGAATGACTATTTATTGTGAACTAAAGAAATTCAGCTCGTTTTAACAAAAATTTAAAAATGAATTAAAAAAATGTATCATTCGAACAAAGTTTATTCGAATAATTATCACGCAAATAAATAAAAATTACAGCTACAAGTAGCCCTGAAAAACTATCCGAATATTCATGAAAAAATTTTGTAATAATTGTGCTGTTCTGAATTGAAAACATTTTGTTCGTTTAAGCAAAAATTAAAATTAAATTAAAATATCGTAAGGATTTATTAGGCTTGACTTCAAATCTGACTTTACCCATTTATTGATATTCTAAGTCACTAGTGTCCACCGTAAAAAGTGATAAAATCAAATAAAGAACGCTGATAAGATGGTGTTGCGACTTAGAAATCAGTACTGGTCCGTTCTGCTAGTCTGATGAATAATATTTTGTAATGCTTTCTGGAACTGCGAATTCCCTGCAATCATACTGGGGTCAAGTCAAGCTTAACCCCAGTATGACTAACTAGTCTGAGCGTTACCGTATAATGTCTGCAAAGTTTATATTCCACAGAGAACGAATCCCATCTCTTGGCATATCGTGAATTTAATTAAATCTTTTCGAATTGTTGTGTAGGGTACCCTTAAAGAACAATAGCTACATTAAATATACAACTTTTTGTTGTGGCTTTAAAAAAAGATTCATCCCAATGGGATTTCAAATTCCATTTCATTTTCTTACCCTAAATTCTTCTCATACACAACACAATGTTGTGCAACGTAATAAAGTATTTTTTTTATTTATTTGTACTAGTCTTCCTTCAAATAACTATTGGCTGCATTCATTATTTTAATTTCAAATGGAAAACAAAAGGGGTTCTGTTTGATTGTCCAGCATATCAAAGTCTCTATTGATGAACTCATTCGTGCGTTAATCAAAGGATTAATTAATGTTTGAACACAAAATTGTTCAAGTGCTTTAACAGAATTTCATCACAAATAAAAAATAAAAGGCAAATGTATTGAGCAACAAACTTTTAACAAAAAAAATTAACAAATAGAAAAACTATCAACTCCAGGAAATAAAAGGGAAAATTATACACTCAAAAATAAAATAAATAGTCGGAATATTGAGCGAAATACAATTCTTTTAAATTGCATAAAAAATGTTTCGAAAATTCTTCTATTATTCATTAAATAAAAAAAACACAAAAAAGAAAATATGGCAAATGGTTGAACTTGCGGCCGTTCAGCACTGGAACTTTCCATTTTCCTTTCTTTTTTAATATTCCATCAAGTTTTAGCAATTGTTAATCCGCCCAAAAATTTAAATGTGCAAGTAAGTTCAAATTTCTATATAAAAATTTTGGCCTCTAAAAGTACTGACCTCAAAATGAGCACCAAGTTCTCATTTCTAGGCAGCCTGCTACCTTGGCAATAATTTTTCCCCATATTAGAATGAGAACCTTAAGATTATAAATAGTACACACTTTCAAATTGCCTATTTGTCTCAGTGTAAAAAAGTTCAAACATCCTTTAACGGGGATATTTTTGGGGTTAAATATGACAACATCTGTCTGTAAAATAAATAAATTCCTGAATAGCTTCATTTACACGGTCAAGTGGTCAAATTAACATTTCAAAGAACTAAACAAAATCATTGAATAAGTAATTACTTTTCCTTTAAGAATATTTTTAAATCTTCAAAAGGGTTTTCGTTTCCACTTTTTTTTTTAATAAAAAATTCTTCAATATAGACAAATTTAACACACACGTTTTTGAATTTTAATTGAAATTTTTTAGTTTTTTACCCTTTTAAAAACTAGCAAGTGTTTTTTTTAAACTTATGTCTTCTAATTATTAAGTTTATTTTATTATATTTTTAATTTCAGATGCGAAATGATTTTAAACTCGGCACGTTTGAATAGCAACGTGCAAATGTCAACACGGAATTCTTGCAAAACTCTTAAATGTCCACAATGCAATTGGCATTATAAATACCAGGAGACTTTAGAAATTCACATGCGTGAGAAGCATCCCGATGGAGAATCAGCTTGTGGCTATTGCTTGGCAGGTATGAATATTTAGATCTGTAAATAATATTTTTGTTTATTTTTTTTTAGTTTGACTTTCATTTCCAAATAATAATTATAAAGATTTTAAATGAAATATTTTATATGTAATTGTCTGACAGTATGTCGGCTGTTGTTTGACCATAACACGAAACATTATTAGAACTCAGAACTTAATTAGCCTCTCTCTCCTTTTGCCAGATAATGATGTATATTATTATCTGCCAATAGAAAACATTTAATATCAGAGTAGGGAATTTAGAATTGGCCGACTTAACCGAAATAGTTGAGATTCCTAACTGCTGGCATCCACCTGAAAAATTAATAAATCAAAACCACATGCGCCCTATTGAGGTGGTGCGGTGACCATCGAAAACATTAGTGTTACATTCTGTATTCAGTGCGATGGTTCCACAATTTTATTGGTTTTGTAGTCGGTGGTAAGGAGAGATTAATGTTTGGACTAAGAAGACACTACCGCCAAACAGTGCAAAGCAGGGAAATGTGCGTGTTTAGTTCGAGTTAATTATTTATTCAATTAATTTATAAGTTTTAGACGTAGTTTATTCACGTAATGTACAAAGTATAATAATACAAAAAGAATCGATCAGCAAGCAAGAAAATTCCGTAAAGTAATAAAAGTACATATATAACGTAACATATATACATGAGTACATAAGTTCATATTCGTATGTATGTACATATGTAACTATGATCGAAATATTGTAAACCGCTATCGGTTTTACTGCAGTAAAAAGTAAATAAGTAAGTAAGAATACACATAAAAGATGTTAAGCAAAATACTTAAAACAGTGGTTATATTGACCATCAAAGTTAATATAAATGAATTAATTAATAATTATGATGAAATAAAGTTGTTCACCAACATCTTCCCCCACAAAGGACGACAGTACTTAAACCAGGTGCGATACACCATCAGAATCTTGTATAGATATATTTTCCTCAGCTTGTAGGCAGTCATTTGTTGGCAAAAAGGCAATTTTAGAAATGGAACGCTTGAAAGTTTTGCCGTTAGAAAACAAGGTAACCACTCGAACACAGCCGTCGTTTCCAGGATGAACATCTTGAATACGTGCCAGAGGCCAATCGCCTGGACTACATTTTTCATCAGCAACCAATACCAGATCTCCAATTTCAGCATTTTTGTTTAGTTTTAGCCACTTAGGTCTGGCTTGCAGACGGCACAACCATTCATCGGCCCAACGGCGCCAAAAATGTTGCTTGAGCTTTTCAACAACTTTCAATCTATTTAAGCGGTCAATGTGCAACTCAAGCAAAATTTCATCAGGAATAGAAAGCATTGGTTCACCAATTAGAAAATGTGCTGGCGTCAGAGCATTGCAATCAGATGGATTTGAACTGAGTGGGCATAGCGGTCTGGAGTTAAGGCAACTCTCAATTTGCGCCAACAGAGTGGTTAGTTCTTCAATTGTTAGTATCCGGTTGAGCATGATGCGTTTTAAATGATGTTTCGTGGATTTAATTCCTGCTTCCCAGAGACCACCGAAATTTGGTGAGTCTGGAGGTATGAAATGCCATGTGGTACCGCAGGAAGCGAGTACCTCAATCATACCTTCGGGAATGGACGACTTACTTCGGTTGTATAGTATTTGAAGCTCTTTATTTGCCCCCACAAAGTTGGTTCCACAATCCGAATAAAGATCTGTGCACAGACCACGTCGAGCAACAAAACGCCGAAATGCAGCTATAAAAGCCTCGCTTGAAAGACTAGTGACTGCCTCCAAATGCACAGCTTTTGTTACCATGCAGACAAACAAACATATATATCCCTTTGTTGTGACTGCATTTCGAGCTGTTGATTGTTTTATTGTTATTGGCCCAGCATAATCAACACCACTATGCTTAAAGGGGCGAGCAGGCTTCAATCGAACGCTGGGAAGATTTCCCATCAGTTGCTAAGCAGCTTGTGCATTATACTTAAAGCAAGTTGTACATTTTCTTAATACCAGCTTAGCTATATTTCGACTATTCAAAATCCAGTATTCTCGCTGAACACAAGACTGCATTTGATTAAGGCCTCCATGAAGTGTCTTAAAATGGGCATCCAAAAATATTAGATACGATAATGTATTTCGTTTTTTTAGCAAAATGGGGTGTTTAAATCCAAATGATAATTCTGAGTTCTGAATTCTACCACCAACTCTTAATATTTTTGAAGGATCTAAAAATGGGGCCAATCTTGCAAGAGCGGAATTCGTTAATATTTGGCCTTTCCTCTGTAACTCAATGATTTCATCAAGAAAATCAATTTCCTGAGAGCTTTTAATGAGTGCTAATCGAGCGTAATTAAGTTCACGGGTGGTTAAAACTCCCGTCATATTGCAGAAGCTATTGGCTTGTAATTTATTTTTAAAGCGAATTATGTATGCAGTAATACGGACAAGTTTGCTCAAAGACGAGAATCTATTTAATAATGCAGGGTACTCTCTGGCTTTCACTTTGATAGAAAGTGCGTTGGCAAGAGGGATTTCAACAATATCTTTGGAGGTTAACTGAGGTTGTTTTGGCCATTTTGACGGCATTTCTTTAAGCCATTTGGGCCCGTTCCACCAAAGGTCATGTCGAACCAATTCATACGAGGAAATGCCACGTGAAGCGCAATCAGCTGGATTATCTCTTGACGAAATATATCGCCATTGTGAGGTAGTCGACTTACGTTGAAACAGGCCACATCGATGATTGCCCGCGAATCCAAGAAAGTACAGTTGTACTATCCGTCCAAAACAAGATTTCAGCAATTTCTCTATCAAGTGACGATGTAATTCGTTCAACTAAATCAACTAATAAACTTGCACCGCAGAGTTCCATTTTAGGTATTGTTAAGCGTTTCAAGGGACCAACTTTAGTTTTAGACTGTAGCAAATGTATGTGTACAGAGCCATTTTCAGAAATAGATTTCGCATAAACCACCGCGGCGTAAGCTAGTTTGGATGAGTCACAAAATGCGTGAATCTCAAGCGTAGACTTTTCCTTAAGACCAATCCATCTAGGAATTTTTATTTTTTCAAGATATTTAAGATTCGTTCGATATTCTAACCATTTAGTTCTAAGATTATTAGGGAGACTATCATTCCAATCAAGTCCCAAAAGCCATAGGTTTTGAAATTCAATTTTTGCTAAAATTGTAGTGGGTGCTAACCAACCAAGAGGGTCGTAAAGCTTTGCGGCGTCTGATAACAAACTTCGTTTTGTAACAGCAAAATTATTATTTTCAAAATTGATTTTAAAAGAGAAGCAGTCATTAGTTTTATTCCATTCTAGCCCAAGAGCCTTTACGGTATTTTCATTTTTCAATTCAAAAATATTTGTGTTTTCTCTACATTCTACAGGAATACGAGACAAGAGCTCACTTGAATTTGTGGTCCATTTTCTCAAATTAAATTTGCCTGCTTTTAATAATTGACATAGTTGTGTATGAAGATCTAAGGCTTCTTCAAAGTTATCGGCACCAGAGATGACATCATCTACATAAGTGTCAGTTTTCAGTACGTTACTGGCTAACGGAAAATGTTTACTTTCATCAGCAGAGAGCTGTTGTAAGACCCTAATAGACAGAAAAGGCGCTGGACTTGTACCATAAGTAACGGTTGCTAGTTTATGAATTTGGATTTGATTTGTCTTGTGATTTCTCCATAAAATTTGTTGGTACTTTTGTTGTTCTTCGACCACTAAGATTTGTCGAAACATCTTCTCTAAATCTGCCCTAAACCCGATTTTAAATCGTCTCCATCGTGTAATAATAGTTGGAAGATCATTTTGGAGTGCAGGACCACATGCTAACTCTTCATTTAAAGACGACTGAGTGCCTCGTTTAGAACTACCATCGAACACTACTCGTAATTTAGTTGTAGAGCTTTTCTCTTTTAGCACTCCATGATGTGGCAAAAAAAACAATTACCTTTCAGATCAGCTGGATATACACCAACACTTTTCATATGCCCAAGAGCCTCATACTCATCCATAAAGTCTCTATAAAGTTTTCCAAAGGTTGGCTTGGTGGCACATTTTGCTTCAACACTTTTTAACCGGGAAAGTGCACTATAATCGGTATGAATAAAATCGGGTAGAGGTTTGCCTCTAAGTATAGATTTAAACGGTAACGAGACGCTATACCGACCATTTGCATCTCGAGTGGTTGTATTTTTAAAGTGCTCCTCACACAATTCCTCTTCCTCGGTTAAATCTCGTTTTTCTATTAATTCTTCTTGCTACCAAAAGGCACGCAATTGCTGGTCCAGTGAACAAACATTAACGTTTACGTTATTATGATATGAAATAGTATTAGTAGGGCCGGACACTATCCACCCGAAGTGTGAAAGTTGCAAAAATATACTTTTATCAAATTTTTGTTGTTGAGGTAAAACAATATTTCCATAAACGTCACCACCGAGTAACAGGTCTATCTCATCAGCATTCGTAAAGTGCGGATCGGCCAAAACAAAATTTGTTAGATTAGGTAAAGTACCTTTATCAATAGGCAACGGTTGGTATGAGGTGATTTGTGGCAAAACAAATGCCATACAATCCAGTTTAAAATTAGTCTCATATTTAGAAAAAAGGGAAAACTGAACATATTTGCGAGCTACATATGATCGATTTCCACCAAGGCCACTAATTTGAGCATACGTTTTTTTCATGTTCAGTGTTAATATTTCAGCCGCTTTGCGTGTAATAAGTGTAGCTTGAGCACCTTGATCAAGCATAGCACGAAGATTAAAAATACCATGTGGTGTTTTAAGAAGAACTTGAATAGTGGCTAGAAGAACTTGTGGCATATTTCTTTTGGTGATTGTGCCGCAGTTGCATACGACATTAGATGTTTCATTAGAATTAGAAATTGAAGAGTCTGAGGCTATTTCAGATTGAGTAATCAATGCGTTTGAAATTTGGGATTCGGAATTATTATTTGCGAACATAGCGTGAAGCGTAGTATGGTGGTTAAATTGGCAGATTTGACAACGTGATGATGAATGACAAGAGTAACTAAGATGACCCACAGTTAAACAATTACGACATATTTTTTTGTCATTCATAAACTTGAATTTGGTATCAGCAGTCATAGCTGCAAATTTGAAACATTTAACCAAAAGATGACGCTTTTCACAGCATGGGCAATTGCTATCATTATCGTTAGTAGTAAGATGTACATTGCGACGAACATTATTGCGTGTTTTGTTTTGGAAAGGGGGCATCATTCTTGAAGATGATGACGTAAACTTGTATTGAGGTGTTTCATCAATTGTATCTAGCGTTCGAAAAGTTGTTTCCAGGAAAGTATACATGTCACTTATTGGAGGAATTTCTGTAGATCCTCGAAGAGACTGCTCCCACTCCTTTCGAGTTTGTTTATCGAGTTTAGTGACAGTTATATAAATAAGTATAGCATTCCATTCCACGGTGCGAACTTCTAAGGTATTAAGTAATGCAACGCAATTACGAGCGGTGTCTAAAATTAATTGGATGCTTTCAGACGAACCATTAGATGGTGGAATGGAAAAGAGCTTTTCGAAAAGTGTATCTACAATCTTTCTTTTATTGTGGTAACGGTTATTTAGAGCATTCCATGCCAGAGTGTAACTATCCTCAGAAGCTGGATATTCATTAACCATATCCAAGGGGGTACTTGTTAAAGAACCTTTTAAAAAATAGTATTTTTGAATGTTGCTTAAAGCCTGATTGTTATGAACAAGCGACATGAACATGTCCCTGTACGATATCCAGGAAAAATAATCACCGGAAAATATTGGTATATCGATTTTCGGTAACCGGGCTTCAGCATGCATAGTTGTTTCATTTTGATTGCGAAAAGGAGCAGAAAATGTGGACTGAAAGCCACTTGATTGTGGATTAGGTGTTGCATTAAGGAAATCAAAAAGTTGTCCTCTAATTGACAATGAAAAATCTTGAAATTGGTAAAAGATTTCCTCCACAAAATAGTCAATGTCGTTGATGTTTAAGGTATTGTCTCGTACAATACCCTCTAATTGCTCATGCTTGAGCTTAAATTGCAGAGTAGTTTATTCGATTTCATCAGAAACCATTTGAGCATAACCCCGAGTTTTCCCTGCTTTAGTTTCATACCTTTGAGCTGTCCGTTTTAAATGGTTAAACAAGTTCTTTTGTTCTTCAATAATTACATAGATTTCCGCCATTGTCAGCCAAAGATAATAATCAAGTGCAGCTTCTAAATGGCACTTGTTTAGAACTTCACCAAAGCGTAGTAATTCTTATCGAAATAGGCAGCTTCAAAATACGAAATCAAAGTACACTTTTGCAGCTGAGATATAAGTATTTAAGAAATAATGTTTTTAAAAAGAAATTCCCGGGTTTCGGCACCAATGTTTAGTTCGAGTTAATTATTTATTCAATTAATTTATAAGTTTTAGACGTAGTTTATTCACGTAATGTACAAAGTATAATGATACAAAAAGAATCGATCAGCAAGCAAGAAAATTCCGTAAAGTAATAAAAGTACATATATAACGTAACATATATACATGAGTACATAAGTTCATATTCGTATGTATGTACATATGTAACTATGATCGAAATATTGTAAACCGCTATCGGTTTTACTGCAGTAAAAAGTAAATAAGTAAGTAAGAATACACATAAAAGATGTTAAGCAAAATACTTAAAACAGTGGTTACATTGACCATCAAAGTTAATATAAATGAATTAATTAATAATTATGATGAAATAAAGTTGTTCACCAACAGTGCGGATCTCCGAAGAATAGTATTTTATTTAGCAAGTTTTAAAATGTCATTTTCCCTTTAAACAATTGTCAAAAATGTTTACATGTTTTTTAATAAAAAAAATTCTTTCTTCATTAAAAAACTTGAAAGTTATGCTCATTTTCAGCTGAGTGATAAAAAAGCGTATTTCGAATGATCTTGTTCACGGGGAAATAATCAAAATGTGGTATAAAATTTTTAGTGCTTATTTTCACAAGGCTTATCTGCATTCAAAATCGGTGCAATAAGACTTTTTGTGAAAAGTCGATCGGAAAATTTACAATTTTTCGTTGCTCGATTTTTAAATAAAAATTTTTAGAACAATAATTCTCTATAAAACTGCAGCATTCGATTTTTGGAATTCAGTGATTGGAAATTTGATATATTGTCACTAGAATACCTCTGTGCGGCGCTACGCCGACACGACCTAAACTATACATATATAGAATTGTGTTTTATTGCAATCAGAGTTTTAACCATTAAATAAAAAGAACAAATAGTTTTTGTTATTCATCTATGTAAATTAACAAATCCTTGGCATGCTTGTTTAACTCTTCTCACTTAAGTCATTACAAATACATGATGTGAAATTTCACACCAAATAATCCGACACCAAATGACACACTTCCTCATACTGACAAACATCACTACGAATGGAGCATCATACTCGTACATCATTTCCAAAACACATTAATTTCAAAATGACGTAGAAAAAAAAACGTCACTGATATGTATCATAATTAGAGTTGAACAAATTGTATCAAATGCCAACATTTGACATTAACCCCTTTTTATTCTTTTAAAATCAAATTGCATGCTTGTAATAACGAAATCAACATCGCCATCATCATCATCAGCTTTTATAAGGCCATCATCATGTCAGCATCAGCATAATTTCCTTCATTAGTGTTTAGGATGTATATGCCCACAAAATATTAATGATAATTTCACAATAGACATTATTTTTGAACATGCAAATATGTTTTCTATTCAACTTTTTCTATTACCCTTTCAAATATTATGCACATACATGCTCACACACACACACATACATATTCATATTTTACAGGGATCAGATCATCGTAATGTACATTCGTTTGGCTCAAAAGAAATATACGAGTACGAGTATATAAAATTTAAATATGTTCGGTTTGAAATCTGTAGATTCTACTGAATTGTTTTTAATTATTTGTGGTAATTTAAATATTCATGAGTATTATGGTTTGTGCGCATATCGTTTCTAACCAGGCGAACACAGATGTCAGTAACGCAGCCAGCCAGCCAGCCAGCCTTTTTTACAGCATAATAAAACCGAGAAACGGGGTAAAATGCAAATATTCCCCTTTTAGATTTGAACACATTTTAATTGCTGATTGGGCTGATGAATTCGTAATTAAATGGAATCATTTTTCAGTGTGCCATGGGGAAAATCTTTGACAAGCAACAATGTTTGCTTAGAGCTCAAGCCAGTGATTATCATCATTTCATTTCGAATCATTTAGTGCTACTTAATATACGCATATCATATTGTTTGCAACATTTGTGTCTAATTGTTTAACAAGACGTAGAAAATTCCAAAACAATGCACAATGCTATTAAATAAAACTATCCGACCTATTATTAATCGTGTTTGGATGTGGCCAAAAATTGTCAATCAGCCAATCAATATCTAATATACTCCGACAGTGTTTAGCACTCCAAAGAAATTCCAAAAGATTGCACGTCAGAATTTCGAGAAATCCCATTTCTAATTTTTAAAGTATTAGTAGTAATCATATGATAAAAAGAAGTTAGAAAAATAATAAGCTGTCCACACTTTATTCATGTATGACAACTACGGATGTTACATTTTTCAAAATCTACAATAGAAAAAAATCCTTATAAATAAGAAACCAAACAACAACAATATTTCCTTGAAAATACTTCTTTCTGGTTCTACTCTTCCCAGCAATTTTTTCTGCAATTGGGCACATGAAATAAATCACATGCTATAAGAATTTGAATAAATTTTGTTGTCATTCTTTTTTATTGCACTTTCTATCGTACGATTACTATTTATATGGCCGTTGTTCTAATCGTAGAATTCAGTTTCCTAGAAATTCTGATATGCTACACGGCGTGTTGCCGAAACATCTACAACTTTTTAGTTCCATTTTATTTCTTATTAACAAAATATGCAATACAAGGCCTCAGAGCCGTCAATAAAGCTACTCGATTGATCGGAAACTGTTTTTCTATTATTTGGAAAAATAGCAAAATTTTATTAACGAACAATTGACGTGAACTAATTGATTAATCGATTAAAATTAATTTCTTTGTAAATTCTTCGATTTTTTAAATATTTTTTTCAGTTTTCTAACTGATTAAAATATTTATAAACAAAATTTACTCTTGAATTTTTTAACTTTATTTTTTTGATTTATTTACATATTTTTTTTAGCCGCAACTAAAAGAATAAGAACTAGTTAATTGCTGTGGAAATGTAAACACATTTGTCAGGGGTACCCCATATTTGTTGATATTTTCTCATTCATATAAAAGTAATCACTGATTTGATTTTGATCATTTTCCTGTGACAATTGTGGTTCATAATGCGCTCTCATTGGTTCTCCAAATTAAATTTGTTATAGAAAAATTTTAAACTTAAGGCGCTTAAAAATTTTATTTTTAAATTTCAAATTAATTCAAACCAAAAACAAAAAATTTGTATAAAATATATATATATATATATGTATTCTACTTTTAAATAGGACAACAACATCCACGCTTAGCACGCGGCGAATCGTATTCATGCGGCTATAAGCCTTATCGGTGCGAAATTTGTAATTACTCGACTACTACAAAGGGAAATCTCTCCATACACATGCAGTCGGACAAGCATTTAAATAATATGCAAGAATTAAATAGCTCACAAAATATGGTGGCAGCGGCCGTAGCTGTGGCCACCGGTGGTGTGGGAAAATTGGATACGACACCAAAGATCAATTTAGCAACAACAATGGGTGGTTTACCATCACAGCAGCAGCATCAACAGCAACAACAACATCAGCAACAACAACAACAACAACAACAGAATCAGCTTGGCCACAGCAGTGTTGGTAATAGCGGCAGTATTGCCGGTAACTTGTCAACATCTAGTTGCGGTCCATCGTCGAGTAGTTTGCAAGCAGGTAACGGCAGCAGCGGCGGAGCTTGTGGTAGCTCGAATAAGCCAAAGCCATCATTTCGTTGCGATATTTGCAGTTATGAGACATCAGTGGCACGCAATTTGCGCATACACATGACCAGTGAGAAGCATACGCACAATATGGCCGTTTTGCAAAACAACATCAAGCACATACAGGCTTTGACGTTTTTACAGCAACAACAACAGCAACAGCAAACCCAGCAGCAGGGTAACAATTTTATGCCAGAAGTAGCGATGGCCGATTTGGCATACAATCAGGCCCTGATGATTCAATTGTTGCATCAGAATGCAGCAGCAGCTGCTGCCGCACAGGCCCAAACACAACCGCCAGGTCACAGTCCTCTAGCAGGTAGCTCGCCAGCTTTGGTATCCGCTAGCAAATCGGGAATAAAACTACAGCCAAACTCCCCACCAGCCACGAGTGAAATGCCAACCTCGCCCTTTTCGCCAAAATCAAATGACTTGGGCTCGTCTGATCTGACCACAGGTAATATGGAGCCTCCCATTAAGCCTGATTTATGGCCGACGACTTTGTTCAGTTGTCTGATCTGTTCCAACTTTAATACAAACAGCCTAGACGAACTAAATCAGCATTTTATGATAGATCGCTCACGCCAAACTACGCCTTCGGTAAGCTCCACGAGATGTATGTCGCCTACGGCCAGCAATGTCTCGATGAATCCGAGCAATAGCTCGTCTGGCTCTGCGTACTTTTCCGACATTATGATGTTTCAAAATAACAATTACATTTGCCGCTTGTGCAACTATAAAACAAACCTTAAGGCCAACTATCAGTTGCACAGCAAGACGGACAAGCATTTGCAGAAATTAAATTTTATCAATCACTTGCGTGAAGGAGGGGCCGCCAACGAATACAAGCTGAAATACTATCAACAGCAGCAGCAACAAATTGGTGCCAATACAGTGCAAATCAAATGTAACTCTTGCGACTTTTACACAAATTCCATACAAAAGTTGTCGCTGCACACGCAGCATATGCGGCATGAAACCATGATCATGATATTCCAACACTTGAATTATTTGGTTCAGGAGCAACAACAGCAGCAGCAACTACAACCAGTGCAACAGACCGGTAGTATATGTGGCACTGATGACTCCTCTACAAACCTTAACAGTGAAACGGCGCCACTTAGTCTGGCAGACTGTAATACACCAACATCATTAGCAACAATAATAACAACAACAACAACTACTACAGCAGCTCCACCATCATTATTAACATTATCGTCATCATCATCAGCAGCAACGGCAGCAGGGAAACCAGCATCACCTATTAACTGCAACAAGTCTCTGCTTTGTCATCTGTGCAACTTCAAAGCCAATTCGTTGCTTGAAATGATACAGCATGTGAAGAGTATACGTCATTTGCAAGTTGAACAATTTGTTTGTTTGCAAAGACGCAGCGAGCAACTGGAGACACCCAGCCTCGATGATGTTTTTAAGTTGTGCAATAAATCTCAACGCAACAACGATTTAACAACACTAAGCTCAACTCCAACTCATACTTCTAACCTGATCGATAATAAAACAACATCACCATCATCATCGGCCTGTTTTGCAAATTTAATAGAAGCGGAAAATGAAGGTGAGTCGTGTCTATGATTCTTTCAAATAATTTCTCATCGATAACTAACATTTCATTAGAGTTCTTATTTGTTTCAATATATTTTTTTTAATAATTAACATTTTTGACGATTTCATCAAACTAGTTATTGAATAAAAGGATGTTCTAGATTTTGGGTTTCAAATAAAATTTCAATTTCCACTCCCCCGTATTTAAAAAATATGTATGGGAAATTGTTCACCTGAATGTGAAATGAAAAAGTGAATGAATACTGAAAATCAGTTAAAATAAATCGCTCTTTTCGAAATTTTTCTTAAACGATATCTTTCGAACGGATCAATCGATTTTAATGGAATTCGCGGCAGTCGACATTGTTTTTTGATTAGATAGATTTTGCATTCGACCAGTACAGTAGTTTAAATTTGTTTTTTTTTTCGAAAATTCTCGAAATTTACCAAATTAATTACCTCCCGCGCTCTAAGTGAGTTCAATGTCTTTAGAGTGTTGCAAATTTGGTTGAGATAGTTTAAGATAATCTTTAGTTATGAGAAGTTTACACACATAGATACACACACTCACACACACAATCCTCCACACGAACACCATCGTAAAAACAGTCAGAATAGGTTCCCATGATTCAAACAATATCTACTAACATAAACCTTTTTAAGAAACAAAATAATTTTAAAGTAAATTTATGTGTAAATCACAAAATGTCTGAAAAATGACAAGTCTTTTAATATGGCGATCCCAATAAACCAGAGTTACAGCACTTTATGGAAATGTGCAGTTTTACTTATTAAAACGTGTGCGTCATTTTAATAACAAAATTAAGTAGATCAAAGGAAATTATCTTTAACAAAATAATGGCATTTTAGAAAGGAATACTTTTTAATAAAAAAAAGTATATTTAAGAAAAAGTTATCTTTGAGAAAAAATGTATGTTTGAGAAGAAAAAAATATCTTTTGCAAAAAAGTACATTTAATAACAAAATAACTTTAAAAAACCAATAAATAATGTTAAGGATGTTCGGAGCAGGTAACTAACACAAACGCTTATGCAATCCCTTTCTTAATTATCCTGCTTAGTCCTCGCGCTTACAGGAAGCACGTTGTATTGCAAGTATGTCATATTTACACTACGCAATCTTGTTGCATGCAATTTTAATTTTAAATGAGAAAGACGAAAAAAGAAATTTAAACTGTAAACATTTGTAAATCCATGTTCTGACTTAAAATGAAAATTTAATGCAGAAAACTTGCGCAGTGTAAATACGAAATTTTCCAAGTGAGAACTTTATTCGTTGCTGGGAACTCTCTACATACAAATTAGCGGAAGTTTGCGCTTCTCTCGCTTATACAAACCTGTTTATATGTAAGCTGCACTTTTAACTGGATAGTTTTAATAGCAAATACATTTTTGAGGGAGAAAAAGATATTTAAAAAAGGACTATTTATAAAAGAGTACCTTGTTGCGTTTGAAATAAAGTTTCTTTTTAAAAAATTGCCTTTCACAAGAAAGAATGTTTTGTAATGTTAATAATAGATAAAATGGGCAACATTTCCAATTTGATTCGTAAGTCTAGAATTTGTATAATAAATATCCTCGATATATTTCACGTACTCTTTCAAAGCAACATAACTCCAAAAAGTGGATGTACAGAAAAGGAAACTATAAAGAAACAAAAAGGAGAGAACTTCATGAGCTGATTAAAATCAAAACTCCACACTATTCAATAAGATGCACAATCTTAAAATTATATGGCGCAATTTTACTTATAATATTATGTAAATGTAAACAAAACCTTCTCGCACACAGGTGGTCTGCAAGGTTTTATTTTTTAGACATTTTACATTTTCGTTTTCACTGAGCAATTCTGACAAATAATTTATCCTTTTTAACTATTTAAATATTTTGTTAAAAATTTTTTAGTTGTCAACACATTGAAAAATAATTTCGACAATATCAATTATTGCACAATAATATTGGAAATGTGTATTTGCTTTTTTAATATCGAAAATGTCCTTGGCATTAAGAAATGTGTTTTAATTTTTTTATTTAACTTCGCCATTTTATTTGAGTTCTATAAACTCTTATTGAACTCTCGGTTATTTGAATTCTTTTTCTCTGGCCCCTTTAGTTGCAAACTATCGAGAGTTGTCTGTTGTCTATTGTTTTTGAGTGTCATTAATTATTATTAACTTATTTTTGTGATTTTGTTACAACGAACTGCTAAACATTTTCTGGAATGAAATGATTATACATAAATAAAACATTTTTCAAAAGAAGACATTCTCAAAAATAAATATGTATGTACATACATATATTTATGCAGTGCAGTGTCTGTCTTCTCATAAGCCGTACTTTTTTCTATAGTATTAATTGATCATACAAATTCTGGAATTCTTTTTTTAAGCTTAAAACGTGGTTAAAGATTTTTATTTTGTTTAAGAAAAGGTTTCGTTTTTCTTATTGTCATCCAATTTAGAAAAAAAAGTGATTCTTCTAACAATGCGCATATTTATATGGTTGTGATTAACACAAAAGGAAACAAAACTAGGGAAGAGACTTCTTATTCAACTGGTTTAAACGAATTAAAAGCACCTTATGCATTCAAACTGAGGCGAATTGTTGAATTTCTGCTATTGCTTAGAGTTGAAATTGGAGAAAGAAAAGCAAACGTTTTGTGCATATTGAGAAAAATCATATAATTTTTTTTAGTTTTAATCACAGTATTAAACGAAAAATTACATTTTCTGAAAGATTATTAAAGAGAAAAATTTTGCCCGAACATCACAAATGCCTTAAGTAACTTAAACATTGTGGTGATTGCGATACAAACAAAGCGACAAACTTAAATAATACGAGTACACCTCCACCTTCATCACCTATGTATGGATGTGTCCGGACATTAAAAAAACAAAAAAAAAAAAAAAGACAAGAATAAAAAAGATCTTGCATACAAACTCTTACAGTCATACATAAATTTGAAACAACAAGTAAAGCTCGTACATTCATATATTTAATTCTTTGAAATGATAATGGCATTGGCGGTAATCTTGGAAACACACAAAAATGCATACAAACAAACAAACATTTATGAATGTATCCCTGTATATATGCATGTGCAAATATATTTATTTATCCACTGAAGTCAGCGTTGCCATTTTAGCATATTCACTGCTAGATTTACTATTTATTTTTAGGTTCTATTTTTTTTTTTGTTTTAATATTCTAAATGCTGTTTTACCATAATTCGTTTGGAGACAAACAATTCTTTTTATTTCTTTACGTCAGAAGAATGACATAACTGATGCTTCTTTCGTAAATACGGGCTTCGCAAAATGCTTTAATCAAAATCTCGCAAGCTTGTCGTTCGTAAAACCCTGCAGTCACAGAAATGTACGTGAAGTTCTCATTTCTTTCCAATTTAGATTATTATATTAGATATCCCAGTTGTCTTTTCTTTCTTTTAATCGTTAATTAGGTCGATCTTCCATTCAATCTCTTGAGCGTGAGTTTAATTAAGACTTTAGTGATTTCTGAAAGTCTACTGGTAATTATTGACTACCATTCTCACCACTGAGTACTTAGTAACCTTTAACCTGACGTCAGAGTACGTGCTATAAGTGGAGCGTAGCTAGAAGCGACAATAGTTTGTGCCTTATCATGCCAAAAGATTTCACAGTGAACGCTATATTGAACAAACCGATTTCCTTTGTTTATATTATTTTTTTAGTGTCTTATAACTACTTTTGTATGAAAGATGGATTCTGACGATGAGTTTTTAATGTCAATTAATACTTTCATCAAATTTTTTTGTAAAAAAAAAGAATACATGAAACACACAGAAGTCAATTAGATAGAAGCGAGTTCCACAATTTGTACGATAAACTTAGAAAGTACTCTGAACAATTTTTGGACCATACATGAATGTCAATAAACAGTTTTGATTATATTTTAAAGAAAATAAAGTCTAGGCTGAGAAAAAAATTAGACAAATTTTATTAAGAAGTCTCTCATACAGCTGTGCGAGAAGAAACTACAATGTGTCAGAAACCATTACACAACTTGCTTCTAGCTTCTATCGCACTCTAACATCTTTTTAGGGATCGTATAAGAAAACTCAAGCGGCGGCTTATAGCGCCATCATATATTATAGCTTCTGACGGTCACTCCACACAATGTATGCTGCTATTCGAGCTTCTTGCGTTCACAGTTTACAAACAACATTTTCCAAGATTTTCATCATAGTTACGGGAGTTACTCTCTATAGCGATGCGAAAGCAGTTTCAGTGTACAAATAATTCGATTTCGCACCATTTTCTTTCGTATCGCAATAGAGAGTAACTCCCCAGATGATACATGAAGTCTCCACGTCTTGTACTGCAGTTATATCTAAGTAACTTATCCGCAGTGCTGCCTAGTGACTTAATGAGCATCATGCGAGCCGTTCTAGTGATTGTTGTCTCCCCTCACCTTCAAAGATTTTTGGAATCTAACCTCTGTAGAGGATTTTAGCTTCTCCGATTCCCCAGCAATATTTTCGGTTCTGGTTCACAAAATGTTGCAACAGACCCCTATTTGCAACTTCATATGCTACCTTGTTTCCTGTGATGCCGACATGTCCTTTAAAAAAACGTTACTGTTGACTTGTTTACCGAGGCACAAATGAAACTACTTCGAGTTTTTTTCGTCGAATTTTACCAAAAATGCTTCCTTTTCTTTATAGAAGTCATTTCAAAACTTTTTACAGATGTTTAATGACGCTACAATCAACTAAAATCAGTTGAGGATCTCAACAGGAAATATGAAATATTTATGAAAATTTTAAATTTTTTGATAAATCCCATGCTGAAGAAAAATAAGTTTTAAATGTATTCGAGAAGGATTAAAATTTTAAAACAAATATTACGAGCTACCCGACCATATATACCCAATTCAGTCAAAACCATATGAAAATATTAAAATTCAAAAATGTTGGAATTATTAAAAAAACACATTTTTCTTTAGAAATATATGAATTAAATAGAAATATGCAAGATTTTTTTTATTATTCTAAACAAATTATTGCAATTGCAATTTAGTTTAGCATACATTTTTTCTCCTGTAGAACATTTTTGCATAATTTTGTTTAGCTATTTAGCATTTTACCAATGAAGCTGGTAACACGGAGGGTTAACAATTTTCAGCTACGCTAAGCAAACCAAACCAGCCATTTACTATAATTGTGTAGTTTGAACAATGTATTTTGAAAATCATCATCGTCATCATCATCGCCTTCATCAATGTCCTCTTTGCCACGAACATGATGATTGTCAAGAAAACAAAACAAACAAAAAAACAAAAGGCACTACACCCCAGATTGCCATCATCATCATCTTCATCATAATCACGTTTAAAGGACTCGAAAGTAACAAGACAATATCATGCAAAAACATACACAGGCATTTATCCATAATTCAAGATTTACAAACGCTTGTTATTATTGAAACGAGAAAAGAGCAAAAGCTAAATCAAATTACAAGCAAAAGTATATTATTCATTAAAGATTATGAATGGTTTAGCATACAACGACGGTTAAGAACAAAAAAAAACAAAAAAAATTAAAATGAAAATCGCAAAAACTTAACAACAGTAAGAAAAAAGTTAAATAAAATTGTTCAAAGAACTCGGTTCATATGCACATATTTTTATGCAATCGAAAAATAATTTTCAATCAATTATTTTCTAAAATTAAGCCCGTTTCTTCACCATGCGATTAATGCCGAATTAAAAAAACTACATACATATTCATATATGTTCCACAAATACAACTAACTTGCCTCTTGGTTAGTTAAACTCTTCGTTATTTTGGCTGGTCCCTTGAGTTTCAAATCATCGTAAGAACGAAAAAACCCCATAATATACCAGCAAATGTAAATGGTCTGTTAGACTGCTAGATTGGGGCCAGGTTCGATTCCTGCATACACCCTGCCTGGGTGTTTCTGCCGACAAGGTAAAGCAGGCTTTGGAGCTTGTGTTCATTAAAAAAAGAAAGATAAATAATTTACGAACCACTGCCTAATTTGTAAGTCGTAACGGTGCATTGCCAAAGGAACGCAATGCAATGCAATGAAATAATCAGTTTTCTAATTTTTGTTCAAATGAATACTCGTAAGAAAATGTACTTTTATATTAAAATAACGTGTTTTTCAGTTAATAAAATTACCGGACTTAACATTCGTTATCAGTTGCAGTAGTTAATTTTGTTTGGGCATGGTGACACTGCCCATTTTTACAATCATAATGCTTGTATTGCCACAGCATTTGTGTTTTGCTAGTGCAGCTAAAAGAAAGAAAACAAATTTTGTCACATATGTCCCAACCTAATGTACATTAAAAATCTTTATATTGCCACAACATCTTTCCACAGGTCTTTCGTTCGTTCATTAGACTTTTGCAGCCATACACTGCCATACATGCACACGTACACTCGTACAAGTACAAATAAAAGAAATCTTATTATTATCCCTATTATTCTTATTTTTATTCTTATTATTGTTATTATTAATGTTATAATGCTGCAGAGAAAATATGATGGACGCAATGAATCTAGTTTGTGTTATATTTGTCTACCCACACCCAAGAGATGGATGTTCAAAGAAAATTGTATCCCTGTGTCCTTGGTTGATCAAAATAGAGCTTGTTGTTGCTTTTTCTTTATATATTTTTTGTTAATTAAGTGATTCCAAAAACTATTCGTTAGTTTTTAAATTGATAGATCTTCAAGAAAGGCATACATTCCTGATTCGGTTGATATGAACTAAGAGCAACAATAATAAGGGAAAAATTAAAATCATATCAGGTTGGTTAATCGGAACGGCACCTTTCTGGAAGTATGATCTTCCAAAGAGTCTTATCAATGACAGAGTTCGAAACATGAGCGTTATTAATTTGGTGGCGTTTTCTTTTTCTGGATAGGATTTAAGGTTAGTGCTTTGGAAATATGAAAAGTCGCGGAACTATTAAATTGCCCTCGTATTAAAATTGGTGATATAAAAAATGTATTTATCAAAACTTTTGGCTGTCATCTCACAAAATTTGACCTTGAGTGGCATACAAAAAATATACAATATAATCATCTCTTATATTGTTTGACAGTTATATTTTTAGATTGAGAACAAACTAAAACAAAACAATTTTAAAAAATTTTTACGTTAAACTCATTTTTGGACGTCAGTAGAAATTACTATAATAATTAAAATTTTAAGTGCTTCAAGCAAACAGTTGTAAGAAATTCATAGGAAAGAAGAGATTGTAATTGCACCTTTTTTATGGAAAAGCATATTTGTTATTAAGCGTGTAGAAAGTGTCTTAAGTAAATGCATCTTCATTCGCTAGATTTTATTAATCAATTAAACTCTAAAAATTGCAACATTTTCTTTTTTTCTTTGTGTGTTTGTAAATGTGAAACCTTGTTTTCAATAAATAATAGACATTTTTTTGATATTAAGAAATTTGCATTTTTAAAAATACTACGATGCCCAATTTTTGCTTAAGTTTTACAAGGGTTCCTACACAAAAGTAAAACGCAAAAAAGGAACAAAATATTTTTTTAATTTCATTTTTATGACATGAACGCCACTTGGAAAATTGCTGAGTGAAACGGTGAGAGTTGTGATAGGTGTCCGACGACAGGGATATGTCCTGTCACCAATTATATTTAATATAGTTCTGGACACGATTTGATTACGTAGACGATATTTGTCTACTGGCTCACAGCTTCCGTTTGCAGCGGAATTAGCAGGTTTGAAAGTGAATGTCATGAAAACAAAAACTTTACATATAAATGCAACCTCCCGAGATTTATTTGCAACTGGTACAAGCAAAATAGAAGATATCAGCCAATTCTGCCAATCTTAGAGACATTATATCTACGTACAGGGATCGTTAACCCTGAAACAAGCAGCAGAATCTCTGAAACAAATACTTGGAGCTACAAAAGGAAACTACATATGTGGAAAAATATAGACTTTTTGGCTTCAACTCGTATTTTATAAATGAAATAATTTGATATTTTTATATCAAAATGATTATTTGCTTAACACGAATTGGAAAGCTGCGTTAAAAAAGGATGGGGTGTATATAATAAGTACAGAATTTGCTGATGTTCTTTATAAATTTAAATATTTAAGCAGGGATTTAGTTACATACATACATATGTACATACAGGCACACATACTCAATTTATAGGTTCAGTGTTCAGCACTTTTAGTTCAATCGCTGGTTGTCCGGTTGGTTGGTTGGATAGTTTACTTGACCCTTAAGGAAATTATTACAAATTACTGAAGAATTCAAAAATGATTATGTGTATCCAACATATTTACAATTAGTGCCGTTGCATACATTCGCTCGTTCACGCACTCACACATACAGACAAATACATAACCACCGATCGATTCCACCATGCATATTATTGAATAATTTTAGTTTCGATCTTTAGAGAGAAATAAAATTGAAAACAAAAAAAGCGGAGAAAACAGCCAGACAAACATACAGATAGATCAAGCAGAAAAAGGGTTATGGTCTCGCTTATTTCGTAGCATTACCACCACCAACATCACCAACCACCACCATCATCATCATCTGCATCTTCATAGCCAGCACTACTGCGGCAACGGTTTCAAGAGTAAATTAATGCATTCGTCTATCTAGCCATCCATCCGTCCATCCAAACTCTGCAAACTACAACAAGAGCAAGAGCGTACAAATGAAAAGTAACTTGTAATCATAATGGAACAATAACGTGTAGGTGCCCAGTAATAATACGAAATCGAAATGCTTGATTTTATTGCTTAAGGAAAACCAATTACATTTACAAAAGAACAAAAAAAGGTACAACAAAAATCAAAAATGAAAAAAGGAATTAAACAAGATTTTTATTTTCATCTTTTTGTAAATTTTTTTCTTTGTCATGAAAGCGTAAATCACTTCAAAATTCTGTACGTGTGTATAACTTTTTTTAATTTGATTCGATTTAACCAACCGGTTCAGAATGCAGAACAATATTGATTTACCATTTATTACATACTTTCCATATCCATCCATAATGCAAAAGCTTGATTAATCAAAAAAATAAAAATAAAATAATAATAATAAACTAAAGAGTAATTATTAACACTAGAGAAGATTAAAAAAACTAAAGAATGAACAAAAACTTTAATTCTCATTTACCTCAAGGGAACATAAATTCGTATGGAAGTATGTGATGAAGAACATGAATAGCAGGGATGGAAATCATGGCACAATCGTACTCTTTTTGCTGCATTGTGGAGCCAGTTGGTACTCTGGCAGTACCGTGGCCTAGCCGGTACAATATAAAATTCACAAGACCGGTTGTCTAGTGGTAACAATCAGTTCTTATGAAGGAACTTTATATGGAAGAAACCTCTCACTTTTGCAAATCGTTGACATTGTAAGGGGTCAACTGACATTAAGATATTTGTTGGCAGATCCGAGATCTAACCTTTTTTTAGATCAAGATGTGGAGATCTTAATTCTTATTTCTCTATAAAATTATGTGCAAGTTAAAAAAAATTGTCATGGTTATCACAGAATCTAATGTAGCCGGAATTGGATTTGAAAATGTTACCGATTTTGTGTTTAGAACAGAAAGTATAGATTTAACATAAAACCTATAAAATTGAAATTCATCATGGAAAAGTATTTTTTGTCGTCTTTTCAAATCCAATTTCGACGACATTGGATTCTGTAACAACTCTGAGTGTCTCCGAAGAGAAAGAATAAATAAATAAATTATTAAAAAATTTGATGATATATTTTTTAGAAGTTCTCATTTATATGGAAAAGAAAAATAATAATTAAAAAAAATTTCAATTTGTTTTTTCTTTCATACAAATTCTATTCCCATGCAAACGTATAGAAACTCGGGCATTGCTTTGCCTTTCATAGTCGGTATGAAATATCTTTCGTAATACTGTATAAAAATGATGTAATGAAATAATTTTTATTAACAACAATAACAAATATTTGAAATTTAGTTTTTCCTATCGGAAGATGTTATAACTTTTTTGGAATAATTATGTCTAAGCGTTTACTGGTTGCGTAATCTGCCGTTTTGGCGATTTGGCAGGGCCAGCTAGATCGCCCGATTTTTTTTTTAATAGAAAATGCAATAAAACGGGCACAAATGTGTATCAACACTGACGGCAGTCACTTGGCGGATATGATATTTTCCACTTAACAGCATTATCAGTTTTGTGTGGTGTTTTATGCAAGTAGGGTCTAATTTAAAAGGAAAACCCAAGTTTTAAATGGAAAACTTGTTTAACAATTTTAAAATAAATTCCCTACAAAAAGCGAAAAATCCTCTTTGTTTTGTTACTTTTTATCTACGTCACATGAAGTCAACATAAAAAAAAATTCACAATTACTCACTCGTTGTCGACAAGCATTTATTACAGCTAACAGACTCTGACTAATTATCTGAGAAACGACTTGTCGGCAAACTCTGAAATTTTACTTGTTTTATTTATTTATTTACTTATTATTAAAAATTAAAAATGCGTTGCAAATTTTATTTTTCATGAAAAAAATTTATTTGCAAATTTTTTTTGAATGGTAATGAACTACGAGTGGATTAAATATCCAATTTAGACAATTCTCCTTCAGAAAGAAAACATTTATTATCTATCACAAAAGAAAATTTATGAAATTTTTAACGAAACCTGAAACCACTTTCAAAGTTGCAGGGCTGCCACAATTTTACAAATTAAAAGGGATAAAACTAACTTCTCGTGCTTGCGTACAATCTCGCTCCTATTCAGCAAAGCGGCGAACATGGAGAATATTTTTTCGAATTCAAGTTGGAATTGCTCCGCATCTAAAATACATTTTTACAGTAAGACATCGAAGGAAATTGCAGTGTATCCCCGGAAGCAATCGGTGCGTTTCATTATGTAAATATTTATTTATCTTTTGTGTTGATGCCCCGGTCGTTCTCCGGCGACTTTTTTCAAATGCTCCATTACATTTAGAGTAAAAATTTGAATAAAGGATTTTTACACTTTATGTGTGTGTGTGTGTGTGTGTATGGTGTGTTTTATTGGATTTCACTGGGAAATATTTATTTTTATTTATTTAAATTTGACTGACTGACAATGAGTGGTTAAGATCGTCCGTCTGTCCGCCAGTCCGTCCAGCATACACACAGCAAATGTTTTATAGGTAATGATAGTTATCTTGTTGCAGCACTCATAAGGAGAATAACAGACACAAAAACAACAACAATAAGCAAAAATATGAAAAAAAAGTGAAGAAAAATGTACATATAAGAAAAAAGCCAAGAACTGAATTTATAAGAAAACAATGCCTAGAATATAGGCATTGTTAGTCAGTGCTCCAAAAGTATGCTCTTCGTGAAATGTGGTGCAGTATGGATGGATGGATGGTGGTGTGGCAAAAAGTGTTATTGTTTGGTGTTTGTCTTGGTTGCTATGGTATTGTTGTTGTTGTTGGTGTCGTTGTTATTATATGTTATATGTTCTATAAGCGTTGGTGTTGCCAATGCCATTGCCACTGATTGTTACTGGTACTGCAGATGCGTCGTTATTTACTGGTTATTTTCTTTTGTCTGTTTGGCCGGCTGTTTTCTGCCTCTCTATATGTTTGCCTGTTCGTCTGTTCATGATTATTGTTTGTTGCTAAAAATGAAACTTTTAAATTCAGGCATTTGAATTTCAGGGATCATTTTGTGGTGTTTGTTTTTTTCAAATTTTTTCCACTTTAATTTCCATTTAGAGTTTCTTGTATTTGACATGGTATTGAATTGGTTAAGTTGGCTTTCGCGGTTGTGTAGTTGTGGTTGCTTTTATTTCTTTTAATTCGATGCAATCAGGCAGTATGGAAATTGCTTTATACATACACACACACAAACATACATACATATCAACTTTTCCATTCTTGCATGAGGCTCACATGGAGACGTTTGTATGTATTCATAAATGTACATACTCGCAGGATTTGTAAAATTGATCAAGATGAAACTAAAAAACCTCAAATCCTGATAGATATTACATACAAAACATTGCAGCTTCCAACAGAATGAAAATTTGTCTATATTATTAATAGGCAAAGATGTTTTTTGAGATTCCTTTTGCAGCCGTAATACTGAACCGATTTCGGAAAGATTTATATGATTTATATGTTTTAATGGGTATTTTACATAGATGTACACAATCTTAATTTTATATAAATCGATTTAGTACTTTGGGAGCTAGAAGCATTTAAAGTCGCTACTAATACATGCACACTTATTGCAATTGCCATGTATCAGCCTTCAAGTTGTAAAATAAACAAAGTGTGTATGTGTGCTTTCCAATTTGATTTGTGTAGAAATGAGACAGAGTTTTTTCTATATGTATTTTGTAATAAGAGAGAGAGAGAGATATAAGTAAGAGCGTTCTAAGTTGTTTATTTAGAATGTTTTCTGTTTCTGTACTTTATCATATGTACATACATATATATTTATGAAGATGCTTAATATTTAATTACTAGAATGCGGGCGATTCGCCGTCGACCGCTGGATACACTAGTCATTATAAATTCTCTAACATATTATTCCTAAATTTAATAATATGTAAATTATTTTGCAACAAATATTTATACTGGATTTCTTTAGATCTTTAGAACTCGTAAACTAAAAGATGTTAAAATCCGAAATTCCCATCTAAGAAGCTATTTTGCTAAGAATGGACTGGGCGTTGTAAATAAATATGACGATATTCATTACGCAATCACCACTAACGCTGTCCGATATTTTCAAAACCAGTAGAGTGGGGTATTGTCGGTGCATTGAAAAATAAAAATATATAAAATCATGCAATAAACCTACTATAACTCTTTTTATCATGTATGAATAAAAGAGGATATTAGTGGAATAGACACAGAAAAATTGTCAGAACAATTTTGGTCATTTTCATCGAAAAACAGAATACTTAAATTATCATATCAATATATGAGCCTTATTTTATATTTTCCGTCTAAACATTTCGGTTATGATTTTTATTGTCCCAGCTAGATTAAAGAAAACCTCTTAGTTGCGGACATTAATTTATTTCATACTATTTGGGTTCAAATATGGTTCACTTTATATCAATATAATTTTCCATTGGTGTTCATGTCATGAAAACAAAAGACATGTCAGAATTTCTGAAAATGTGTCGCTATCCTGAAGACTTAGAAGTGAAAATGTGATAATCCCGCTATCATGCACAAAACACTTGCGGGTACAGATGGATACTTAATACCAAGCGGAAAGTGATTCTGGATTAATCGATTAGAATTAAATCAATCGGGAATTAGTAAAAACATTTCAGAATAAGTCAAATTGAAGTTGTAAAAAAGCTTATTTACAGTCATAATATTAAAATTTTTAGCATCCAGGGGTGAGTGATACGATTTGAACTGTTTGTTCTTGTTCTTCTATTGCATCATCTTGCTTGGGTGTTAAGGTATTTTGTACTTGAATGACTGCATTTGTAGTTTCAGCGGGTGTTGATGTTCATGTCATATACCAACAAACATCTTGTTATTCATGTATTCCCAACAAACAAAGTCGATAACAAAAAATTTAAAAAAAATTCCAACGATAGAAATAGTTGAAACATATTTACTTTGCATGTGTCATGTGTACAATTGTATACGTCTTAGTAACGGTAATATGCCACTGTCGGATCATGTTACATACATACATGTCTTGGCATTCATTTTGATTTGTAATCCGCATCCAAAGTTTAGTCTTAAATATAAAGTCATCGGCAATAATACCGTTTTCAGGCCGAGTCGGATGTGTGTGGAAGCCAACTGCGAATTGTGCGGTAAGTTAAACAAATAACAATTCGCCGTGAAAAATTCGTGGCAGAATCTATTTTATTTTTACAGAGTTTTTTCTTATTACATAAATTTTAGACACTTATTCTCTCAACAATGTCACCAGGTTTTCACAAAAAAACAGCAACCTCAACATTTACAACTTGAGCAGCCACAATTTTTGTTCGCTGGTTCACATGCAACCACAGGCATTTGCATGTGTCCACATGAATGTTTGGTTGTGTACTTATGAATGTTATAAGCCAAACCGTTGTTTTCAGCATAGTGTGCGATCACCTTTAACTGAATCAAAGCAATCCAATCCCAACTCAATACAATGCACTCACTGTATGCTCGCAGCATAATAAACCAATACATTTCCCAACAATACATAGCAACCAACACCAACGCCACCACCACCGCTGCCACCAATAATCTGTTGCGATTATACCTTTATTATTTCTTCCTTTTTTTCCAAGTTGTGGCATATTAAATTTTGTAGTAATTTAGCTTGCAGCTATGAATGCAAGCAAGCATTCTTGCAATACTTGACTTGGCTGTACTGCATTATGAAGACAAAGCAATCTTCTTTAATCACCAATACACAATATTTTGCAAAATATGCAATTATAAATGAGAAAATATTTCGGACTGTACAGACTGAAAGCCTTAAAACACCCTCTCCTTAGAAGTGAGGATAATATTGAACAGAACAGTTTAAAATAAACTGTTGATACAAATTATAAAATAACATTGTATGCATTTTAAAGTCTTAATGTTTAAACTGGTGGTCCACCAATTCTCCAATTCTCACATCGGTCAGAATTGGTTAAACCTGTTAGAGATAAATGTCCGCTACTCCTTTTATACTCTTTACCATCTCATACTTCCCTAGTTTTAGTAAAATTCACTGCACGGGCGGGGGCCATTCAATGTTTAAAATAAAAAAGTTTAGGAAACTCAAATTAAATAGTTTAGTTCAAAACAAATGCAAGACAATTTGCCTTGGCAAATATCATCATTCTAGGATGTCAAAATAAACTGTTCAAGGAGAATTTAAAACCAGTAATGATAAATTATAAAACACATTCAGTCAGCTGAGCTGTCGAGTTCACCTGGTATGAATTCGTCTTGGCTTAGTTATTTCCCAGCGAACAAGATGCCTACACGGTGCCTTCTACTGATTTGACTACAATTCAAGTTGCTTTCAGTACTTTTTTAATACAAATGTACTAACTTCACTTGTAACTTTAAGATTTAAAGACATCTTTAATTGTATTTTTAAGCAGTTTCCAGACACCCGATCAAATTGAAACTTTGCACACACACATAAGGTTTCCAGAACAATTTGAAAATGGGCAATGCTGCGCCCATAAAGAGTCGATTTTGATTATAGTACATACAACTAAACAGAACTTGGGTCGAATTGTCTCAACCGTGATCGTATCGGCAATCTTACGAAAGAAAATTACGTGATACGTGCTGTTGGCTGAAGTAGTTAGCGCGTTGACTGCAAAGCAAATAATGTCTAAGAACGTGGGTTCGAGCCCAGCTTCAGACAAGTCATAACATCCAGCATTTTTCAGATGTGCATTAGAGTATGCCATTGTATTTGTTGTGTCGGAGTGTTTAAGTGATGAAGGCATAGCACACTGGTCACTGAACATTTCTGGCAGCAATTGATACTGGTGTATGCTAGCGGACATCACAGCGCCCTCCTTCGTCGGTATTGTAGCAAAATCGCCGGCGAAGTAAAATAATGAATAAAATGGCTACAAAAGCTTAAAAACACATTTAATGCGCCTACTTGACATCAAAGGCGCTGCAACACTGATCTAAAAACTAACACAGCGCGCAATATCAGAGTTGCAAAAATTAAGCTTTCTCTCTCTTTCACCATCTGTCCTCTCTCACTATCCCTTTCCCAAAGAAGGTAACACACCTACGGGTTGGTAGGCATACTAATTGCCTGAGTGTTACTTCTCTTTAAAAAAAAAAAAAAAAAAAAAAAAAAAAAAAAAAAAAATTGAATGAAATGATGTCTTACGATTGCAAGTGAAAAATTTCAAAGCATACTTTTCTTTTAGTTTTGATTATTGTTTAGGAATTTTTTAAATTGAATTTTCAAAATTTAGAAAATTAAATTCACTCACACTATGTATGCTCGTCAAGTGTTTTATTGTACCATTTCATTTTGTTTAATTTTTTAAAATAATATTGTACTCAGACCACGCGGCATACCTTCTTCTGCTGCTTTTCTTGCTTGATTCGTTAGCTCTCAGTTCTATTTTGAAAATTATGCTGAGATCCTTTCCGTCAAGAGTCGGTTTAATGTTTAAAACATAACAAATGCTGGTAGTCAAAATAGTAAAATAATGAACTGGTAGTTATTGACCATCGATTTTTAGTTGACTTTAGAAATTTCAATTATCGAGTTCAACCCAGATTAATAACTTTCTAATAAGAAATTGACAAAAAAATCAAAAAATATAAGTTCTCATTTAACAATGAATCGTCAGAGTTAATGGCGCAAGTTTCTGACTAAAGTTTTTGTATCACGTAAAATTTTTTTCGGTAAATGTACTTTTTGGATTTAGTTTTAGTCATGTTTGTGCAACACTTTTTATTTGCACAATTAAATAAAATAATTTAAAAAAACGAGAATGAATTATTTTTTTTAAGATTTTCCTAACAAGATGTTCTTTGATCAAAACGAGGAGAGCGAAAATAATACGAATTTGGAAAGCTTAGGAAATCTAGCATCTGCAGCTCACTTAACTCAGTATCATCAAAATAATAGTAAGACGCAGCCCTTAACAGAAGAGAATGCAAATATTACTCCCAGCAATATACCAGCCATAATTTACAAGTGTAACCATTGTGACTTTTTTGGACAAATGAAACAAGAAGTGGAAGCACACATTGAGACGACACATCCGAATGGAGATAGTAGTGATGTCATAAGTATACCAACAAATCCAGTGGCAATTCAGGCTTTTCAAGCTGCCATGGCAGCAGCAACATTGGCTGCCGTGAGTCGAGCATCGAAAACATCTGAAACTCCCTCGCCTTCAGCTTCGCCGAGCTTAGCACAGACCAAAGTGAATGCCATCGTCAATCAGGAGATTGAAGGCGATCTTTGCCCAGTAGCCGTTAAGCGTGAACGCCTTGATATAGCGGAAGCAGAAATTTTGCCTGAGGAGCCAATAACTACAGTAAGTGAGTCCAGTGCGGTAATGGAAGTAATCGAGCAGCAAGACGTTGCTGATCAAGGCAAACAAAGTGTTGGAGTGCAGTGTCCATTGTGCCAAGATTACTTTACCGAGAAGCAGGCACTAGAAACACACTTAATGACCGTACATAGTGTAAACAAGGACGGCTTAGCTCGGCTTTTATTGCTGGTTGACACCAGTATGTGGCAAAGTGAGAAAACTCCTCTGGCAAATCGTCCACAACATGCAGTCGGCGAAGCATCTTCTTCAGCCAAAGCAATCAGTGATACGACAATAACGAGCACAAAACCGCCGCTAGCCGGCTATGAGTTGTTGTTGTGTCAACAGTGCGGTTCCAATTTCAAACATGAGCAGCAGTTATTGCAACATGCTCAAAAAATGCAACATTATACGATGCAAAAAGGTGAATATCTCTGCTTGGCATTTAATTCTGTGCGAAATCCCTGTAAAATGCACTTCCCATCATTAACGGCCATGTTCAGTCATTATAATGATACACACATGAGATTAGTCATATCTGAACGTCACGTCTACAAATATCGCTGTAAGCAGTGTTCTTTAGCATTTAAAACTCAAGAGAAGTTGTCAACCCACACGCTTTATCATACGATGCGCGACGCTACAAAATGTGCCATGTGCCAACGCAACTTCCGTAGCACTCAGGCGCTGCAAAAACACATGGAGCAAACTCATAGCCAAACAGCAACAACGATCAGTATTAATATCAGAGAATGCGCGAGTCCAAGAACAATTTCACCATCAGGCAGTGAAACGGGAAGACCAATACCGGAGGCAAGCCGGACAACAAGCGCCAGTGACAAGTGTGAAATTGAATCAAATCAATCAGTTACCCCCGGACCAGAAATATGTGCGCCAACACAGTCACCCGGCTCAACTCAAAACGAACCGCAAAGCTCTCCGTCACTGTCGCCATCGACACAACAACAGCAACAGATGTCGACCATTTCTGCTTTAATTAACCAACAGCAACAAAATGCTGCACCTTCTGAACTGTTACACCATTTGCAAATGCAACATCAACAATTCCAAAACCTACCGGCCCTACATAATCTGCAACAGATGCAACAACAATTTCCCCAATTCGCTGCTGCTGTTGCCGCCTCTGGCATGCCAATAAATCCTGTCGAAATGCTAAATCTCATGCAATTTCACCATCTCATCTCCTTAAATTTTATGAATCTTGCACCTCCGTTAATATTCGGTGGAAATGCTGCAGCAGCCGCCGCTTCATCTGTTGCCGGCTCCAACAGTACAACTCCAACAAATATGCCAAACAATAATATATCACAGATCCCGTCTCATATTGCTCCAACAACAGATCTAACAGCATCATCGTCAGCCTCGACCACAAATATTACTCCAACATCTATGCCAGCCCTACCAAATGTCGATGTGAGTGCACAAATATTACAACAACAACAACAGCAGCAAATATCACCCGGAGCTTCCAGCTCGCAAGTAAGTATCAATTTCGTGTTTGAATGCCCATTTGGGGGTGAAGTGTTTTTTTCAGCTCTACGAGAAAATAAACAGTTTAGACATCAAATTTTATTTTATTTTTCCCCAGCAAAATGTATGATGAAAAAATGTACTTCTTTTGAATGTTCAGCTGCCTGTTTGCGGTATTAAATTACTTTTTGCTGCATATTATAGGGAATTCCATGCTCTTTAAAATAGCGTTTGGATATTTTTATATTTCGGATTTACGACTTAGAGCTCCCAAAGTATTTTTTTTATAAAATTAAAAGACCATCAGCACGATTTTATTATGACAGTTTGAGGGTACAACTACGATTAGTACAACATGCTGTTCACCAAATTTACACTGTACTCGCAGTACTAAAATGACACTCTTCCGACTTTTGTTTTCATTGTTGCCGCAATACTGTAAATTTAAATTTAAGGTACTGGATTTACTAATATCAAATGTACCCACAATGTTGTCGCAACATTGTAAATACAAATGTGGAGTTTTTATTATATATTCATATATATTTGTTTTATTTTTATTATTTATATATTTGCATACGAAATATCGGGCACTCTATGTAAATATAAACATTCAAGTACTCTTAGAGTATCTGAGAGAGAGAGAGAGCAAATTTGGTTTGGAAACAAAAGTCACATTTTTATATTTGCAGCATTGTAGCTGCCGACCGAATGCTAATTTTTTGGACGAACCTGAATTTCGGAATATTTTACAGACAGAACGCGGAACTCGAAACCAAACTTTCTTTCCATTGAATAGAAGGAATTTTATTTTTTTTGCTTTTGTTTAATAAAAACAAATTTAACATACACATATTTTTTCATATAAAATTTTGATCGGCAAATAGTTTTGAACGCGATATTGGGAAACTAAACCCGTTAATATTTGGCCAGTGCGCAAATTGACTAAGATAATACTGGACTTAGAAAGAGTGTTGACCTGTGTAATTTATAAAAATCCAATATCTCATGAAAAATATGTTTGAATAAACTTGTACCTGCCAGAATTATTCCATCGATGGCTTTTTATCAAGATTCGACGTAGCGAAATCAATCAATCTCACTTGATTATTTCAGTTTTTTATTAAAAATTTGTTTAATAAAGTCTATTTGAAGAGCATATTTTTCATATTTTAAGATCATATTTTACAATGTTTTAGAACATTTTTATACACATAAAACACTTTTTAAGAGACCGACCGATGCTTTTTTAGTTGTAGAAATTTGTATAACTGACAATTTTTTCGAGCTATTCACGTAAAAAATCCAAATGCTATTTTGAAGAGCGTTGAATACAACAAAAGCTAATTTAATATCGCTGCAGGCAGCTGAGCATCACAACTTCGAAAAAAGTAAATTTTTTTTCTATACATTTTGCATTGGAAAATATAATTAAAATTGAATTGCAATTATTTATGATTGAAATTGCAACTTGATTTTTGTTATGTTCCTAAATATATTTGTCTAGACTGATGGTTTTCTTGTGCGTCGGAAATGAATCGCCTTCATGTAGGCAATAAGTGGAATGGACGATTTTTCATTTATCTGTGGAAAGTTTTTGAAGGAAGAAAATCAATTTCTATTAAAATCTAAAACCAATTTGCAAACGTTTTCTACTTTACAGCTGCTTAATAATCAAAAACGTGCTCGTACCCGCATTACAGACGATCAGCTTAAAATTTTACGGGCCCATTTCGACATAAACAATTCGCCCAGTGAAGAGAGTATACTGGAAATGTCACAGAAAGCCAACTTGCCAATGAAGGTATAAATATAAATTATTATTATTATTTAGAACTGCGTATGATAGAAAATTGATTTTAAAGTTCAACTGACTTGAAGAATTAACGCATTTAAGAAAAAAAATAACTTTAAAGGCTCAAACGTGGTGGACAGTTTTTCTACACGGAACAATAGTTATTTAGACTTGTGTAGAATAATCTGTTTGTATACGCAATCAAATTGAAATACGAAAATTAAAAAGTTCGTGGCCAAAGAATTGTTTGAACATTAATTTTTGTTTCAATTAACTGAAAAGTCTATGATTTTATGTTTTTTATACGATACACAGTAAAAGTGAGACCGCATTGGGCAACGGGACACTGCAGGAACTAAGTGGCATTTATAGTATAATACTCTGGAACTGCAGCAACGCGACAATTCTCTGCAATTGATGTGGAATAATTTCGTTTTTATTTGATGAAGAGGAAAATTTTGATCAAGGGCCAGAAATCGAAATCATATTTGCATGACATTTAGCTCTCGAGGTAAGAAGAAGGAGAGTTTACGAGCAAAAAAGTTAACAAGAGATTTGTTTAAGTATTTTCGAATGTCCCAAATATAATTCAATCAGTTGTTGGCGAGAGTTTGTCAACGGCAAACGATATTTTTGTCAAATTACTCAAATTGGATATTGAAATGTATTTGAAGATGTCACGTCGCTCAGCTCCATTAGCGTTAATGATAATAATATTTTGTTGAGCTGTGACACGTCGCGTCGCCCACTGCAGTCTTACCTTAAGTATCGACATTTTATAGCCGATAACGTATCGATTAAGTGTAGTGATACACTAGTGGCATCGTTTAATCCCTTGGCTGAACTATAAAACGTTGTAAGGTGGAATATTTATTGATTCCATTGAGCGCCGCATTTATTCTTAATTATTTATTTTTCATTTCTTTTCTTATGTTTCGAAGGTTGTTAAACACTGGTTTCGCAACACATTGTTTAAGGAACGTCAACGTAATAAAGACTCGCCTTATAACTTCAATAATCCACCTTCAACTACACTAAATTTGGAAGAATATGAACGCACCGGTCAAACGAAAGTGATGCCACTTACAGAACAAGTGCAACATCAGCAATTGCAAATACCATCACGCCCATCGTCTGCCCATTCCATAAGTAATATAAGTGAGTATTCTAATCACCAGCAACAACAACAACAACAACAATTAGAACATAAACAAAGAGAGGAAGCCGAGACCATGCGATCTCAGGCTTCTAGTGCGGCAAGTTCTACATTCCCTTTAGATGTTCAAATAAAGACAGAACCTGGTGAAGATTTAACAACGGTGCCCACGTCGCTCTCCGTAGAAAACTCTACAGCATCAGCTATGACAACATTTCTAAAACAGCAGCAGCAACAGCAACAAAAGCTACGCTTTCCTAGTTTGGACCAGCAAGAGCACGATATGATGATGATGTCCGAACAGCATTTGTCTTCAGCTGCAGCTGCTCAACAGCAGCAACATGCTGCAGCCGTAGCTGCAGCCTCATTTTATAACAGCTATGAAACCAAATCGGAAAGTGAGAGTTCTGACATTCATTCACGGCCACACACACCGAACAGTAATACGACATCGAATTTATATGCCAGCATGAATGATTTGTTGAGCCAACAGTTGGAAAATATGCCACTCAATCAAATGGGTCCCCCGAAAAAATTTCAACTTAATCCCAATTCGAATCCATGCAGCAGCATCAGTAGCACACCCAGCGATCGTAACATGCAAGTAGGTGTTGGCGGTTCTAACAGTGGCAGCAGTGTTATTGGCAGTACTGGCTCAGGTGGCATTACAGTAAGCAGTAAACTATTTGAGAAACACTCTCCATCTGCGCAATATGACAACAATTCAAATTCATCCAATTCTTCGACAACTTCAAGCGGCAAAAGGGCAAATCGAACACGTTTTACCGATTATCAAATTAAGGTCTTGCAAGAGTTTTTCGAAAACAATTCTTATCCCAAGGACAGTGACTTGGAATATCTTAGCAAATTATTATTGCTTTCGCCTAGAGTTATTGTTGTATGGTTTCAGGTAAGTCTATTTTCATTTATTTTTTATAAAAAAAAAGACGGACCCAACTTTTCGGTAGCGACAATTGAAATTTTTTTTTCTATATTTGCTTGTTAATAATTTTTACAGCTCGGCCGAGCTATGCCGAAACGAATTGATTTCAATTGTTTTTAAAGGAAAAGAAACGAGTACTCAGATGCATATACTATCATTACGTTTTACTCTCTGATTCGTTATTTTAAGCCTGAAAGTATTTGCAAGCAAATGTCGTCAATAAGACATGACTTGTGTGAACATCAGTGAAAGTTAAAAGAAGAAAAAGTAAGAATCTTGTCAATAAAATCCGGTCAGTCGCATATTTTCTGATTTTTAAATTCTGTCAATAAAATAGATTTATAAAAGATTTTCAAAAACCTTTGTTTGTTGAGGGGTTTATGAATGCATTTCATTGGTCCTAATGCGAAATCATCGGTAGACCTTAAACGATATTCTTGAAAAGTTTCAAACCTCTAATCTTATCCAAAAACAATTTTGAAAATTGAATTTTCCAAAAAGTCCCCTTTCTTAAAATACCATTTCTTAGACGAACATTTTCAAAAAGTAGATTTCGTTATCTTAATAGAACAACAAATATAAAATCACCTTAATTTTTTCTATGTTCAATACTTTACAATAATATACAAAGAGTATCATAATTCAGTGTTTACCCCTTTTTACCCCCCAAAAGTACAAATAGCAAAAAAGTACCAAGCACCTGTTCAAAATTAATAAGTTCTATGTATCGGCGAATTCAGGTCAATTCGCTGTAACTCTTACTTTCTTATGTATAGAATTCAATATTAATAAGTTGTTTGTTTATCTTTTTAACTTCAGAATGCTCGTCAAAAGCAGCGCAAAATATATGAAAATCAACCGAACAATTCGCTGTACGAATCAGAGGAGAAGAAACAAAATATAAATTATGCTTGCAAAAAATGTAGTTTGGTTTTCCAGCGTTATTATGAGCTAATTCGGCATCAAAAAAATCACTGCTTTAAAGAAGAAAATAATAAGAAATCTGCAAAAGCACAAATAGCTGCCGCCCAGATTGCACAAAACTTAAGCTCAGAAGATTCCAATTCATCGATGGACATTAATAGCGCGGCTGCAGCCGCTCTTTTGGCACAACACCATCACGTTGTTGGAGTAGCAGATGCTGCTGGGTTGGGCAAAAATACTCCATCAGCCAGAGAGTTTAGTCCCATACCAAGTAACGCCACTACACCTCCACGAGACCAGGGAAACAGCAATAACAGCGAACATCAGAAATTTGTTTGTGACAAATGCAAATTAACCTTTACACATTTTGATCATTTGCGCGAACATCAGTTAATGCACTTGGTCAATCCAAATTTGCATTTGCCAACTGAAGCACATACAACAGCCAGTGCTGCCGCGGCCGTTGCAGCGTATGGCCCGTTTGGCAGCATACTGCAAAGCCTTCAGCAGGCAGCACATCTGCAACAGGCGGTGGCGGCAAATTCATCAACCGGACAGCCAGCAGCCAAGAAGCGTAAATATTCAGAGACATCATCGAATGCAGATGATGTGTCCTCTTTGGGTGGTTTTTCACTTACAGGTGCCGACTATGACAGTCATGCCAAAAAGTATAATTTTTTATATCAATATTTCCTACAAAATGAGGGAAACTCCGATTTACGACAGCAGTTTCATAGTCAGGACAGTGCGGAATTAAATATGGAATTTCTAGCCAACTACTATCAGCAGACGGAGCTTAAAAAACGCACCAACTATGAGTTTCTATTTCAATATTACGTGAGAAATGAACAGCAGACAAATGTCAACTTTGAACTGGCCGATAACAAGCCAAATATAGAATTTTTATTACAATATTATCAACTTTGCGAATCGAAAAAGTTTTTTCAGTTAGAGGCCTCGCCCCAACGAATACATGATGGACCGTTAACGCAGGGTGGTATCAATACTGCCCAACGCAACACGAATTCCAGCAGCAACAGCAACAACAGCAGTCGTCCTGCTTCAAATGGCAGCGACCGCAGCAGCAGCAGCCCTGGCGGCAGTGGTATTAATGAGGAGAGCAATGGGGGTGGGGTGGTTACTAATATTGAAAATGAGCAACAACACTCTCCTCTAATGGCCACGTACAATACCGAACAGAAGACACGTTCTAATGGCCAGCACTGCAATAATAACAAAAACAACAATAACATTAACAACAACAACGATTTGTTATCGAATGTTGAGCTGAACAATCACAATTTTTGCCAAAATACTGCTCGAAATGAGCGTTTAAATAGCAGCATCGATAACAAACTGGAAGAACAAATGGATCAACTGGACGGTTTGCAAGAAGTTAACAACCAAACCAGTTCAAGCCATGCTGGTTGTAGCAATGCGGCGATAACTGTATCAGACTCGCCAACACGTACAGTGTCAGATACAACGTTAGGCTTGGGTAGCTATTACCAAAACTTAGAAGACTTTCTTGACGCTACTATGATCGAAAATCACAATCAAACTCTTACCTTTAACACAGAAACGACAAACAATACAGACGCTTCAAGAACATCAGAAACTCCCTCAAACTCAATACCCCAGCCAGAAGAATCTGCAATTCAGGTTTCTAACATTCCTGAAAACTCCAATCAAAAACAAGCTAACAAACGCTTACGCACTACAATCTTACCAGAACAACTAAATTTTTTATATGAATGCTATCAAAACGAATCAAATCCAAGTCGTAAAATGTTGGAGGAAATCGCAAAGAAAGTCAATCTCAAAAAACGAGTCGTTCAAGTAAGTTTTTATTCAACTCTACCAACCTTAATTACACGTTACTTTAAGCACGTGTCACAGATTTCAAAATTGTACGAAGGTGAAAACGTACTTAGCGCTTTCATTTCACTCTCAAGCATAAAAGTGAAAGTGAAATTTTGAAAATTCATAAAGAAATAAATATTCTATGTATTTTTTTATGAAGAAAAGTGATTACAAAATCTGATGAAAGTTGACGAAAGGTTTTCGTTGTCGTGCAATTCTGGAACAGACCTGATTTTTTATTTATTTTCTTTTTAATTTTTTTCCTTGTTTTTTTTTGTTTTTAGTAATTTTGAGGCCGACGTTAAAAAAACTCGTCTATTGTCATCATCTGAAACAGAGTTGATATAACAGACAGTGTGTCTACAAACTATTTTATTTATTTTTAGTTTTAATTTTTATTTTAATTATCATAATTGAATTTTTGTGAATGGTTTTATTTTTAATTTTGTGTAATGTTGTAATTACTTTAATGAATTCGAGATATTAACAAACAGAACCAAAAGTAAATCGAATCAAAATTTTCAAATAACCCTAAATGGATGCAATTAAGTATATATCTAAGTATGTATGTATGTATATTTACACCAAGGGGCAATTGAATTGAAACAAACCACCAGTAACACACTAATTGTTGGATCGTTTTTTTATATATTTTTTTTTTATTTTAATTTTATTTTTATTATAGAAGTAGGACGAATTTAATTCGAATTTGTTAAAAAAGAAACAATTATTTTTAGAACCACGTGGCCTTAAAAAATTATATCATTTTAATTTTATATATGTATGCATCTATTTGATTACTATTATTATTTCTTTAAGTATGTTTAAGTCGTAAAATTTAAAATATGTATGTTAGTTTTCCATTTATAAAACTAATGATCAATAACATTATTTGATTATCTTCGAACAAAAGGTTTGGTTTCAAAATACCAGAGCCAAAGACAAAAAGTCTCGCAATCAACAGAGACAACATTTCTCAAATATATCGGATGACAATAGTAACAGCAGCAGTGTAACAAACAATAATCTTAAGGCGAATATCTCAGCACTGACGAACTTAGCACCAACTGCTGCTGGCAGTGAAGCGTCTGATGATATAATCAGAGATTGCAATTTATGTCACGTTGGGCAAATAAATATACAACAACATGCTTTCACTGTTGAACATATACGCAAAGTGAAAGAGTTTTTAGCTCAAACAACAGCGGCAGCTGCAGCCGCTTCTTTGCTACAAGAAGGCGATGACCAAGAAAAAGACGAAAAATGTTTAATTAATGATTACAGGGATCAGCAAACACGACTTAATGGAGATCACACACAAAATGTACAACAGCAACAGCAACTAGCCCTAATGATGATGGCTTTCCAAACACAAACTATTCCCAAATCAATGATGGCATTTAACATTCCAGAAGATAATTCGGCGACTGAACGTGACACAGCCGATCGTGCAATAGAAAAAGAACATCTTACAGTTAAGGAGAAGAAAAAAACCAAACGCAATCCTATTAAAAAGAAAAAGGCCATCACGAAGAAATCCGTGCTGGAAAATCTAGCAAATGATAATGAGAATTTCTTCAATTTTAATGCCAATCCCCAAAATACTTCCGTTACTCACCATTACATGGCTTCATCTGGCGAAATGCTAACGAACAATTATAAAAGTGATAAAGTTAGTTTAAACACAAATGAAGAAAATTATGGCAATAATAATAACAATAATCATGCAGCAGTTGCTGAAATAACTGAAGATGGCAATCATATAAGCGAGGTGAACACCGCAAATGATGGAAATACCATTAAAAATAATTGCGAATCAATTAACGATAACAATGATATAACTAAATCTCAGATATTCAATTATAATAATACCATCACTGGTAAGTAAATATCCCACATGCCACAAAAATTATTGAAACCTTTTCATTGCTGGGTAATGGCATATGAGTTCGTTCGCATAATTCTCCCCATAATATTTAATTTTAGGAATAAAATAGTTTCATTTGACTTTTAGTCCCATTATTAGCCACTAAAAATTAAAAACAATTAAGCTCAGATCGTATCTTTTTGATTGAAAATATATGTATTTATTGATCTGTAAACATGTTCTGTGACATCGAGATATTTTTCGTATGACACGAGAACAAGAATGAATTCTTTTTTTCACCTGCAAGAGACATTGAGAATGATATTTGTCATTGCAAAATAATGCGTATGTAATTTGCAAATTTTACGACAAATGCAGCGCTGCAATTTTAATTTCATCACTCAAATGTAGTTGCAACACTGTATCCTGTAGTAGCCAATTTTAGTGTTCATATTGTTCAAGTTTATTGTGGAAAACAATTCAAGCAACTTATCTGATATTCTATTGTTCGGTGATAAAGTACACTTTTGTTCCAATGATTATGCTAATAATTAATACTGCAGCACTTAGTACGACTGTCGAAGGAAGCACCATTATAGTGAGAGAGGAATTATCGGTTCATATGTACATACATAAATATGTATGTATGTTTTGAAAAATTGTGAGCATTAGAACATTATGTGAATTAAAATTACAGCCCAGAAGTAATATTTGAAAATAATGGCATAAAATTGTGCTTTAATTAAGGATATTAAATATAGATATTAAAAATATTTCAATAAATTAAACACTAAATAAAAAAGAACCTTTAGCTGCAATTTTTTTTTTCAAAAAAACCAATCAATCTTATATCATAGCGAAGATCCTCGCTAACTATGCCTTTTAGTTTAGTTAGACCTTCGTACAGAAGTAAATGGTAAATAAATGTTTCACATACCATCATGAATACCTAACTAGCACTCTGTTTTTAATTCTGTCATTGCAAACGGCCAAAGTAGGCTCTACTAACTGGACTTTTTCGTTTTCACTATTTATAACCTCCGCAAATAGACATTGAAAAGTTGTACAACTCTCAGATAGTTCTGAGACCGATCTTGTATATTATTATTATAAGTTATTATCATTTTTAATTCAAACTTGAATTTATATTTTCTTTTGGTTTTGTTTGTTATTTGAATTCAAATTATATGTGTACATGGTATATAATAATATATATGTACATGCATACCTGTTCATAGATTTTATATTAACTAATAAAAAAAATCATATAAAAATTTTATTTGAAAATTGCAAGAATACATGCCACTGCGTCGAACGCCTTACATATGTACATATGTACATGCAAATGGCTGCACATACTATGTATCATAATACTACGTACATATGTAATCAGCATATTAAAAAAAACTATTTTAAATGTATTCTATTTATTTATAAGATATTTTAGCTTTTCGTATTGTTTTAAACTTTTATAGCATTTATAATATAAAAATAATTTATTATTTTATTTCTTGAATAATGATTTGTTTTTTAGTTTCAAAGCACAAAATTTTAATCTTTTATATGAATATACAAAGACTAAATATGTTTTAAACAGAATTTGTGTTTTTATTTTTTATTAATTTTTAATATTATTTATGTATTTTTATTCCAACTAAGCAAACAAAAAAAGTATATACAATATATGTAATATATAAATAATTGAGCTAAAGGTTTATAATTAATATTTAATTAACTTTGTTTATTTTATATCTATTTATACCGATATTTATTGCTTAGCACAATTATTTATATATTAAAAAAATTTACAATAATTATTGTATATACTATATATATGCACTACATTGAATATATGAAGCTACATACATACATATATTTTTTCTTGTTAATCTCCACCACTTAAACAACACCTCGCATTAAAAATGTTAATTTCCAAATAATCATTTAAGTGTAGACTTTAGCTAACGTAATAAAACTAAAACTTTAAATAAAAATATACGTAATACGTAAATATATAATATTTTTCTATAAGTGCTTTACGAACAAATTGAACCGAATATATGTATGTACATATACAATGTATGTAATAATAAACTACACACCAAGTACAAAAATATTTCTTTGCTTTAATTTAAAACTGGAAAGTATGGACTAATTTGGGTTTTATTTTTTATTTGGGGTTTGTGGGTTTTATTTGCCTTAATTTCAGTTAGTTTTGAGTCATACTTCTTACGACAATGTAAAATTCAGACGGAACTGCGTACATAGCTTAATTTTTCTTTCAGATTACGGATAAAATTATCCCATTAATAGACAAATATTCTGCTGACTTTGCTTTTCCCGAAGTTTTGTCAACCCTGAATTTCAGTTTGGTTTTTTACACGTACTTCTGACAGAGCTCCATACTGGGAATTAAAGCAGGAAACTCAAACCTATCGCAAATATAGAACTGATCTATCTATTTTTTAGGGGTTTCCTTAAAATCTGGCCAAGAGAAAACATTGCAAGCAAAGTTATACGCCTAATTACACATTTACAAGTGCATACTCATGTACACATGCATGTATAAATAATTTGTTATTAAAAATTAAAAAGTAACTTTTAGTAAAGAACTTTGTGCGAAGTATATTGAACAATTTCGATTCAACAAATAAAATTTATAGATTTTATGTTTTTATGTCTTTCTTGTTGGTTCCCTTTGAAATTTCCATGCTATTGTTTTACAATTATTCCATACAAAACCGTCAATGCATTAAAACGAAATTGGCCATGCATGAGAATATATGAAGCAAGAATTTTGTAGCTCATGAACAGCCTCAATTGGACTGATTAATTAGTCTAATCCAATTTTGTTTTGCAGCTGATAGTGCAACAATAATTTGTGTGTGTGAAATTAGACAATTCAGCCGTAAAAACCGCTCATTTAACTGAACTAAAACCTCCAGCTGTACAAGAAACCTCTATCTGGAGAACTATAATGGTGAGTCTCCGAATTCGGCGTGGATTACTTTAAAAAGAAAAGGCGTACGTTAAATACGATTCAGTAGTGGAGTCGATAACTCGGATGTTGATCAGGTGTGTAGAAGCACCGAAAATGTGCGCTTCTAGAAAGGGGAAACTCTTAAAAAAAAGCCGTTTTCCCACAAATAATTCGTTAGACTGCGCCTAGACAGGGAAACATTTGCAAGGGAAACATTTAGTTTGATAGCATATTACGGGTGGGGAAAAGAGCATCAATTTTGTGTTCGGTAGTCGACGACACGCTTTGTTCACATTTTCTTTGTTGATATTTAATTTGCATTTTGCAAATAATAATGGAATGTTGCCGAAAACATGATCGTCTGTGTGAACGCGAAATAAACAACGAATGAGAATTCCAGATGTTTTCCTTCCAAATGTTCGTCTGTCTGAACTCGGACTTATAGAGCAGTTCGTTATGGAGAAGTGTGTCTGCACTTTTTTTTTTAGCAAATGTTTATTTTATAACAATGAGGGTAGCGCAGCACACCGGGTGTAGTTAATATGTGCTTATATGTACATAAGTCCTTTTTTGTCCTTGTTTTAAGTACTTTATTTCAAATTAACAAACATACTATAAATATTTTATGATTTTTTTTCAGATTACTTAAAATGAACGTAATATGATAAAATGATGCCGCTATTGTGACATACACACATACATATATATGGAGAAGCTTCTTTGACGGTAGAGCTCAATTTTTCAAATTTTAATTCTTCGCATCAAAAAAATAATAATATTAAATTTGAAGAATTCCAGTTCAAGAACTGGACCATTTGAAGAAAAAATGAATAAAACACAAAAGTTCCTATTTTTAAAATAATGTAAAACGAAACATACGACATTTAAACTATAGCATTAAGTATTTAAAAGAGAAAACTTGTGTGGATATATTAGATTTTGAAAAACAATAGAAAAAAAAAATACTGGTAATAACCAAAAAGAGAAAAACCAAGTAAATGATTATTTTAGCATGTATTTTGTATGAATATACATACAATACATACATATGTAATAATGATACATACCAAAAAATTTTAATTATATATAAAAATCACACTCGCATACATACATATATGTAATTATGGGATGTGCATCAAAAGGATGAGGCCACTTGATTTTTATTTAATTTTTTGAATGCAAAGCGTTGCATGACAACGCTTTTCAATTTTGTTGGCTTGTTTTGAAACAATATCATAAGATTGTGCTGTTTGAAATATGCAAGATCCAAATTAGCAATACAAAATACCATTAATAGCTGTTCAAGGGATGCAATTTGCTCCTTAGCTTGCATTCCGCTCTTCCAGCGAATTATAATAACAGTTTTCAGTTTTCAACACTGGATTTAAGTCGCTTTGGTTTGTATTGCTCGGATAAGGCACGGCGAATACATTACAACAATCACAACGCAATGGGCTTGGTTGGTCCAAAATCTCAAAAACATAAAAAACAAAGTCGTTTAATTGTGATAGCAATCCGTATGCGCCAAACAAAAATATTTATCTGTTTAGTGCCACCCACATACAATGTGGGAAAACATAATACATATACATACATCATTTTCAGCATTGCCAAAATTTTTCTTTGCCTTTAACATAAATAAAATTAAATAAAACTTTAAATTTTCTTCAAAAAAAAAACTAATATCACAAAAATATCATTGTTCCTTCATTCGGGAAATTACATATTTTTTTAGCAAAGGCCTGGGAAAATACAATCAAAATGATGTAGCACCAATTGCTTTCCTTAATACTTGGCTGAAGGTCCTTTCACATTTCTAATGTCTTGGGGCAGGTATTTCATTGATCTTTTTAAGATTTGTAAAGGTCATTGGGATTGCAACGTTAGCTTTCTTAGCATAACTCCACACACCCGGCATATTTCCAGATTTAAAGAATTTAATATTATACTTTAAGAGTCTATAGAGGCGTTCTGTAAAATTCCAATATATTAAGAGTGAATACATTTTTTTAATTATGATTTCTTAATTCTTGCCGAGTGTTTAGAATTTTTGTCCTCAAGAAAAGGGAGCATATTATGCTCTTATATGTTCAAAGTCTTCGACCATCACAAAAGCATCATGAATGCTTGATGCAAAATAATTAAGGAATTAAATCAAACGGCACTTTCAAGTAATATTTGTATTTATATTTTATTTTCACAAAACAACAAAAATTAAGTGACCTTATCATTTTATCGCGCACTTTATATCTAAATATTTATAAACCATTTAGTCACTACAAAGCAAAATTTATTTGAAAGTAAAACGTGTTCCTAATATATTTTAAATATACATACATATATCATGATATAATAATCATTATATCCATCTATATGTACTGCTTATTTAAAAAAAAGAGAAAAAGAGTAACTAAGTTCCTAACATTCGAAAAGTTTAATTTTTTGTTTGGCCTTTATTTTTTTAAAGTTTAAATTTTTAATTCTACTTATGGTAGATTTATTTATTGAATAAAAAGTACTAATAAATATTTTTATTAGTAAACACTATCTACATACATACATATAGTATTTACAACAGCAAATTATACCTATTCAGCCATGTAGGATTAAAACCCCATACGCTAAAAATCTAAGTTTTAACATAATATTGTTTATATTTATTATTTGTTACTTTTGTATATGTTTGATTTTATTTATTTTTCACATTTGAAATTAGAAATTGTCTAATAGAGGACGAGGGTGCTCCAGCTAAGAAAACATAACTAAATAGATTGGGAGGACATTGCTTAATCTGCAATTAACATCCGATCCTCAAAAAAATAGAAAAGCGCTCAGAATTTTGGCATAATCACAACTCTTTTTGCACATTTTAAAAGATATGGTAACTAAAAATTTGGCATCCACAGATCCGTTGGCGTTGTTATCGAAAAGTGTGGAGCTCTATCCACAAAAAGTGATTGCTGAGTGCAGTCTGTACAGTACGGATGTGAAGACGCGAATGTCTTAAAAGTATTCACAAGCCGCTGTCTACGCAGAATGAATAAAATCTTTTATCCAAACTCCATCAGCAAACCAGCAGTTGTGGTTAACAATTCTTTTCTACCGTCTACTGCCAAATTTCGAATTCATTCTTCGCAGCCACTCACATTTGTTCAAGTAAGTTGAACAGCAGGTTCAAGCGTTAAAAGATGAATGATAAAATATCTGCATGGGATTAACTTGCGATAAATCAAATGCGTTCATAGTTCATCGGCCAATGGATCGCTTGAAGAAATTACATTACAAAATGGTTTTTTGTCGCACCGTTCTAACGCTGCAGAGAGAGGTCTTTCCTGTTTCTTTCCATGTAAAAAATCAAGTCAAGTGTAAAAATACTTCGCAGCAATGTATTGAAGCTTTGGAGCCCCCTCGTATATCAGTCGCAGTGAAAAGGAATTTAGCAATATTTCACCGTTAACATATATGTTTTTCTTTAAATACAATTTTTATAAATTTCTTTTTACAATATATTGAATAACACAAAGTGTTTTCGATGTAGGCAATGTATTAAAAATAGTTATTTTGTTGTAAATTTTATTTATTGCTTGTTTTATAATTAATATTTGTAAATTATTTTCAACTATTATGATTAAATGAGAAATATTTCACCATTAAGTTAAATTGTACGTCATAAAGTAGTTTTGAAATGAAACTGATTGAACATGAAATCTGAATTAAATGTAAAAATCGCAACAACAAAATTAGCACAATGAGATTGATCACAAAGTAAATGTTAGTAAATCTAACTGATTCGAAATTTCACCGAATTTTTATCGATGTCAAACAATAAGTCGAATGGAAACGTAATTACTTTTGCATACAAAGTTCCGTTTATCTGCTGCGACTGCTGTTTTCCTTCCAATTATTACATTTTGCTTACTAAAAAGTCGATAACATTCTTATAAGTCCTCACTTCACAACATTAATTTATTGGGCCTTATTACGGTTGTCGCCTTTGACTTCGACAGCGTGTACTAGATTAAAGGGTAATTTTGAATGCTTCTTTAATCTAGTACAACTTGTCGAAGGCGAAAATGCGACAACCATAATAAGGCCCATTATTCATATACTAGGACGGCTTTTCCACAGTCAAAGTTTACTTTGCAAAGTTTTAATTCAGCTTGGAGAAAGACAGAGACGAATATTTTCTTATTCTGTCTTTCTCTCAGCTGAATTAATCTTTGCAGAGTAAACTTTGACTCTGGAAAAGCCGTCCTTGCAAAGTAAACTTTGACTGTGGAAAAGCCATCATACTATATATTGTTAATGTTTTGTATTGCGGCGTTATGTAACAATACACTTTGTTCGAATACAAAGCAATTGACGTTTTGGAAGTCAGCTATATTGTTGGCGAGCGAAGTTTAAAACAAGAAGATAGAACTAACGATGTACAAATTGGTTTACAAAGGTGCTGTTCGACTAAACGTATGCTTACAATCTATGACAACCATTAACACCTGGTGTATAAACATTTTTAATAATAATTTTCTTGTATGCGTATTATCTGCAAACTTATTGCATTTGGCAACAATATACGGTGTAAGCATTTACGAACATGTTACTATATATTGCTACAACGCAACATGCGATATATTCCAATCATATATTCCAATAAAAAAAATCATTTACCATAATCAACTTCAGACCATTTTGAAAAAACCTATTGAAGTTGCCATTATGAAATCAGTCTCAGTAAACATAACTTTACCCTAAATTATTTTTTATCAGTGCTTAGTAACTTATTTTGTGATCGATCCAACTGTTAAGTGCTTAAACATCAAATATTATAAAAAATCCTCTTCCAATCATTTGGTTGCAAAATAATAATAATAAAAAAATATGCTTAAAAACCCACTAGCATGTATTATACGTAAAACTTTGCTTTCGTCGTATTGCGTCGGAGAAGGAATTAGTATGTAAATATTTAGTTCATAGATGTCACGCCGCACTCACTCAAAAGTAATCAGCTGATCGATTAACACTGGGTACATTCGTAAGTGGAGTACATTTGTACAACTATTGCAATAATAAATAAAAGGTTGCCGTAGCTGTGGCAATGTTTTTATTTGTTTAACAACTTGTTTAATTTGCACTGATCTGGCAGAAATTTTGACTAGTGAACATTGTTGGAAAACCGAAAAGCTGTCGCTCACAACAATTACATATGTATGTGCATTCATTGCTTTATGTGATAATATAGCTTCCAAAGCCCATAACTATATGGATATTTGTAAACGATGTACCCCCATAAAAACGTTGGAAAGGCGAAGGCTTATTTTAATTTATTTGAATTTTGTTAAAAATATCAACTTTGAAAACTATTTTCTGAGTCGTATTATTGGCTTGGAAAATAACACTTGGAAACAAATTTAGTTTATATTTTAAGTACCAAATTGCTTCGAAATCCATATTTTTCGATTTCTAGGCCTCTGAACTAAAAGTTTCGGCCGGACAAATGAAGTTTCTCCTCTTTGATATTGCGAACACCAGCTTTGCTAGCGGGACACCTAAAATAATGTTGACAAATCTATGAATAATTATATTTTTCCCACGTAACGCCCGCTGAAAGTTTTCCTTTGAATTTCTGTACTTGTCTGAGACACATATTGCAAAAGAGACCAGCACATTACTGCTTCAGACATTTAGTACTTGTTTCGAGTAAAGTACCGCGACCTGTCTGACCATCTCATAAGCTGTTATGAAAATGATGTGAATCTCTTCAGCATTTGATTTTTTTTTAAATTTTCGCAAATACGACGGAAACAACATTTTACCCCTAAATGTTTCTCCTATTTCTGATTTTTATTTCAAAGTTTTGTATTACACTATTTACTTTATTATACTATTAGTTGTTTATTTTTTAAAATTAACAAAATTAAGCTAAAACCTAAAATTATATTATAATTCAATAATAAAGTTCCTTTAAACATAAAAAATTAAATATTTTTATAAAAACAAAAAAGAAATTAAAAATTATATTAGAAATATTTATATAAAATATCTAACACTTAATTCGTTTATTTACAGAAATACCATTCTAAGACTGTACGTTTTTATTTCAAATTATTTTAATAAATTTTTATTTAAACAATTTGACTACTATTGAAAGTTCCTATATATCTGATAGAATTAAATATTAAGAATATTAAAAATTATAACTAGAAAACTTAAATTTATTTGTATTAAAAGTATAGCATATATAAAACAATTTTGCCATTGCAGTGGCTAATGACATGGAAGAAACAAAATACAAAAATTAACTAACTTTAAATTATCCAAACCAATATGGCTGGATATTTGAATATGTGAAAACCAAATAAATATAAATCTTACAAATCCTCGCAAAAATGTGAATTACTTATATTAATAGTAAATAGCGTAATATGTTAGAAATAAAAATTAATAATTAATGATACATACTCTTTATACATATATGTATATGTATATATGATATATATATGTGTGTATATATAATATATATGTAAGTGTGAAGAAAATATTATATATATATATAAAAAAAAAACTGCAAGAAACTTTAACTTATAACACACTTAAAAACTCTCCATCCCTCTCTCTATGTTTCTTTTATTAAGTTGTTTCGCTAAATTATAAATATTTGAAGCACAACAGCCTCTATCAGCTCCAATAATTATTAATTTACAGTACTTACAGTTGCGGACAAGGCAATTGAAACGGCGTATGACTTGTAATATTTGGTTGCACTGAACATGATGTTATCAAAGGTAAAATCGCTAAATACATTTTTACGGCGGCATGTCCATGGACATTATGATACTAGACACACTTAAAAGTTTCTAAAGGTCCATGGACATTGTGAAGCTTCTGAAAGTGACGTAATGTCCATCAGGACAGTGTCATAATGTCAATGGACATTATGACGGCACTAATTTTTACATCTACGTATCATCATATGATATGAATTCATAAAAGTCCTAAGTAACATTAAACAAAGTTTACAAGACAAGCAAGAAACTATCTTATATGAAAAGATAATCAATATTTTTTGAATTTTTTTTTCAAGAAATTAGTACAATTTTAATATGTAAAATTTTCCAGGACATGCATTTTGATATGGTTCATCGTAATCAATCAAGAAGCAAATTTTGAATTTTTTTTAACTTAGGGCTTTTTTTTAAATCATTCGGCGACATGTACGGGTGTCCAACTACAAATAGCTCTTAAAAATTAAATAAAATGAACTCAAGTTAATTTCTTTTGTTATATTATGGCATAATATCAGAAATAACAAACATTCCCATTATTTATCGAACACGATTTCATTCAGACAGTCCAATTTCCCAAGACTGTTGATGGTTTCTGGTCGAATGGCTCATTAGCCTTAAGGGTGTGGCTAAAAAATCTAAACATGTCCGAGTTCCGACAAATTGACATCCCCAAGACGGGTACTAACAGGTTTTTTAGATGATCTTTCAGCCAAATTCGATGTCCGCTAATAAGTTTGCAACACTTGTATTTTGACCAACCAATTAACACCCTATTCTAGTTATGATGTAATAATTGGAGCATGAGATTATTTTACGAACTAATTTGGTTACTAGTCTCAAGTTATTATTATTAGGCTAAAGTTCGTAGCTTTTATAGTCAGAAAGAATTGAACATGAGCCAATATTTCAAAGGAAAAAAATAATATTAATTAATTCAATTTACACAGCAGAACAGAAAGAACATAGTGATCATCATCATTCGGTTCATAATTTGAATATGTTGGTAGAACTTTCCTGAATGTTTTGTTTCCGTTGGTTGTTTATTCATTTAGATGCTGGCAGTACTATATACCCGTGATCGGCAATGTATCGTTTTTTGCTATTTATACTGACTCGCGAAATTGTAAATATACGTGAGTAGGCCTTTTAATTTTAACTACTCTGATCTACTCATACTCACGATGATGTTGCGATGTCGACATCATACTCATACAATATCCACGCTTATAAATCTGCTCAGACGGCTTTTCCACAGTCAAAGTTTACTTTGCAAGTAAACTTTTTCTACAACAATACAAAATTTTTTGCAGAAAATACCTGACTAGCTGTCAAAACATAACAAGACCGGGTGGCACTCTCAGCACATATAAATCTTTTAGAATATTGCAAACATCATATAAAACTGAATACGTATAAGATTCTTGGCAGTTTCAAATCATCCATTTAATTATGAGTATGTTATCATCACAAATTTAATTTTAAACAATTTACAACTAATCAGGTTAATCAGCTGTGCTATCGCTTTGTTGACCAACGTTTACAAATTGTTGTATTCTCAAAGATACTGAAAACAAATCGAATTTAATTTCACATATTTTTTTTTAGTTTGGCATCAAGATCATGCGATCTAACTCCATTAGATTATTTTCTCTAGCGATATGTTACGTCACTTGTCTACGGGGATAACCTAGAGAATTCGAGAATTAATGGTAAATAATTACCATTGGAATGAAACTAAATTCCTGCCAATTAATTTTTCTGTGTTTTATTTAAATTTAAAGTTCTACTTTGCTTTTGTATCGTAAATGTTTTAGGAATTGTCAAAAAATAAACAAATATATACAATATCAAATATGTACATACATCATTTGAGAGGGGCACAACATCACCATTCAAGGTGAGGCGAACTAATTGGTATGTAAAGTGGAACCTCAATTTATTTTTAATTTGTGAAACTTTTTTTGACTTAATGTAACAAAATTTATTACTTTAACTTGTTTGACACTGCACTGTACTATTAATAAAAAAACGGGATTCAAGAGATCCCGAAAATTCGGAAATTTAAATTTAAAACACTCCAGGGTTCCGAAAATTCTGGAGTTACGAAATCGGAATTTCCCGTTTAGAATTACTAATTAGTAGCATTTCTCATTTTTAATTTATTTAATTATTCTCAAACGTTCTTATGTTATTTCATCGTTATTTGAGGCAGAGACAGCAGCAATCTGCTTTTTTATAATGATTGCTTGTGATTAGTGAATATACATACATATGTATGTATATATGTAAATACGTAGTTATAGCAAAATCTTTAAGCAAAATTTTAGTAATAGAACTGAATGTTAGAAAATACTGCATGAAAGAGGAATAGAAATTCAAAGAAATGGAAAAACGATTTATAAAAAATTAACATTTAGTGTCATTAATAAAACGTTTGGGTAAAACACTAAATAATCTTCAGACTCAAAATCTGTTTTGCTAATTTGGTTAACCACAAAAATGCGCCAATAGCGATAAGAATGTTTAAATCGCTGGTAGCTAAGTTTTGCACTTATATATGTATAAAGTCAATGCTGATTAGACAGTTTTGTCCACAACTGTAAGCTTGGTTCTGAAATAAATTAGCACCAAGTCCTTAGTAAAGCTTTTTCCCCACAGAACTCATTTTTAGAGTATTACAGAATTAAAAAATGCGTACATAACTAAAAAGTAAACATATCAAAGTATACGTAAAAATAACATTCAATAAAAGAAATAAAAGAAAAAAACAATATTTTGAACAATAACTTAAAAAGAATATATTAATAAAAATAAAAATAAAGATTTCAATGCAACATCATTGATGGTTTATAATTAGACACGACACCAGGACTGTTTTGCTGGCCTTTTCAACTACAAATACTAAGAAATTATATGTATGTTTTTTTCATTCCAATGTCATTTATTTCTGTAGTACTCATGATTCAATAAACAAGGAAAGCCCTTTAGGATAACAAAAACCTCTATATTTTCCGTAAAATTATACCTAAGAACTGCAGGAAATCGCAAAATTTTCTGGACAGCGGGGAAAAAACACCTAAAATATAAAAATTGTCTTAAAATCCAATTACTTAGCTTATGAAAAATAATAAAACTATTATTCCGTAACAACATATATGTATATTTGGGTATATTAAATTTAAAAAAATCGGGACAAGCTAATTGAAAAATATTTATATATTTACTTAAAGTAAGTTTATATTTTGTATACACTATAAATATTTCAGATAATATTTTCCAAAAAGAATAACTCCTATCGCGTATTTTTCCCCTACCGAAAAAATCCGCTTATCATGAATAATATTTTACAGGGGGTTTTGTTTTTCCCTTTTTTACTTGGGTTTTTTTTACTTAATTTTTATTTATAAATATTTGTTTTAGGGCAAGATCAGTAAATATAGTTCATTATTCTTACTAATAGTTCCCCAAAACACTTTTTTGGACGGAGTATGCATCACTGCATTTAAAATATTTTAAACACATCTTTATTGACATTTAAAAACATTTAATTTGTAACCAAAAATGTGTTTAATTTGTAAGCTTGTAAAGGTGCTTACTATTTCCAGTATTGTACACAATTTTTACTGCAGATATTCCAGTCACAAATGATGTTATGATGGCAACAAATGCTTCAGACAGGAGGCTGACTTTAAAACAACATATTAAATCTAAACTAACCCCACTAAAGATAAAAACCAGTAAATTACATGTATTGGCTACTAGGGAAAAAATCGGAATTATATTTAAGCAATGAACTGATAATCTACAAGGCTATGCTAAAACATATATGGCTACACGGAATTCTGATATGAGGCACAGCAAGCAAATCAAACATTGATATTCGGGAATGATACCAGTCAAAAACTTTAAGACTAATTACAGCAGCGCCATAGTTTGTCACAAACAAAAATATTCGGAAAGATTTAACTATGTCCTCAGTATGAGAAGAAATTCAAAGTTTCAGTGAAAACCAGAGTACCACGAATACGAATTTTTCATTTTTGTTGTGTTTCGTTCTATTCGTGTTTGAATAGACAAAAGTTATTGTATATTATTCAAAAATGAATATGAATATCAAATTTTATTTTGCAGTAGCATTCGAAAATTAACAGCAAAGAATTTTTAATCTGAATGTTCATGTACGTGAGTGCATTTGTTTGTTTCTTTGAAGCTGCACATAGTCAATATGAATATTCACTGAGCTTAAGAAACATGTGTGTACATAGTGGCATCTTGTGTGTGCTTATAAGTACGTAAGTATGTTTATATATGTATGTGTATTGATTGTATGTTCTTTGTTATTGTATATTTTTTATGTATGTATGTACTTAGGATATTTTATATACAAAAATTATACTTTTTATGCAAAAATACTTAATACATTTTTAAAAAAATTCTAAACTTGGTGTATTTTTTTTTTTAATTGCGCGTTTTTTACTCCATTTTGGTGCGTTTTGAAATTTCAAAGTTGACAACACCGATAACGTGCAATATCAGATTTGAAAAACAAATAAGCTCTCTCTCTCTCACTTTTGCCATCTGTCCACTCTCACTATACCTTTACCAAAGAAGGTAACATACCTACGGATTCATTCCCGGTTACCCTTTAATACCCGACAATATTAAACTATGTTATTTTTGTAATGGAAAACCTATTAACACTCAGAATTGATATTCTGAATATTAAAATAATTTAAAAAAAACACTCAAAATAGTTACCCAATTCACAGTCTTATGTAGGAGTTGTAAGTTGCATCAATGTTGTTGGTAATGTCTACATAAACATTGTTTCCAAACAAATATTTATATATAGAATTTACTAACAATATTTGTGCAACTTACAATTCATACAATAGGCTGCAAGTTAGACAATTGATTTTATGTACCAATAATTGTTTAGCCTATGATTTTATATGGTAACGAAAATAATCTTGCCACGAAATAACTCCCAATTAAATAACAGCCAAATGAAGTAATTTCCAACAAAATAAAAATTGAAAAAAGATCCCAATAAAAAAGCCCAAAAGATATACTTACAATAACTCCAAATGAAATTAAATAAGTCCCAACCAACAACGAAATAACTGTAAATATCCTTGGAAATTGGGTGTTATATCACTTTGTCGTTGCGTGTTATTGCATTTGCGAGTTATTTCGTAGTACCGCTTTATTTATTTATTTTACCTTCAATTTAAGTTCACTAAGTGTATCGGTATTTTATTAGGATTTAGTGAGTAGAGTAGTTTTCCGATTTAAGGAACACTCAAACATTTATTTCTACTAAATACGTACCTTATATGTATTACGAATAATATTGTATTTTAAACTCGGCTTAACGAACAAATGTAAATCAAAACAATGAAAAGAACCAAAATAATGAAGAGCTTGATGAAACTGAAACTCTAGAGCACAAAATAAAACACGAATATGTCATTAAGCACTTGGAAATTTGTATTAAATATGCTCAGTTATACAATGTTAGTAGCACAAATTGTTTTTATGACTTTTTCCTCTCGTTATACATATTTTAAAAGAAATATTTAAATTACTAGGTATAATTTTAATAAAATATTAAAAAAACACTATACATATTTATAGTTACGAATAAAATAGGCGACGCTATTAATTTTTAATTTATTACTGGATATAACTAACAACTCGCTTTTACGAACGGCCTAACAACAATTATGTTCGTTAAGCCGGAATACTACTGTATTATAAAAATTATAAAGCTTTTATATAAATAAAACGACTGACCTTTATAACCATCCACGTAATTATTACTGCACTTTATCTTAAAAAAAACTTATCGCTTCCTTTAATTGGGAGAATAACATTATCAATATACATATGTATACACTTACATTAGAAACTTTTGCACTGTTTCAATTTAAAAAGGCCATGTTTTGTGGTATGTTTTTTTTTTTTTTTTTTTTTAAAAAAGAGAAGTAACACTCAGGCAATTAGTATGCCTACCAACCCGTAGGTGTGTTACCTTCTTTGGGAAAGGGATAGTGAGAGAGGACAGATGGTGAAAGAGAGAAAGCTTAATTTTTACAACTCTGATATTGCGCGTTGTGTTAGTTTTTAGATCAGTGTTGCAGCGCCTCTGATGTCAAGTAGGCGCATTAAATGTGTTTTAAGCTGTTGTAGCCATTTTATTAATTATTTTACTTCGCCGGTGATTTTGCTACAATACCGACGAATGTGGTATGTACCATCTTTAATACATATATTTTAATTTTTATAGAAACAATTTTATTATTTTTCACCGATTATTTTAATAATTATAAAACAATGATTTTTACATAATTTTAACACATTTTTGACTGCGAAAAAAACCAATTATTTACGAAATATATACAAGGTGGCGCAAAAGTAATCCTCCTATCAGAAAATGCTATAAATTTTGCGATTGGCCCCTAATGTCAGTTCTGTTTTGACATTTGTGTAGTAAACACATGCGAAATACACGTTAATAAACAATGTTACGCTACACTGCTCCAGAACGCGGAATATTGGTGACTATTTATTTGACCAATAATCGGTCGGTGACTTTGGCACAACGTGAACTGCGTCGTAGATTTCCTGGCCGTCCAACGCCTACTGGTGAAACACTGCGACGTTTAGCCGCTCGCCTCGAAGAGACTGGCACAACATGAGATGCTGCCAGGCGTGGCAGACCTCGGAGTAGCCGTTCTGCAGAGAATATTGTTGCTGTAGCGGAGGATGTCATGGAAGCGCCGTCGACATCGACCAGACGACGTGCCACGCAAATGGGTATCAGTCGACGGTCTTTACAGCGAATTTTGGTACAAGATTTGAAGATGTTTCCGTACAAAGTCCAGACGGTGCATCAGCTGTTAGCTGCTGACCGCCAATCGCGTCTAACATACGCTCAAGCCATCCTTAATCACCACCAACAGGAAGATGATTTTTCATCAAAAATAATCATGAGTGATGAGGCCCATTTCCATCTTAGCGGGTACGTAAATAAGCAAAATTTACGCTTCTGGGGCACTGAAAATCCGCGTGTAACCCACGAAGAGCCATTACACCCGCTCAAAGTCACTGTATGGTGTGCTGTTTTCGCTGGAGGAGTCATCGGACCTTTTTTCTTCGAAGACGTCGCGGGTCAAACGGTTACTGTGAATGGTGAGCGCTACAGAGCAATGATTAACGAGTTCTTTTGCCGCAACTTGATGAATTGGGATTGGAAAACATGTGGTTCCAACAGTCCGGTGCAACGGCACACACTGCACGTGCCACAACCGATATGCTGAAGGATGCATTTCCCGGGCGCCTAATCTCCCGTTTTGGCGATTTGCACTGGCCAGCAAGATCGCCTGATTTGACCGCTGCAGACTTCTTTTTGTGGGGCTTTTTTAAGTCGCGGGTTTATGTCAACAAGCCTCAGACTCTTGCAGCTCTTAAAGACAATATCCGTCAAGAATGTGAGGACCTATCGCCGGAAGTTTTGGCCAAAGTGATGGAAAATGCCATAAAAAGGGCTCAAATGACAATCAACTGTGGCGGCGCACAGTGGCTGAAAATCGTTTTTCATTGGCCAAAATTGTGTAACTTTTGAACCGATCAAAATATTGAAGTAATTTTTATTTTATTGGATAGATATTTAGTTCAGCTTGACTGACTTTAAATTTCATTAAAATTGATTGAGGACTTTCTAAGGAATTCTAGGTCAAAGTTGAACTTTTGAATTTTTTTAACTTTTAGAGTGAAATATGGGTTTATTATTTTTTTATTTATTAAAAAATTTAATATTTGGAAATTAATAATAATTATAAATATTTTTTGTAATAATGGAATTTTTTTAAAGTTACACTTAAAAAAAATTTTACACTGAAAAAAATAGTAAAATCAACTGGAGATTTTGCTATTACAGAAAAATTAAAAATTTTTTGCTGACAAATTTAAAAAATTTGTTTACACTCAAAGAATAGTTACACTTAAAAAAAAACGTTAATAATATTATCTAAAAATATTGCTATTACTACAGAAAAATTTATTATTTTTTGCTGTCAAATTTGATAATTTTAAAAACATTTTAAAAATAAAAACTGCAATAAATTTTAATAGCATTTGCAACAATGGTAGGTTCTGTTTATTATTATTTTTTACTAATACTATGTTTTTCGTACTTAAATAACAATAAAAGGCAATTATAATTATTATTCATTTGACTCAAATATTGATTGCAAATATTCCATATTTAGTTCTGTGCTATCTCTGTTCTTTAGTAGTTTTTTGGCTTCTTCATATAAATCCCGATGTTCCACTTTCCATTGATTTCGAATACTGGAGATAAACGGATCTGACGTTGCCAATAATATATTAAATAGATCTTCATTTGTTGAATTTCGTGAAATTTTTCTAGTATTGTGCTCTTTATAAAATCTGTAATCCTTGTTCCTTTTTTCCTGAGCCTCCTCTGATAGATCTCCAAGTGGCACCAAATGATATTTAATGGCATCTTCTCTATGATAAAGGATTTTGTGAACTGTTGCAGACATATTTCTCCATGGGTAGTTGGTTGTATATATTTTTGCAGTTTCCTTTGCATAATCTCCAAATTTTCTAGAGTCAATTTCTTCATTGCACGCAAGTACTTCTAGGATTATTTTAAATCTGAAAACAAGGTTTAAATCCACTCCTGTTATTTCAGATGCTGTTTCTGGATCTGAAAAGAATCTTCTTGCGGTATTGCCATCATTTGTATTGCCTAAACCTTGTTTTGGCTGATCTATAATCAATCCAAATTTGCGAAATTCATCTAGAACATGTTTCTTTTTTGAACTTCTTAACTCTTTGTTGGTTTCGTTGTTTCTTATTGATCCTGAAGACCCGAAATCCAAATCATAACTGATTTTTAGTATGTGTTCCATAAGTCGTATTCTTGCATGTAGTGGTGATAATCCAAATTCATATGCATCGGTATTATCTAATGATTTTGTAGGGACTTGGTTTAAATGAGTTGATGTTGCTTGGCATATAATGCAGCTGGATGCAGCCTTCGTGTTAGTCAAAGCCTGACCTACTTTTCCATCTATCATTGTCAGCACTAATTGGTAGCTTACTTCAATTTGCTGTCCATCTAACTATCATTGTAGTGGCTGTAGTGTTGCAATTTGGGCCTTGATATCAATAACTTCTTTGTTAATGGCATCATGAGTTTCTTTTTTGAATTCAAATTTGATTGGCCTGCAGTATTTTGTAGAAGATGGTGTCTCATTTTTCCAAATATCCATTGTTTGAGTTGTACTAGTCGAAGGCTCTGAATCTTCTAAAATCTTTTTCAATCGCAATGTTACAAATGATACCATGAACATATCTGAGTCCGAAATATTTTCACATACAACTTGTTTGTATTGTTTTTGTCCCGAAGAACTATCACATCCCCATTTACAAAAAAGAATTAACTTTGTGTTTCCATATTTCTTGAACTCATTTCCTGTTATTGATTGTAGCAAGCGTTCGGCTGTGTGATCAAGTAGAGATTGTAGTTGTACCTCTGCCGAAATTGGTGTGATTTTCTGCAGCCCTCTAACCAGTTTGCACTTTTTATATAAAAGTTTTGTTTACTGTAGCGAAGTTCTTTGTAGCGTTTTTTTAGTGCTTTGACGAAATTAGATAATTGCTCTTGAATTTCGGTGCTACACGAATTTAAGTTTAATTTTATTTTAACGTAACTAAGAACATCTTCCTGGTTTTTGTTTCTAAAATACTCTTCCGCCAGTTCTTTATAACTGAAGCTCTCCATATTTTTCTGAATATTTTTATTTGCGTCTGGAATGTTTTATCCATACACTTTAAGGAATAATTTATTACTGAGTAATCCCTTATCGAATCCGTAGTTTTATACATTTTTAGATACATGTTATTCACACATTGATCTTTAATTTCATAACAGGTAGTGCTTAAATTGAAAAAACTGCACATGTTGTCCAGACCTTAATATCAGGTAAAACTGATTAGTATCTCGCCAATATTTGTTGTTGTTGTTGGGTTGTTTTTTTCTTTAGTGGTTTAATGTCCCGATTATTGTTATAAAATTGTTTATGACTTTGGTTGACCCTAACATTTGATAACAGGTAAATTTAGAAAGAGATCATATGTTTACTGTAGAACGTATTGTGGTCATTTTATGACTTATTTTTGCTGATCAAAAGAAAGCCATTAAACCCTTTCACAAGTATTATATTGAATTCTTTTAGTTTTACGTAGTCTAAAGTAAAAAAATATGAACTTTTAGGCAAAAAAGTGAAAATTATATACACCATTGTATACGAGTACTTTGGAGTAATTTCATTAAAATGAAAAAAGTGTTCTACACACGGCTCGTCACGGGTGCAAAAGTATATATAGCGGTAAAGAGGACACTTTCACCTTTCTCCGGGTGGTATACATTTGTTGTTCCCTTTTGTTCCCTAGAAGTTCTATTCCACTAAAGTTTAAATTTGAGAAAAATATAGCAGTTTCATAAATATTCCGTAACGCCCCTAATATTAAACGCTAGAGCTCTGACCACTTACAAAAACTAAAGACTATAATCCTACCAACATTATAAAAAAGACCGCAGGCCATTATCGATGATAGCTTGCGAGTAGTAACCATTTATTTTTTATAAAAAACAAAAGAAAAACACCTTTTTCTGAAATTAAAAAAACCGTTGAGTTTGACAGCATGCCACGCTCACAATTATCAATAGTTTAACCTAATTTTTTGGCTACCTTAATCTGCATATATTAGCTGCAAAAGGGCGTAAAAATTTTAAAAATCGGTGACAAAAAAAAAGACTTTTGGCCAATGAAAAACGATTTTCAGCCACCGTGCGGCGGCCATTTACATGACATCATATTCTCGACTTGATGTAAAAAAATTAAAAGACCAAATACAAATAATCCACAAGAAGAATCAAAGTTTTTCATTTTTTTTAAATTACAGCCAAAAAAACATCAGAAGGTTATTTTTGCGCCACCTTGTACATACATACATATATGTGTAATAAATCAACTTATATTTATTGAAATGGAAACTATTCAAACACTTTTCCCCGTGAATTTATTTTATTTTTATAAGAATATCCAAAAGTCGTACACGCATCAAATTAACGATAATAAACTAACAAAATAAGAGGAAAAGGAAGTGATAATAAAGTACGCTTAAATTGAATCTGTAGACGAAAAAGTGTGATAACTACCTATGTATGTATGTGTACCCGTATGGAAATACACAAATCAAAATTATTAAAGAATCGAAATTCAGCCACAAAGTCTAAACTTTATTTAAAACTTGTACTTCACAATGAAACAAAGTTTTACAAAAAATAATACTAACCTACATATGTACATACATACTTCTAATTCGAAAAAAACAATCAACTGCGAAATTGAGGGAGTGGCAGACAGACGGACGCTCACTAAACCCATTAAAAGCAACGGGGCCCATCTGGAAATAAAGCAACAATTTTCCAAACCGGTTCATAAATGGCGGACTTTTGAGGGATAATTATAAAAAATTCAAATCATGTAAAATTGTGTTAGAATTTACTTAAATAAAGAAAGCAAAACACCAAAACAACCTAAAAACAAAAAATTCAACTATTACAATAACTTAAAAATCACTGATGATAATTTTCCCAATTCATTTCACTAGCGCTGCAGAAGAAATAATTTAAAATTGCAACAACTCCACTAACACACAACATCGTCTACACACCCGAATTCACAAACAAATTCTTATGCTAATAACCATACATTTCCTAACAACAACAATAAGCACCACTTGTATAGGCAAAATTTATGATGACACGTCATTTTGTTATACACACCGGACGATTGCATTTTCTTATAAGAATATCTTAACAAACACACACAATTTATCACATTCATTTCATCACAAATTTAATAAATTTGAAATTCTTTTTAAATTTAAACCATTCTGTTTAATTTTTATTCACTTTTACTAACTCAATTATTAATTTTTAACTTCAATACGCATTGCTTACCGAACAGTTTCAATAAAATTCCCGAACTAAACTAATTGCATGTATATACATAGGTATGGCGTGATTGACATTCTTTTAATAACTCCCCACTGCACACTCGTGTATTGTACAACAACAACATACAGCAGCCCACCTAAATTGCAATATATGTAACTGCAATAGTAATAGTTGAATTAACCACTCTGCAGCATTAACACATGCACACAAACTACATATGTACATACGTAAAACACATTGTAACAAATTAATACTTTTACCACGTGGAGAACCAGAGTGTTAAGAGAAATTAAATTTGTATCATTTAGTACATAGTATGTGTTTTCTTCTTGGCCTTCATATTATTCCCAAGGCTGACACTTTGGTCTGATCAGACCAACAGTGGAAACATATTTAGAATTCCGTGCGCAAAGTGCAACAAGTGAACACTATTGGTTTCATTCTCGTGAACCGGTATTCATTTTAATCGACCTTTCAATTGTTCGATTAATCGGAATCGAGGTTTTTTGTTGAAGGAAAGATTTCGTGTTGTCCGAGTTATTCAAGTAATTTTTTAGCGGTCAGAATTAGTGGAGATAATTGAATAAATTTCAAGTTACTCGGTTTTTTTTAAATTTTTTGGTGAAAAAGTATAAAAAAATTTTATTTTTATTAGTAAAAGCCAAACAAAAAATATGTTCATAATTTAAGTCATAGAGCAAACTTAAGATCAATTAAATGTGTTGAAGTGAGTCTAAAATACTATAATATAATACAAAATTCTAATGAATGCACAAACATAGATATTTATGTATGTACGTATGTACATAGGTAAATACCAACCACAGTGCACAATATTCCATAAAAAATATACAATAACAATGAACATACAATCAAACACATAACACATATCTAAACGTACATACTTACGTACTAAAAACGTGCAAGAGTGTAACTGAAAGTATTGCAAAAACAAATATACCAAATATGTATTTGTTACTCTTGGTATAAATAAGAGAATGAGTATAACTGATATTGTGTGCAGTTCTGCCAGTAATATTTTCACAAAAATCCTCACATTTCGTAAATAAAATCGTCAAAATCGTCAGTATTAAAAAAGTCTCCACTCAAAAATCTTCTGTTTTATACAACAAACTTTCATTTAAAAATTAACAATTCAACAGATTTATTAAAAACAATAAAAACTTTAAACATTTTATTCAATTCAAAGCAAGATTTGAAGAAATTTTGTTTCGAAGCTGGTAATATACTTTCCAAAATGAACGTTAATTTTTTATATGATATGTTTTACATTTCAATTTAAATAAAATCTCATAGAATATACTATTCTACGGTTTTTTAAACTTGCAACTCATGTGTAGAGTCGAATTAATTTGTTTTGATTTGTTCGATTTTATACGCGTACAATCATAAGTATGTACATACATATGTATAAAGTACGAAAGGAATTGTTATATTCATTTAAATTGGGTAGTTACAAAATAAAATAAAATTTGATTTAGAGGAGTTCTTTTTATACAATTATCTACCAAAAAATTTATTAAAATATTTTGTGAATTTGAATTCCTTTAATTTGACCGGTTGACCTTGATTATTTTCTTGAATTTCTGCTACATCAGCTTCCACATTAACAGAAGATGTTTCCTTTTTACTTGTAGATAGTGTAATTTCCTCTTCATTATTAGCAGGGATTGGCATATGATGGTACAATGTTGAATTTGATGTTGTTGATGCAAGATTTGTCGGTGCATGTTGTAACTTTGCTATTTCAATTTGATCACCAGTATTCCTTTTTAAGGAATTCTAGGTCAAAGTTGAACTTTTGAATTTTTTTAACTTTTAGAATGAAATATGGGTTTATTATTTTTTTATTTATTAAAAAATTTTATATTTGGAAATTAATAATAATTAGAAATATTTTTTGTAATAATGGAATTTTTTTAATATTACACTTAAAAAAAATTTTACACTGAAAAAAATAGTAAAATCAACTATAGATTTTGCTATTACAGAAAAATTGAAAATTTTTTGCTGACAAATTTGCAAATTTGTTTACACTCAAAGAATAGTTACACTTAAAAAAACGTTAATAATATTATCTAAAAATATTGCTATTACTACAGAAAAATTTATTATTTTTTGCTGTCAAATTTGATAATTTTAAAAACATTTTAAAAATAAAAACTGCAATAAATTTTAATAGCATTTGCAACAATGGTAGGTTCTGTTTATTATTTTTTACTAATACTATGTTTTTCGTACTTAAATAACAACAATGAAAGGCAATTATAATTATTAATCATTTGACTCAAATATTGATTGCAAATATTCCATATTTTGTTCTGTGCTACCTCTGTTCTTTAGTAGTTTTTTGGCTTCTTCATCTAAATCCCGATGTTCCACTTTCCATTGATTTCGAATACTGGAGATAAACGGATCTGACGTTGCCAATAATATATTATATATTTCTCCATGGGTAGTTGGTTGTATATATTTTTGCAGTTTCCTTCGCATAATCTCCAAATTTTCTAGAGTCAATTTCTTCATTGCACGCAAGTACTTCTAGGATTATTTTAAATCTGAAAATAAGGTTTAAATCCACCCCTGTTATTTCAGATGCTGTTTCTGGATCTGAAAAGAATCTTCTTGCGCTGTTGCTGCCCATCTAACTGTAATTGTAATGGTCTTGATATCAATAACTTCTTTGTTAATGGCATTATTAATTTTCTTTTTTGAATCCAAATTTGATTGGCCTGCAGTATTTCGTAGAAGATGGTGTCTCATTTTTCCAAATATCCATTGTTTGCGTTTTACTAGTCGAAGGCTCTGAATCTTCTAAAATCTTTTTCAATCGCAATGGTACAAATGATACCATGAAAATATCTGAGTCCGAAATATTTTCACACACAACTTGTTTGTATTGTTTTTGTCCCGAAGAACCATCACATCCCCATTTACAAAAAAGAATTAACTTTGTGTTTCCATATTTCTTTAACGCATTTCCTGTTATTGATTGTAGCGAGCGTTCGGCTGTGTGATCAAGTAGAGATTGTAGTTGTACCTCTGCCGAAATTGGTGTGATTGTAATAGTGTCCTTTGATGGCAAACAGTCCATTTTAGCAGCGGTTTTGTAATGCTATGATGGATGTGTATTTGAACCTTTTTCAATCGCACGCAGTCTGAGCTTAATATATTGCTGTTTTGTTAATTCCAAATCCAGAAATAATGCTAATGCCTCCGCATTTGAGTACTGTATTGCATAACTCGGAGTTGGTATATTTTTAAGAATCCGTTTTGTTCTCACTGGACTAGCTTTAACAACTTTTTCAATGATATCCACTTTTGTTAATTGGTTCTGTGATCGTAATTGATGTAGGAAAGATTCTTTTATATTTGTACAACCAATTGCATCGTTGATATCTTTTAAGTTTCCGCCTCTTAGATTTATCGCTGCAGTTGTCCAATGATTTGCGTGGTCTTCCAGCCTTATCTTGCTTTGCTGTTTCTGCAGCGACAGTAAGTTGGCCCTCTAACCAGTTTGCACTTTTTATATAAAAGTTTTGTTTACTGTAGCGAACTTCTTTGTAGCGTTTTTAGTGCTTTGACGAAATTAGATAATTGCTCTTGCATTTCGGTGCTACACGAATTTAAGTTTAATTTTATTTTAACGTAACTAAGAACATACTCCTGGTTTTTGTTTCTAAAATACTCTTCGGCCAGTTCTTTATAACTGAAGCTCTCCATATTTTTATTTGCGTGTTATGTTTTATCCGTACACTTAGAGGATTAACTGAGTAATCCCTTATCGAATCCGTAGTTTTATACATTTTTAGATACATGTTATTCACACATTGATCTTTAATTTCATAGCAGGTGGTGCTTAAATTGCACAAAACTGCACATGTTGTCCAGACCTTAATATCAGGTAAAACTGATTAGTATCTCGCCAATATTTGTTGTTGTTGTTGGGTTGTTTTTTTATTTTTAGTGGTTTAATGTCCCGATTATTGTTATAAAATTGCTTATGACTTTGGTTGACCCTAACATTTGATAACAGGTAAATTTAGAAACAGATCATATGTTTACTGTAGAATTTTGTGATAATTTGTGATAATTTTATTACCAATTTTTGGCTGATCAAAACAAAGCCATTAAACCCTTTCGCAGGTATTATATTTAATTTTTTTAGTTTTACGTAGTCTAAAGTAAAAAACATAAACTTTTAGGCAAAAAAGTGAAAATTATATACACCATTGTATACGAGTACTTTGGAGTAATTTCATTAAAATGAAAAAAGTGTTCTACACACGGCTCGTCACGGGTGCAAAAGTATATATAGCGGTAAAGAGGACACTTTCACCTTTCTCCGGGTGGTATACATTTCTTGTTCCCTTTTGTTCCCTAGAAGTTCTATTCCACTAAATTTTAAATTTGAGAAAAATATAGTAGTATCATAAATATTCCGTAACTCCCTTAATATTAAACGCTAGAGCTCTGACCACTTACAAAAACTAAAGACTATAATCCTACCAACATTATAAAAAAAGACCGCAGGCCATTATCGATGATAGCTTGCGAGTAGTAACCATTTATTTTTTATAAAAAGCAAAAGAAAAACACCTTTTTCTGAAATTAAAAAAAACGTTGAGTTTGACAGCATGCCACGCTCACAATTATCAATAGTTTAACCTAATTTTTTGGCTACCTTAATCTGGTTATATTAGCTGCAAAAGGCCGTAAAAATTTTAAAAATCGGTGACAAAAAAAAAGACTTTTGGCCAATGAAAAACGATTTTCAGCCACCGTGCTGCGTAGATTTGAGTTTATTTTTCACCGTCTGCACAAACCTTTCCGCTTGACCATTCGTTGCGGGATGATATGGGGCACCTTGCTTGTGTTTTATCCCGTTGCGTTTCAAAAAATCTTACAAAACTTACAAAAATGTTGGGAATTCCAAACGCTGCAAAATTTTCTTCACATTTACGTATAGTTGTTTCTGCTGTAATATTCGGTATAATGTGTACTTCTGGCTACTTGCTGTATGCATCTACCATCACAAATAGGTATTTGCCAAGAAACGGTCCCGCAAAATCAGCATGAACTCGTTCAAAAACCTTTTTCGCTGGCATCCAACAATGCACTGGAGTAACTTTTTTGGGGTTTGGCTTAATTATTTAACACTGCACACAATTTGAAACTAACCTTTCGAGGTCTTTTTCCATACCGTTTCACCAGCAGTACGCTCTAGCTAAACTTTTCATTTTAGAAATTCCGAAATGTGCCGTATGAAGTTCTCTGAGCACTCTTCCCCGTAATGGCTTAGGTATATAAACACGTATTCCCCGTAAAATACAGCCTTTTTGCAATGCGAATTCCACTTGTGGTACACCGAAACGATCTCTACCTTCACACTCTCTACCATATTTAAGACATTCACGTAGCTTCTCTACTTCTTTATCGGGTTTTGTAACTTCACCTAATTCATCAATAGTTACTGGCAAATTTTCAATAGCCTTAAATTCAATAACATCGACCTCTTCGATATTTTTGTAACTTTCATCCACTGGAAGTCGAGACATAGCGTCCGCATTGGCGTTGTCTTTCGATTTCTTCAAACGTATTTCATAATCGAAATGAGAGAGATAAATAGCATAATGTTGCATTCTTGTTGCTGATAAAATTGAAATACCCTTATAAGGAGAAAATATTTGTGAAATGACTTTATTATTTGTCACCAAAACAAATTTTTTTTCCATACAAGTATTGGTAGAATTTACGTACACCAAATATTATGGCATATGCCTCTTTGTCAACCTGACTATAGCGTTGTTGAACTTTATTTAAAGTTTGCGATGCAAATTGTAATGGTTTTACCGTTCCATCTTCAAAAATGTGACTTAACACCGCGCCAACCCCTATGGGACTAGCGTCGACTGCTAATACAACCACCTTTTTCGGGTCATAGTGTTTGAGTAAAGTTTCAGATTGCATTTCCCTTTTTATATTATTAAAAGCTTGTTTACATTTTTCATCAAATTTAAATGATACTTCATTACGTAGTAGATTGTTTAGTGGATATACTATGCTACGTAAATTTTGTACAAATCTGCCATAATAATTAATGAGACCAAGAAACGATCTTACCTCATCTTTATTTGTTGGTTCTTTTATAGTTTGTATAGCAGCAATTTTACTTTTCATCGGACGTATACCACTTTTATCAATGACATAACCACAGTACTCGACTTGGCTTTTCATAAATTCTGATTTTATTATATTTATGCGCATGTTGTGTTTTTCCAAACGCCGTAAAACTTCTTCATTGCGTTGCATGTGTATGACGTCATTAGCTGCTGTTATTTTGATGTCGTCCAGAAAAACAGATACACCTTCCATATCGCCCAATAACTGTTCCATAAATCTTTGCCACTTTGCGGGTGCACACCCTTTATGTGTGTTGAGTGTTAAAATATGCCTATCACTAGGAACCACCTCGAGCTGCAAATAAGGTCTTGATGGGTCTATTTTTGTGAATTTCGTACCACCAGCCATTCTACTAAACAACTCTTCTATGGTAGGTAACGGATGTTCATCTACGAGCACACTTTGATTCACTGTCACTTTGTAGTCACCGCATATACGTACGGACCCATCAGCTTTTGCTACAACAACGATTGGAGTTGCCCATTCGCTCCTCTCCACCTTTACCAACAACCCCTCAGCAACCTCGCTCTCCAACTCTTTTTCTACTTTTTCCCACAATTGAAATGGAACACGCCTTGCTTTAACAAATTTCGGTTTTGCCTCAGGCTTTAAATATAACCGTGCTTGAAATCCAATGATTTTCCCCGGAGTAGACGAGAATACACTTGGGTATTTGTTTAATATTTTTTTAAAATTACAATCATCGCTTACTGTATTTTCTTGAATGTGATTTATCACCAATTGCTCCTTTAAAATCGATGCCCAATCTAATGGTACTTCTCGCAACCATTCTCTTTCCAGCAGATCTTGTTTTTTATAACTTTCAATATATAGTTTTGAGGGAAAAACACTCCCGTTTGCTCTCACATCAACCCATATAAAGCCAACCATATCCATAAGTGTTTCACAGAAACTGTATAATTTCAGATCACTAGCATTTACTTTACATTTCGAAAAATATTTCTTTGCATCCTCCAGTCCAATAATTGTAACGGGAGAGCCCGTATCCATTTCAAATTTTATTGTTCTAATGTTTATAGTTAAATCACACCAAATTTTTTTCCGTTTCTTTTGTTTATCTTCTATATGAAATAATTCTTCAACCACCATTTCCTTGTTTGACTCTTCTTCTTTAATATGATTTACTTGTTTATTTGCTTTGAAACACATTTTCTGCAAATGACCTTTTTTCTTGCAAAAATGACAGGAATTTGCATTTGTCAGCAAAGTGATCATGAGAGCCACAGCGAAAACATTTGTTCCCCTTTTTGACATTATTACTTTGTTTGCTACCATTCGGTGATGTACTCGTATGTGTGTGTGAGTTCTGTATTTTAGCATTTTTGTTCATATACTTTACCCCGTGCAATTTATTCACCACACCCCTCTCACTAACAACTTGTCGCTGCAACTCCATTCCCCCTTTTTCTGCAATTTCATACGAACTAGCCATATTGTATGCCTCGTCAATTGTCAAGGTTTTCTTTTCCAATAATCTACTTTGGACATTTTGATTTTTCAAGCCGAACACGAATTGGTTTCTAAGTGCTGTATTTAAATAATTACCAAAATTACAATTTACCGCCGCAATGCTGTTAGGAAATCTGCACATGTCTCCTCTGGTTTATGCTTCCTTGAGTAAAATCTGTAATTTTGCAGTATCTCGTTTGGACGTGTATCAAAGTGCTCCTGTAGTATGGTTACAATTTCCTGATATGAAATACTTTCAGGTTCTTTGGGTAGAAGTTTATCACACAAAACATTGTAAACCGTCGCACCCATGTAATGTAAAATAAGCTGTCTCCGCTTAAGGTCGTCTGACCCTCCATTGTAAATTTCCACATCCGTCTCAAACCTCTTTAACCATCGAGCCCAGGTAGTTGGGTTAGGATGAAAACCCTCAGAATTGAACACCTCCGCTGTCGCTGCTGGAACATTCGCTGGATCAGGCATTTTTTTCATATTTTAACTCGCTTGTACTGTAAAAAGTGAGGTTAATTATGTATCTTATTTTTTTTCGTCAATCTCGTCGCCAAAATGTTATAAATGAAATGCACGCTTTGAGTTCTACTTACAGACTAACTTCTATGCTTTATTTTCCTTTCTCTTTACATTTGACATTTGTAATACACATAAGTTATGACAATACTATTATACAGTTTTTTATAAACTTGCAACTCATGTGTAGAGTCGAATTAATTTGTTTTGATTTGTTCGATTTTATACGCGTACAATCACAAGTATGTACATACATATGTATGTATAAAGTACGAAAGGAATTGTTATATTCATTTAAATTGGGTAGTTACAAAATAAAATAAAATTTGATTTAGAGGGGTTTTTTATACAATCATATACAAAAAAATTTGAATTCCTTAAATTTGCGTAGATTATTCATCCAATTAGGCACATATTTGAAAAATCAAAAGTAAAACTCGTTAATGTCGTTCGAAATCGTTGGACAGGCAGTAAACCCCTTCTATTTTATATTTTCGTTACACATACCGGCATCGAATTTCTATAACGATACATTTTTTTTAGTCCCAGCAAAGATGAATAATATGCCACAAAGAACATCGATTCAAAAACTTTTTTCCAAAATATTTTTTTCATTTCTTTTGAAAACGTATGTTTAAGTTTATATAAGTCTGTGTTTAGACACGCCATGTCCTATTGACATGATTTTTACTTTTTCTTATTTGAACTTTCATTGTTGTTTACACAAGCCATGTCATGTTGACGACATTTGCTTGCAAATGCCTTCAGGCTTAAAATTACGACTGAGAAAACAAAACGTGCATGTGTGTACTCGTTTCTTCTCCTCTCATCGCTCTCGCCTATAAAGTATCCATCATGTCTACAGGACATGACGTGTCTAAACACAGACCAAAAAATATTTCTTATATGATATTTCACAAGCACAGCGGTAACAAAGGACGAGCACAAAGTAGCTGTTGGCTTCGACATACGAGTTGATTATTAATCATTGTTAACAGCCTTATTCATTAAAGTTAAATCGCGCTTTTGAGCCCCTTTTTTAAAAAAGAACTTAATTTTAATAATCGTTTATGAATAAAGTCGTAAGCCTTTTAATGTGTTTTAAGTCAATTTTGGTTACATTCGTAAATGGAGTAAATTTCTTTAAATAAAGTTTAGAGTTCGAAAAGCACAAACATACTACTTTAACAAACTGAACTACGTCATTTACCATTGAAATAGTTTGCAGGAGTTTACTGCATTCATGAGCCTAACCTTTACACTTTCAAGAACGGAGAAATACTTTTTATAACGCAACTGAGTTGATAAATATTGTTTTTATATGAAAATATAAAATCGGCAATAACAATAAACTGATTCGAAAAAAATGTTAAATATAGAAATTAAATACCAGTAATTTTAAAACTCAACAATAGACATGATTGATTTTCCCACCAGGATACCAAAATAAAATCAAAGCTTGAAAAACTTTGAACGGCTATAAAAATGTAGATCCGATATTAAAGAAAACATTGCCGGCACTTTTTAAATTAGTTAAATTCAACAGCAAGATTTACTTTAACTCTGTGAACTACACATTCGATCGGATTTTAATTATGTTTTTGTGTCAAATAAGTTCCATTTATTAAGAGTATAAAGGTATTATGTAATTAAAACATCTCATTATTCTTTGAGCAATGCAATTAGATGACAAAAACTATTAAGCATCTTCTAGAAAAACTTTATTAAGTTCAGAGCATAGGCGATGTAAAGGTAAGCCCATAACACAGTAATAATCACCTTGAATGCGAGAAATTAAAGCACCACCAGGGCCACTAATGCCATATGATCCAGCTTTATCTCTGAAAAAAACAGTTAAAAGAGATGTAACAAATATTCTTCAAACTTACAGTGGATCACCAGAATCTACATAATCTTGTATTTGCTGAGGGTTAAGGTGGCCAAAGTACACATCTGCGGTTTCAGTAAAGGAACGTATACCTTTGGAATGTTTTAATACCACACCGGTAAAAACACGATTACATTTATTCGACAGACTAACTGCGTGTATATGTCAGCATATAAGTAAAATTTATTAACAATTCCTTACTTATTCAGCATGCGAACTACATCGTCCGCGTCTTTTGGTTTCCCATATATTTCTGTGTCTACTGTGACCATTGTATCCGCGGCTATACCAAGAAGTTCCTCCGGACTATCTCCAATCTTTAAGCGATTATAAACCTCTTCAGCTTTTCCCAAGGCGGTAGCTTCTGTGAATTCTGAGAAATTTTTAAAATCGCAAGGGGACAAGTTCTCATTAAATGTTGATGGTATAAATTCAGCATTCAGGCCCTGCTAATGAAAACGTTTAGAATTAAAAGCATTTTTCATAGCTAAAACTTACTATACATTGGACTACTTCTTGCCGCCTTGGTGAACCACTAGCCAAAATTATGCGTTTTTTATGTAATAAGTGCTTAATAGGAGCCGACATTTTTTATTAATTTTTATAAATTTAATTTAATCCATATTAGAGTTGTTAAGGTATTGAGTAATGGGGTACTGAGTACCCAATATGGCTAGTTTTTTAAGTACTCCATACTAAAGAGTAACTAAGCCATGGTAGAACAATACAAACCACCAACAGCAAAAAAAACAACACTGCTTTTTATTGTTGTTTAGGTTCGAAGCTGTCAGAAAGCGCAAAAGTAAAATGACAAAAAAATTATTCACATGTGTGTTTAGTTGCTTTTTCTGCTCCATAAAGACTTTTGTTTAATTTTCTTTTCTTTTTTACATTTGTAAACAATGTAGTAGCCATTCTACAAGAGTGAAAAAATTGTTGTAAAAATACCTGAGCAGATGTCAAAACTTGTACATAATCGGGGTGCACTGTTAGCAGAACTGAAAGTCTAACAAAATTCAAACATCATACAAAGATGTGGTTTTGAAAAATCATTTGCACTAGTTAATAACCTTGACCGTTTAGTGAAATATTTTGAATGCATTATTAAATTTGCCAATCCATGATTTGATATAATGTACGTGTTACAACAAAATAGAATTTTAACCTATTAAATATTTTCTTATATATAAAAGTATTGAGTAATATTAGTACTCAGCTCGTAAAGTATGTAGTGGTATTGAGTAGTCAAAAGAACAGGTTTTTATAACACTAAAAATGTTGAAAGAGTAATGCGGCTATGATTCAATTAAATCAATTCAACAAGGTAGTAGCGATAACACAGCTTGTTTAATTGCGAAAAATTATGTATTATTTCCAATGCTTTTAGCAACATTCAATGAGTTTTATGTTACAAAATTTTTAAGACAATTAGGGAATAATTATTAAAAAGGCATTTTTTTTATTTCCTTAATGAAATCAGTCAATTTAATGATAAGGAAAGAGATATTATTTTTAATGAAAAACATGCATAGGTATGATTAATTATTGGCCCAGATTTTGTGTGGAGATGACGTGTTCGCCTTTTTTAGTGGATTAAAGTAATACACAACCTGTAATCTCTAATTTATTTATTTAGATAGAAAACTAACTTTTTATAACAAACTCATTACTCTTAAGGACTGCTTTGTTGGGTAACTTAACTTTTTTCACTCCCAAATCCAAATTGCAATTTCTGATATCAATGTTCTAGATACTAGAAACTATTACGACTACCTGATTTATCTGCCTTAAACCATTTTTAACTCTACTATTTGCAAATAAAGTGCAGAAATAATTATGGATAATCAAATATTGTTGAAAAAAATCAATAAAACAATATTTTTTCAGTTAAGAAATAAAATTGTTTTCTCATATCATTTGTAAGCATACACAAGTGTTACGTAGCTGAGATGCGGTACCACTAAAAATTTGAGGCGATTCCTGCATGCAATTTATCGTGTAAACGGTACAACATTTATTTGCAAATAGTATTTTTTGCATTTGGATTTGTATGCAAGCCACATATACACAAGTATTTTGACATTTCTTGATATAAACATTAGTAGAGCATAAATAAGCAACTGTCGTGGCGATGCCATCTGTCCAAATATGAATTCTTTTGAAGCATCGGAAATGGCAACCAGGTGGTGCTACACATCAGGTGCAGTGTTACCACCACAGAAAGTTAAAATTGTACAGAAGCTTGGCAATAACCACAAACTACTAACAGACATGTAAAAAATGACATTTGCAAATGGTCAAAATCAGCTAAAGTGCCGGTGGTTGAAGAAAGAGACAACTATAAAGACTTAATGCTGCGAAGAAGGGAAAATAAACAAAACAAAAAAATAAAATTGTAATAAAATTTTGGAAAAATTGTGGTTTGTGTGTGTTTTGTGTTCTGTGAATAACAAGTTTTTAGCCCCAATATGATTATTAGTTTGTGGAAATGCAAAAATCTATCATTCCATGTTGGTAAGAATGAAATACCACAAAGCAGTTTGTGTAAAATACTTTAATACAGAAAATAAAACCACAAAGAATGCAAAATATTTTTCTATTTCTTTTTCGATGCCTGTGCGTATAGAGGGAGTCAGAAAATAAACTTATATAGTTTTCCCCTTCTGTCACCTCTGTATGCTTTGTGGCAATAACCAAATGAAATAATACAAAAAAATTTCTTCAAAAATTATATTTTATTTTCATCAAAACAAATTTGTTCAACTTACAAGCTCGTATTAACGTCATATGTTTTTTTGTTATACAGTATTGTATTTTTTTATTGGTAATTTTCATGCAAAAGTCTTATAATTATACGTTTAAATTTTATGCTTTACAAATGGTTGCATTGAGGACAGGTGTGGACAAATTATGTATGTATATTTGTAACGCGAAATTCCGCCAAAATTTGCAAAATTTAGAAGTCGTAAAATCTTCTAAAACGAGATAGAAATGTGAAAAATTCGCAAAAAAGTACAAAAATTTGCAATAACTTCCAATCATTGAGAAAATTAAGATGTTTAATATCATTTAAAAGTCGATCAAACAATAAAAAAATAGAAAAAGTCACCCACATTGAAAAAACGCGGAATTCCGCCAAAAGTTGCAAAATTTAGAAGTAAAATCATCTAAAACCAGCTACAAATGAAAGGAATGTGGATAACCCGAAAAAAACTACAAAAATGGCGAAAATATGCAATCACTTCCAATCATTGGAAAGATTAAAATGTTTAAAATCATTTAAAAGTCGATGAAACAATAAAAAATAGAAAAAGTAACCCACATTGCAAAAAACGCAAAATTTCCAAAAAGTTGCAAATTTTTGAAAAAGCCATAGGTATTTGTAGCCAAACCGTGTAGCTGCTGTCGTGAATATGTTTATATCTTAATTTATCTCGATTTTGTACTTGGTAAGTTTTCCGGCGAGATTATTTATGTTTATATTTTATTTATATTAATAAATTTTGTTGCAAAAATTATACGTATAAGTACATAAGTTGAATAGTAATTAAAAATTGTTGTCAAACTCACTAATTTCACAGTCTACATTGAATTGACATTTAAAATACGAAAAAAATTACGATACAACAAATTTGTCTGTTCGCAAGCTCATAAACAAATATCGAATTTTTAAAACGATAAGTCATACGACTGAGCTTGTGAATTGAACAATGTTTTTATTTAAAAATCATAAGTAGATCACTATATTTGTACTTTAAATTGTAATCAAATATGAATACATATATTCCCATTTATTTCCTTACATATTTGTACACGAAAAATGGTTATAGGTACATATATTAAAGAAAGTGAAGAAGTTGTTGATGAATGTATGTATGTATATATGTATGTAAATGTAATGCTTCTGAGTATACGAGAGTCCTAGTCTTTAAACTCTCAAGAACGGAGATTTTATTTTGGTAACGCAATTGAGTTGATGTATTTTACTTCTACATATATAAAGGCAAAATCTGCGATTATGCTCGAACATAACAATAGTAACAAAATTTGCGAAAAATTAAACCTAAGCAACAGATATGATTAATTTTCCTACCAGAATACGAATTTGTTTCAAAGCTTGATAAACTTTGAAAGCTTATTAAAATTTTAGTACCTATAAGATTATAGAAAACATTGCAAATACTTTATAAACTTGTTAAATTCAACAGCAAGATTTACTTTAACTCTGCATTTTGCCAACATTTGTTCGGATTTTAATTATATGTTTTTTTTTTATCATGCCAAATCATCATGTACATACTTATATAGACTAGTCGAATAATAAATTTACTAAATATATGTTTTTGTGTTAAGGAAATTCCATTTATTAAATAAAATATAATAAAATAAATAAAATATTATGTAATTAAAGCATCTGATTATTCTTTGAACAATGCAATTGAATGACAAAAAAATCTTTTATCTAAAATTCGAAATATTAAGTCTCTTCTAGAAAAACTTTATTAAGTTCAGAGCATTAAATTAAAGCACCACCAGGGCCACTAATACCATATGATCACCAGAATCTACATAATCTTGTATTTGCTGAGGGTTAAGGTGGCCAAAGTACACATCTGCGGTTTCAGTAAAGGAACGTATACCTTTCGAATGTTTTAATACCACACCGGTAAAAACACGATTACATTTATTCGACAGACTAACTGCGTGTATATGTCAGCATATAAGTAAAATTTATTAACAATTCCTTACTTATTCAGCATGCGAACTACATCGTCCGCGTCTTTTGGTTTCCCATATATTTCTGTGTCTACTGTGACCATTGTATCCGCGGCTATACCAAGAAGTTCCTCCGGACTATCTCCAATCTTTAAGCGATTATAAACCTCTTCAGCTTTTCCCAAGGCGGTAGCTTCTGTGAATTCTGAGAAATTTTTAAAATCGCAAGGGGACAAGTTCTCATTAAATGTTGATGGTATAAATTCAGCATTCAGGCCCTGCTAATGAAAACGTTTAGAATTAAAAGCATTTTTCATAGCTAAAACTTACTATACATTGGACTACTTCTTGCCGCCTTGGTGAACCACTAGCCAAAATTATGCGTTTTTTATGTAATAAGTGCTTAATAGGAGCCGACATTTTTTATTAATTTTTATAAACTTAATTTAATCCATATTAAAGTTGTTAAAGTATGGGGGTATTTGGGTACTGAGTACCCAATATGGCTAGTTTTTTAAGTACTCCATACTACATTTCTATAGGGTAGTGCGTAGTGGTGCTCCATCTCCATTGTGTGACAAATTTATCTTCCTGCGATCTTCTAGAAATCCACAGATTTTCATTCCAAGAATTTCTAGACGTATTTTTGAAAGATCTTATGTGGTTAGAATTGCTCGCTGGTGGAACTGTTTGCCCTATGAACTTCGCATTTTTTCCCATTCCAATAACGTTTTTCGTGTTAAACTTAGAAGGTATTTAACCAGTATCTAGTGATGCGTTTGCCTATATATTTATGTATATATATATGGATGTATGCGCAATTGAGTATAGACTCTAAAATCCTGATTTATTTTCTACTTACTTACCTAATATACTTACTACCGTCTAAACTAGTTTTTGAGACATCAGATATACATATTTAAATTCTAGTTATTTGTAGTATGCTTATTCTTTCCCACTCCAACGATTTTTTCGTTGAATTGCTACTAATGGGACCATGTTACCTTATACTTTGTGCTTTTATTATTACCTTTAAATCTTTTCTTTAAGGCTGGGGAGCCAACAAAGTACTGTGATTATTAATTAATTCATTATTGTTTTTATTCTTTAATTTTTAGTTAAAATGTTTAAACAAATTAGAAGTAAGAACTCGGGATCTTTATTACTATGTAATACATATTTATATTTTTGGCCAAAATAAGGCTTTGTATTACTCTATTGAATAAATAAATAAATAAATAAATAAATAAATAAATAAAGAGTAACTAAGCCATGGTAGAATAATACAAACCAACAACAGCAAAAACAACACTGCTTTTTATTGTTGCTTAGGTTCGAAGCTGTCAGAAAGCGCAAAAGAAAAATACAAAAAAATTATTCACATGTGTGTTTAGTTCAAGTGCGCTTTTTTATTAGTGTGGGTGTGTTCGTAAAACATAAACAAATTTTGACAGATGCGAGTCTGTATTATTTTACAATGAGCTAATCAATAATTACAAATAGTCGGTGGAGGCGTCTGAAGCAAAAATCAGTCGGTGGCGGCGAAAGAACTCATTTTGTTCAGATCTTATTAGTAATAATGAAGTTTTAAAAACCGGCACAGAAAAAGCTAATGCAATTGCAAATGCATTTGGTAACTCACACACTATTACTATCAATAACCCATCGCTTTTGGAGACATGTGTATCGGATTTTGTTGTTTGTTTCGATAATGACATTATATTTCTTTGTTAACCGGATTGCTTCTTTCTTTCTTCCTTTGGGGGGTGTGAACTAGCTTAATTACAGAATTTATGCACATGTACATATGTATGTTTTATTAAAAGGTGTTGGGTATCTTTGGAGTTATATAGAAACCACAGGGTACACATACAAACGTGCAGGCATTTCATATTCTAACAGGGCGAGTATTGGCGCTTTAAAAACGAACATGTATGAAAAATATAACTCTGTAAAAATTCAGCCCGAGTCTGACTCGCTGATTTTTGAACATTATTAAATATATTCAAAACAAATTACTATTGAATAAAATAAATATGTAAGGTTTTTCTTACATAAATTTAAAACCGGTTGGCGAATGCACAAAACAAATAAATAGTGGCCAATCGGAGGCACTTTTTCAGACCGAGGCCGAAGTTCGGTATATTTTCCAGACCGAACGCTTATTATATTACAGGTGCTCATTTTGTCTATGTTTGATGATATACATCCACACATACAGTTAAAAAAACTGCAAAGTTCGACCATAAACCGAACTCCAACGCCGAATGTTCGGTCGAACTCTACAAATGAACTTTCACGATTCTTTCAATTACAAAATCTGAAAGTACCACGCACTAGCTTTAACTAAGGCGTGCAAACGGGATTGTAAATATAAATATCTTTTAAGAAAACGGATAAAAACAGTGTTTTTTTTGGCAATTTTAATGGTATTTAAAATACATACGAAATATATGGATATGAAAAGAGAAAATTTTCACTTACGTGGCGTGACGTGTTTTAAGGAATTAGGCCTCTTAAAGTTGGATTATTTTCATTATTTAAAAAAAACTCCTGATTTCGTAAGCTTGGGAGATAAATAAAAAAATAACGATAAATTGTTAAGTCTGCCAGCGAAGGTCAGAAGCATTTTATTTAATTGCATAAAAATTACATATGTACATATAATAAAATTAAGTTTTTCTTGGTTTGCAATTTTGAGAAGTTATGGATTTGAATATTTGTTTTAATTTATTTGAAAAATAATAGTCACTTTTTCATAGAAATATAGTGAAATATAGATGTATTCTACTATACGAACATGTACAAGAAACCCCAGCAAAATTATGTATGTGTTCATCTAATAAGTTTATTTATTTCATTGTTTAATTCAATTTTCTTCCCAAACTTGATTCAGTACAAATTGGTTATATTTTTATTTTAAATTTTCTGGTCTTAAAATTAGTTTTTTAACAATTATGTTACTGAAACTATTTTGAAAGAACTGAAATTTTCAATATATACCGCATATTTTGTTGTTCTATTTTTTTGTTTTGAGAAATATTTTTCTCTAACGATTCTTTAAAATGTTAGCCATGCCGGCGTAATGGTATTTTAAAAAATTATATACTTGTTACAGATAAGCATATTTTAGTTTAGCAACTTTTATACATTTTCGTTTACCAAATATTTCTTACAATATAAAATTTGGCAATTTTTCATTAATTTGGATTAAATTAATTACTAATATTAAACTATAAAATTTGCTAAGTTTTAGCAAACTTTTACAAACAAATACTATATGTATATTAAATAAAAAAGTTTTAATATTTTGTTTTGCTATTTCTATTTTTATTAATTATTAAGTATAAAAAGCAGAATTTTAATTTGAAGTTTTTATTTAAAAGAAACAAGGTTATAATAAATATCTGTAAGTGTACGCAAATGCACATGTATACGATCGATCTTTGGCATATTCTAAAATTCACAAGCACAAGTAGAGTGGCGGCAAAGCGCTTGCAAGACGATAAATACAAATTGACGAGCGTTTAAATTAACAATTCCAAAATTCTTAATTTTACTAACACTGACTTTGTTGTAATTGCTTTTGACATTCATACATATGTATGTGTCATTGCTGACTGGATACACACATGTTCTTGCATATGCATGTCATACACACATACATATGTACATATTTTATAGCCTATTATATACTTTTTATTAATTGACTTTGGCTCTTGAGGTAAAAAATATTATAAAGAAATTATGTAAGTAGGCAATAATAATGAAAAGAAGTTCGCATTCATTTTTTAATCTGATTAACGCTTTCGGAAATATTTAATAACTTGTAGAAAGTGTTTTTTAAATTAATTCTTTTCACACAAAATTTATTTAATTATTTTAAGTAATTTTTCGCCACATGTATGAATTTCATATACTATGAAATTCATTATCATTTAAGTATATCAAAATTGACTATAAATCTATGCAATGAAAATAATCTAATTAGATGGCCTGTATCCATGTTCCATAACTCCCGTATCGAGGTGGTGTTTTTCACAGGAAACAAGAGAATTGTCAGAAATATTATTAGATTGAAATAAACAATAATTTTTCACATATAACTTGGGATTTATTTAAAGGCTTTTCATTATTACAACCATTATATATATTTGAGTTTTATATTCCGGAAATATATTTATTATAAGCAATCAGCTTTAACGGATTTATCTTGTTTATTGTATCACGATCACAACTTAACTTTAACCTAAAAATGAGCGACAAACTGTGCATGATATCGGCAAATGGTTTTTTAAAGTCATAAGTATAAAATTGAACTGTTTCATATTTAGTATTAGAAATAAAATCAAAATTGTATTGTGTATTTGTTGTGGGTGCAGTCTCAAAATTTTGAAGAATTTTCAAAATTCTTATATATGGAATTGACTATTTCTCAAAATACTTTAAACTGTATCTAAGCTTACTAGTTTTAAAACGGATGTACATAATGTGAAGAAGTTTAGATATCTTGCATGAAGTAGATTACAATCCAGATTCCGTTTTGCGGAACTACAAGCGTAAAGTGATTCAATATTTCAAGACAATTTACTTGTTTGTTGTTCTATGTGAAACAACAATGAAATTTGTTCTTATAAAAAACATAAACTTCTAAGAGTTTTTGAGTTATATGCGAAAATACCCAGTACCTTTGTCATGAACCTGCAAACTCAGACTAATAAAGTAGAATACTACATGTTAGCCTACGGCGGCACCGTCGAACCACAGACAAATTTTAATTAATTCTTAGATTTGAATTATGTATGTATGTCCAATTTTCACTCACAAAGCGGATGACATCATATTTCTGTTTCGAAGATACAAATTTTAAAGTATTACACAGCATCTTAATTATGCGAATTTATTCCCTCTCAGACCACAGGCGTTGCACAAGTTAGAACTCTGACCCGCTCTTTCCACAACAATTTAATACGACATTTGTTGTTCTCAACGTAGAAGCTGCAAATACCGCCCGCTCTAATTGTGTTTAAGCACTTGCGTCAATTCTTTACGTACTAATGGGGAAGAGGAAATATAAATATTATTTAAGATTTTATTATACAAAATTACATGTTTTAGTATTAATAAAAAGAGAGCTAGAAGTAATTAATCACATTCTAGTAATTACTAGTTACATATTATTAATATTAGTAGTTGGGTATGTACAGCTCATACATACATACTTCTTTACTCATAGTTATATTCGATTAAGCGATTAGCAGGCCGGATATTTAAGAGCTGCTTAGTGGAACTATCATTTGAGACGGCGTAAAATTTTTAGCTTTATCTCTTTATGTGGCACGATTTCGAGAATATGATGGATGTTGCTTGTTAAAATGGATGAAATGTGGATAAATGAAATATGATGAATGAATATTATGTGAGAATTGGTGATTTCAGTTACTTTATAAGGATTTGTATGTCTTTTCTAACAAAATACCAATATCATGGACACCCGCATTCGTCGACCACCATTTTGGGAAGGTCTCTTTTTATAATGCCTTCGTCGCCATAATATATCAGTGACATGCTGGAAAATTTGATAGGTGCGCAACAGGGTTGCATTCCATTAAGTAAACCCATTTTGCGATATTCTTCAATAAAGTGAGCATGAAATGTTTGAAATGTATCTGGTGTACGATAGGGACCAGTACAATCACCGCGACAATAATTTGCAAAATAGCCACGAGGCGCTATGATCCAATCATCCCAGCCCAAGGCTTTAAAAGAAACATAAAATGATTCTTTGCAACACTGGCCGTGTAGGGCACCGTTACAATTGATAGCACGCCGTCGCACTCGTCTTTGCCTGCTAGCTTCAGTGTGCAGTACTAAAAATGGGCGACTTGAGTTCAGCACATCTTCATCATCTCTGTTATCGGCATTCATACTTGTTTGATTATATTGCAAATTACTGAAGTCATCATTGTTGGGAGTGACATTGTAGAAATGTTTACTGTTAATGTCGTGCATATTTGCATTACGTCTTTCGTCGTCTATGCGTCGCTCTCTACTGCTAACATCTTTTTTGGCATTATTGCCATTGAACAGATGCACAGAATACATCTTGCCGCAACCTGTACAGTCAATGAGCAATCTCAGTTTTTCTCCTTCTCTCCGAGCGTACCATTCTTTAACGGTCGTTGTTATATCAAATTTTTTCCAGCCTAAACGTGAAGTGTCTACCTCAAAGGATGCACAAAATTGAGCCACATGATCGAAGCCCTGAAAATATTATCAATTTTTTAGTATTCCAAAAACAATTTATTTTCTTAATCATTACGAGTAAAAAACCAGTTACACATTTCTTCATCTGATCAGACTGATGGAAAATAAAATTTTTGTTAAAGAACAACCTTCAGTTCATTGTGAATTAAATCAAAAGTTGTACGTCGATTTTAATGAAATGTCGTTTGTTTTATTTGTAAGATTTTAAAATAATACTTATATATGAGTATAAGTACGAAAAATACAAGGATGTCAAAAGAACAGGCTTAAATAAAATACAGTCTTTGTGGGAGAAACATGACACAGCACCACACGTAAAAGTCCAAGAAGAATGGAACGAAAATGTTGTTCAGAAAGAAATCAAAATGAGTTTGACTGAATTTGAAGATTGGAAGTACCTTTCAGTACCACCAACCAGCGTTTCTAGTTAGCAGCTATTTAGTGCTGCTGTATAACTTTTTACAAACCGAAGAAATAATCTACATGGCATAAATGAAAAAAAAATGTTTTTTTTTATATTATAATGTAGACATTTTACTATCTAATTCCAATATCCTAAATATTTTACAGTCAGATCATGTTCCAATTCCCTGTTCCATTTATGGACGGTTTTAAAATAAATTAAATACAGTAACTTTGTATAATCGTGCAGACTGGACAGCAATTAGAGTTTGGGTAGAAAGTGAAATTAGACGCCAAAACATTGACCAAACAGAGTGTACTTCTAGCAACGTAGATTTCTTGCTAAATAAATTAATGTCAATTGTTAATGCTGTTTTTAGCAAGATTCCCGTAGGGAGGAAAAACTCGTGGCAGAGAGAAATCTCAAGTACATCTAAGATGCTTATTGCTCAAAGAAATAAATTCAAACGTAAATTTCAGAGATCCGATTTACAGAGGATCCGATTTACAGAGCCCACTTAAATGGTATCTTAAGGCAGTTAAGTAATCTAATTGAATTCCACCTTAAAAGATTAATTAATTTTGAAGATCAAAAGAATATTATTAACCACCAAAAGTTTGGATTCCGTAAGGAACACTCTACCGTACACCAAATAAAGCGAGTTGTAAATTATATCGAAGATAACAAAAGAAATCGCAAGAGTATTTGCATTGTTTTTCTCGATATAGAAAAAGCTGTTGATACCATCTGGCACAATGGGATGTTATACAAACTCAATGCATTAGGTTTCCCTTTATATTTACAAAAAATTATACAAAGTTTCCTATAGAACCGTACATTTGTTGTGTGTGTTGACGGGGACTTCTCAACAGAAAGAACAATCCCAGCGGGATTGCCACAAGGGTCACTACTATCACCTACGCTCTACTCATTGTATACGTCTGATGTTGAGGTGCACAGAAATCAGGAAGCAGCATTTTATGCTGGTGGCAGTGCTTTTATATGCAGTGGAAAACTTTCAAATGCAATAATCAAGAGAATGCAAGAGAGCCTTACCACAAGCCAAAAATATTTTAATAAGTGGAAAATAAAAGTAAATGATAATAAAACGCAGGCTATTATATTCCCATCACCAAAACGTATTCCTATTAAAATTTTGTACTGTCGGGGAAACGTGATTCCCATCAAAGATGATATTAAATATCAAGGTATCACTTTAGATAAAAAACTTAAATTTAAACAACATGTGAATTACATTTGTGATAAAGCTATAAAGTGTGGACGTGCTCTATACCCCTTACTTAATAGGAGGTCTAAGCTCAACCTCAAAAATAAGATATTGTTGTACAATATGTGAATTAGGCCGACACTGACTTACGACAGTGAAGCATGGTTTCACAAAACTGCTAAGACCCACACAAAAAAGCTTCAGATTATCCAGAACAAAAATTTTAAAATAATTCATAATCTTCCCCCTAGATTCCCCACTGACTTACTGCACAATAGATTTAAACATAAAAAGTTAAACGCTTTTGCCAATGATATGAGGCTGTCATTTAATGAAAAATGCAGACTGTCTAATTTTTAAACAATAAGAAATTTACTAAACGTCGCTGAGATTCTTTTGTTAAAAGGAATCTTACTAGCGATTGTTTTAACAAATTTCATTATAACATTTTCAAAGTTTATAAGAGGTTTTTGCGAAAAATTTTCTTCAAGACAGTATTATTAATAGTTTCCTTATTCAATTATAAGATTTAATTGTTTAGTACGTAAGTAAAATCTCATAACTTTGTACCTTATTTAGCTTATAAGATTCGTGAATAAAACATTTTAATAATAAAATTATTAAATTTTGAGTACACTGACTATATTGAACTTTTTTTGAATACCAATTACTAATTATTTTTTATGTACGAGATCGTATAAGATCGTTTTACTATTTTAAAGTGCAGTTTATCTTTTAATTTTGCATCTTTACAAAAGTGTAAATTAAAAAAAACACAATTGTTCAGATTTAATGACAAAAGGATCGGGTTCGGCCGAGCTTTGCAAAATTTACCAAAGTTCGGGTTCGGTTTGAAAAAGTGCGTGCGATCGGACACTAGTTATTGATAAAAAGTAATGGCATCTTAGCTACTTTTAGGCCAATCTAGCGGTTTTATCTCCGTTTAAATTTATATCTTGCGGTTTCTATTAAATAAGATAAGTTAGCATTACTGTTTGTGACACAGCGTTGATGCTCTATTTATGTAAGTCAATTCAGGGTAAAATTTAGGCGCTGGAAAATGCTACGCTTGACGTGGTAATTTATGTTGGTCTCTTCGTTGCTGCATGAAAGTACAAGTGCGAAAAACTCAATGATCTGCATGATACAACAAGCAAGGTGAACCCATTAAAGCGTCTCAACGCTTATGATATATGCACTTCCTGAATGTCAAACTCAATAAGAAAAAAATTAACTACATTTTTTATGTATGAAATTTCTTTGACAGTCAGAAAAATAAAGGTTTACCTTGCTTATTGTATCATGATAGTCTTTCACTTTTTTACTGCAATAAATTAAAAATGTTTATATTATTAAACTCCATTTTGTGGAATTATATTTTAAATTCATGCCATACATGATTGCATACAATTTCCACGCCAGTTTTGTTGAATTTTTGCTACGTGTGACTCGACCTTCAGTAGTGTTGAGTACATACCTTGTAAGTGTAATTATTTTCAATCAGTTGGAATATCCATATTTTCAGTCTTTTGCGTTTTATACCTGAGCCAGCTCTGGATTTATTTTTTAAGGAGATTTTATCGATACGTATGTGTATTTCAGCATAACGCACGTGAAGCTTTTGTTTTGGCTTCTCACTGTTTTGATGGGAAAATTCCACCAGCCGATGGTTCTTGTACATTTTACCTTGATTGATAGGAAAGAAAAAAATTATGTTAAAAAGCTTTAGTGATACAATTTAATAAAACATTTAAAGTTATTTTAAAAGCGAGAAACATAATATAGTTGCTGTGCTCATCCTTTTTTTTGGCTCTCAATGTCTATACAAAGCAAAGAAAATACGTACATAGTACAACATTTATTTTACCTTTTTCAGCAAAAGTTATTATCTCCTGAGTGCTACCGAAGATGTCCTCATTGTCATCAAAAGCATCCGATTTTGAGAAATAGTTGTCATGGCGGTGCTGATGTTGATTATGTCGATAATAGTCATCACCTTCATCATCATCGTTATTATCACTCTCACCTTCATCATCGTGTATGGGTTCAGGTTCCACGTTAACATTCCTGTTCACTGCAATATCCCCACCGACATCGACAATGTCGTCAATGTTCAGACGATGATAATTTTCGTTTGTTTTCTCATTCAGCTTGTCATCATGCCTTTGTTGCAACTGCAGTGGCTGTACATGAGCACGAGCATGATCATGATGATGGCTTTTCTTTCTTAATTTGCTATTATTGTCATCAGAGTCGCGATTTTTATACTCCTCCATAATATTTAAACTATCGTCACTACTGTTGATATCCGTTAGATATGTAAACTTTTTTGCTTCTTCAATATATTTATTGTTGCGAAGGTGTTTTTGTACCATAATAATGTTGTTGATGTTATTGCTGTTATCGTTGTTGTTCTTGTTGTTGTTACTATTATTAACATTATTATTATTATTATTGTTATTTTTTATATTTTTATTGTTTGTGTGTTGGCTAATTTGTTGTTGGTGTATTGTTGGTTTTTTGGCTGATGTTATTGTTGTTGTTGTTGTTGAGTGTGGTGAATTTTTATAAAATTGTTGGTGTTTAGATTGTTTCAATATCGAAAAACTGTTGACCGTTTTATTTGTGTGATTTATTAATTTGTTTCTATTTGTTGTTGTGTACAAAAGTTGGTTCAAGTTTTTTGTTGATGTTGTTGTTGCAGTTTCTCCTTTTCGATACGTGATATCATTGTTGTTGTAGTGTTTAGAATGTGTTTGTTGGTGTAGCTGTTGCAACTGTTCTCTATTTTTGCCATATTTTTTACGCCCAACATTAATATTTTCTAGAGATCGTTTTATACTGTCTGCGGTGTCTTCAGTATCTTTTGAATCTCGGGAGCGATCTTCGCGTTGGTGTTTTCTTTGCTGATAGGCATGAGCGGGTCCTGCAGTGGAACCTTTTGATGCCGCTCCCGACCAATAAGAATAGCTTTGTTGTGGAGTGAAGTGTTGAGGATCTTGAAAGTTGTTCGTGTTGGAAAACTCATGAAAACTCTTAATACCATCAGCTCGATAAATTGTGTCCCATATGAATTGCTTTGGCAATGGATGCGATACATTCGGCTTTCGGGTGAGGCCCAACTTAAATAAAATTTGATGCTTTATTGATTCTAAGCGCATAAGATCGCTCTGAGCGTGGCTTTCTATGGTTGTTGTTAATGTTGTTGTGTAGTTAAATAGTTTCATGGTTATTGTTGTTGTTTTTGTAGAGTAGTGTTTTATTGGAGTGTTAGATGTTGTTGAATTTTTTGTGTGGTGAGCAGAAATACATTTTTAAATTTATTAAAAATGAAAAAAACGTATAAAAACATATTTTTATGAAATTAAAATTAAGGTTCATCATGAATAACTTGCATCCGAGATGAAATAAAATCAATTCTACACCATGGAGTTGCCAACTTAAAGATAACTCATGGAATTTTCTTTTCTAGGAAAAAATAAATATTATTTGTTTTTACGTCTTATTAAAAAATTGCAATTCAGGATCGCTTGAAATAATATATTTTTCTTCGTAACGGCTGTTACAATTATTTTGAATGGATTGAAAATTCATAATATTGCAAATTTTCATTGAAAAGGGAAAAAAATTTAGCATTCTGTTTTTTTAAGAAAAGAAAACGACGAACAGATGCAAAATTAAAAATAACGGGAATGGAATTTTCGAGAAACTTCTGCAAAGAGTGACGAGAGTTTGGCACATTGTTTGAAAATACTTAAGCTGAGGTCAGACGAGAAAAACGTAAACACACCAACAAAGATTAATTCATTTTATTAAATTTTTTATATTATATTATTATAATTCTTTATTGAATATGGCGTATATAATGACAACAAATTGTATGCATTTGACACGCCTGACGCCACTTTAGTGAAATAAAAACCCTCAGTTCGAGCAGTATTTATAAATTTCATTGTAAGTAGGGATATAAAATGGTTGAGAGGGTACGTACCTTCGTTTAAGGTCTGAAATGAGGTTGACGGCATCTGTTCCGAGTCCAAATCATCGTTTACATTATTGTAATTAAGGGAGGCACTTGAAGTTATACTTGAATCCAAATTTGGATTTGTTTTTAAGGCACGTTGAACACGTTGCGATGATCGTATGAGTTTCTGATGATAATTACTATTGCAATAATGCTTAAGATGTATAGCGTTAATAATAGGAATGACATTAACAGATAAATGAAGGTTGTTACTGTCGCCGCTACTGCTACTGGTGGTGGAGCTTCTATTGCTATTGTTAGTACTATTATTACTATTATTTTTGTTTTTGGTTTTATTGCTATTATTGTTACTATTATTATTGTTATTATTATTATTGTTACTATTACTATTATTGTTTTTAGTCTTCATTTGATTGAAATTTTCAATTTTATATTCAAAGTTTGAATTAACGCTATTGGTTGTTGTTTCTTTATGCGTATTACCACCGGCTTGCTGTTGGTGTTGTTGTTGCTGTTCGTGCTGCTGCTGCTGGTTTTGATAGTTTATAATGACATTACAATTAACAATCTTCGGTCCTTCGAACCATATTAGGCCAATTAGTAGCCAAACAATATTTGGCTTTGAGCCACGCACTCGTTTTACGGCCCGTACCATTGGTGTTTTCGGTGATGTCGCTGTTGCGGCCAAAGATTGTTCATAGTTTGTTGTATTGGGTATTAGCAGCTTAATCGATTTTTCTTGTAGTTTATTGATGAAATTTTTAGGTAATTTCTTTGTTTTTTGCCTTTTAACACACTGAATGAGCGTAGTGTAAAAGTAATGCTGTGGTCTATATGCTTTAAAATGCTGATGCCGTTGTCGGCGACGCCTTCGTCTCCTTTTGTTTTGTCGACATTTGGAAAAATGCTTATTGCATCTGCTCAAGAGCGAGGAGTAATAGTGGTGATGGTTGTAGGTAGCTCCACCACTAGAGGCACAAATGACAATTAAAGACATAACCAGTACAGTCACATGGAGCCTCTTCCATTTCAAAAGTGCTGGACAATTTTTTATTGTCAACAAATATTGCGGCAATAGGCAGCTGAATACATCAACTGCGAACTGGTAATAATTGCGCTTATACAAAAACATGGATTCAGCATCTGTCATATGGAGCAAAGAATAACTTTGTCCATCAAGCTGGCAGAGTATGGAATAATTTTGGTTATTCCATATTAATTTCCAAGTGCAGCAGCCGCTGTTAGAGGGTGTGTATATATTAAGAGAAGGATTTTTAATTTTGTTAAACAAAAACAAGTTAATGGCCCGCACAGGCGTTTTGTTGGACGTTGTATTGCAAAAGCAACAATAAAAGTGACAGTGACAGCAGTGGTAAGTTGCATGTGATCCCAGTTCACTGATATGACAAGCATCCTGGCAACAGCACAGGTAACAACAATACTGACAGTTGACATCATGAAAAGATTTCAAACTCTTATAAAAGCAGCAGCAATAGATGGTGCTACACAATGGTATATAAATGTAGCAGCGCTGGTTCCAACGGCGGCAGTAGGTGCAACAATAGCAGCATGCCCGGCATGAATATTGGCAAAAGCAGCAGGTGTACCACAAAAAACAACTGCAATAACTCAGATAAGGTATTTTACTGGCGCACGAGCTTAAAGTTGTGAGTTTGGTTGGAGTTGGTTTTCGTGTTTGTAGCGATGATGAAATCTGCTGATACATGTTGCCACAGAAATGGGAGCAGCGTTTGGTTGAGCCACGCCTATGAGCGTTTTGTTCACTGAAAGCGTTATTATTGTCGTTGTTATTTTGCTTATCGTATAATTTCTGATAGGCCGCACTGCTGTGGTCCTTCTCCTTGCTGTTGTTAGTTTTCAATAAATGTTCTGGATCGCCATTAACATTGTTTTCAACAGTTTGATGAACTTTTTGTCTCTGATAATAGACATGGGTGAAAAGTATCAGCAGTAACAGATCGCCCATTGTTGTGACGTGTCCATAACTTATTGCATTTTCATTGGTTTCATCTCTCAAATGTTCCTCCGGTGTTGTGGCCGCACTCTTAGCCGTTTGCGAAGCACGCCATGTAAGTATTGCAAATATATACGACAAAGTGCGCTTTTCACCAATCGCCGCATTGCGCTTGCGTTGCGGATCAATTTTATGAAAAGTCGTGGCTGTGTTAGAGGTAAAACAAAAGTTTTGTAGACTTGCATTCAAGGCCGACCAAAATCCAAAAAATGCCAAACTAATGTTACGCAAGTTGCGCAATACCAGCAGGCAAATTTCAAATGCACTGGCCAACATCATGCACGCCAACAATTCAAAAATCCAATTGAAATTGTAGAAATCATTTTGGGACTTCTCACGTACATTATTATTAGTGTTCTTGCTTGAATTGTTGTTGCTGTTATTTGCGCTAAGACTTTTTTCGGTTGCATTGACTACACCAGCAAGGGGTACCCAAGACACCACAATTTCGTTAGCAGTTTGTTGACTACGTTGTATCAAGTCCTTAACTGCCAGAAGAGACAACTTTTTTCGTTCGGCATATATGCAATTTGTCTTTGTGGTAAAGTTACAAGGAATTTTTGCTAGTGTTATGTTCGCCTCGACAGCTATAGCCTCGGCCTCTTCTTCGCCCACAAATTGTCCGCCATAGCTAAGTTTTTGTTGTTGTTGTTGTTGTTTGCCATGCAGCTCGTACTGTTCTAGACTATTGCTAGTATTTATGAACCAGATAACAGTCAACAATAGTACAAAAAGCACTTTATCGCATTTGATACAACTCAGAGAACTCAATCTGGAAGTGTCACATTTTCTAAAGCCGATCGATCTTATTTCTATAACCATGTTCTGTAAGAAAAACATACAGAAGCAATTTTGTACTTCGGCTTTACTTTGAACGCCAACTCCAACTGTGTTCACGGTTAAGTTGCCTCATTAATTTAGATTTTTGGTAGAAACACACATCCTTTTAAATTGTGCGATTCCATTAGGGCGATAATCTAAATTAAACAAAAATATCATTGTATATAGTATGTATAATATATAAGTATAAAGTATACACTTATACATACATATGTATGTATTACAAGTATATATGTAAGTATATACTTTCTATATGACCTTAACTTAAAGTTAATCCTTATAGTATACTTTTTCTGCCTTCCCTTGCATTCATTCAAAAATTACTTTCTCGTTAGTAATGTGTGCATACATAAGTAAGTAAATTCACAAACGTAGGGGTGTGGCCATTGACATTTTGAAGACCGATTTAGCTTCTACATACATACGTAAGTATTTCCCTCAACTGGCATATGTACATATGTATATGCGCGCACAAGGACTACATAGCTATAGACGGACGTGCTAAGAATCATGTACAAACTTCTTGCTACAGAACTAGGTCTCTCGAACAACCACTGCACCATTGTCATCTTTAATGAAAGAAATAGCAGCTCGTGGTCAAGGTCATGGTTGACTTGACGAAGTGTGCCTAACTAAGCAAACATCATTTAATCAAACAATTAAGGTCACTTTCCCGCGATTTTGGGTATGAACTAATGGCGCCAGCATTTGATGCTGAGCAAAGCCCAACAGCTCATTAAATCTCCTCTGTACCAGATAGAAATCTGTTCAGGAGCGAGCACATCCATACCACAGCATGCAGTACATTAAGGAGTCTCTTCGAACTTCTTAATTTTTTATAACACATGCAGATATGGGCGCTCGACGGGTATCCCGAAGCCGAATGTGTAGCGTCGTAGACATTAAATCTGGTGGTACCAGGTTCGATTCCTTCCAGGACGCTAAAACTTCCTGGTTCTGGAGACAAGCCAAAACGGCTTAAGGAGCTTGTGTTTAAAAAAAAAAAATAATAACTGTAAGTTGCCATGTTCAAGAATATCTGTGTGTGTGTGTGTTCGCGTGTGCCTCAGTATCCATTGGCGTAAATAAATTCATGATTTGCGGACACTCTTTGCACATGTGTATGTGAATACTCTATATATTTTGTAGCTATTAAAAATGTAATTCGAAACTTCGCAGCCAAAAAGTCTACAAACGTTAGAAGATAATGAAGAATAGACAATACGAAAAGTCGTTTAATGATTGCTTTATGTATGTATGTATTTAGTATGCATACGTATAAGCACACATACACACATATACATATGCAAATACATGTTGTATACATGTGTGCCTTATTAAGGTTTGAACTCATACACAGCTTCAAATGTACTGCAAGGGGTGATTCATTTGAAGGCACTTTTTTCTTCAAAACTACAAAATATTGAAAAATATAGTTTTTGTACTACATATTATTTTGGTCTATCATAAAAAGAAAATGCTTTAGATTTATGCAGGAATCAAATTCGAACGAAAGAGAAAACGAAATCAGATTAAACTGCTAAAGACTCGAAGATTTTGCGTTTCCCATATTTCCATCCTATTTTGATGATATTTATATAAATGAAATATTAAAAGTTTTTTGGTTGTGCTCTAAGGAGTGATACAAAAATTTTGTAGCGCTTTCACAGATGTGAAGTTCTTATTTCGGAGCATTTGTTTGAAAAATGTAAAAGCTGAAGAAGAAAAAGCATTAGAAAATATAAACTTGTACAACATAAGTTATATGACAGGGCTGAATATAACTTTTCTTGCTAGTCAGTCGCAACTCTCTCTAAAGCAGCCTGCTTAAGCTTCTTGTCTTTACTGCGGAAACACCCAGCGTCTTAGCAGGAATCGAACCTGAGGCCTTAGTACATTATTCACCAATCTATTCGGATGAGGTTTTTGAAACTTTCTCAAACGCCAGTAATGTAGGCAGGACCAATTACACATTATTTTAGTTAATTCAAGTTTCCTTACATATATTTTTAAAGAAACAGAAACTCCTTAAGTCTTGTTGGCTTGTTTGCGGAAACAGTCAGTGGATAGCCAGCGCTATCCACTAGTCTAATGCAGGTACTCCATTTTTGTGGAAGGTTTTCGTAATTTAGGTGAATCATTTTTGCACTCTATTCTATTCCGATTGTTTCCATATTAAAATGAGTTTTAATACTTGAGTAAAATAGTTTCACACTACTCGTCATTACAAGGGGTACGTCATAAAAAATCACCCTGTGTATATTAAATCCATTTACTATGGAGACAGAATGTTGTCTGCTAGTAATTGTGCCCTTTTTCTTATATTTTTTTCTTCTTACATTCCCTTTATACATTTTAAAGAGTAAACTATCTTATGCTTTAATGTTATACAGATACATATATATGTGATACGATGTACATATGTATGTACTTATGTACTCGTGCATATGAATATTGTACAACTAGTCTGAATATATGTGTGTATATTATTTAATGACAGGACTTTTCTTTTAAAACAGTGCGTATGTGCATGTGTGTGTAACGTTTAATTAGCAAAATAATAAACGTGAAAAAGGTTTCTTTACCATGGCATTGAAAATGAATATTGTTCGGAAAGATTATGGCCACGCCATGTACACTATCAACCCTACCGGTTTTTCTTTCCAAGAAAGCCAAATATTCCCATATACATACATTTTTATTTGATATAATATAAATTATTATATATATATATATATATATATATATATGTGTGTGTGTGTGTGAATATTTATGCATATATATATATATACATATATGTACATACATATGTATAGGACATGCAATAATATTTAAAACAATTTTCTTAAAACACATTTACATACATTTTTGTTAACTTTTATTAAGTTTGTTCGCTTAATATTAGCACTTGACACTTTTTTTTAATATTTATTTTTGTTTTAATATAAATAATAATTTTGACTAAGACACGTTATTTCTACTATTTGCAATTTTCACATGACTGTTTTCTTCCTTGAGTTCGTAATTTTCTGAAAACACTTTCAAATTGTATGTGTGTATGTCGCAGTTGGTCGTTGTTTTAATGCGGCATGTTGCGACTGTTATGTTTACAGCATATACAACTGTTTTGACAATTTGCCAAATCCACGAGGATATGCGTCACGTATTGCCAGATAACAATGCAAACATTACGGCCAGATGTGTGAAATGGCACTTTTTTGCGAACATTTTCAATGTATGGCCAACTTTCAACTGTGACCTATTGAACTTTTTTAAAAATTGTTAACAGCTTAGCTTAGCTTAATCTGGAAGGCTGTCCATTGGATTTTCTAGATACTTTCTATATTTTTAAAAATTAACGGCCTATCAGCAAAGTATATAGAGACATAAACTATGACGCTTAGAAGTCACAAAAATCAGCTTGAGTGAACCAGTTGTAGAAAGAGAAGAATATATTGCACAGAATGCTACGGATGTAAAGGGATGTAAACAAAACAAAAATTAAACATTTAAGAGAATATTTAACCTGAAAAATGTTAATAGCTTAAAGAAATAAAATAAATTTAGGGTTTTACCAATAAAATTTATCGTGTGCATACATGTTGTTATCTTTTTTACTTTATTTATGCAAAAATAACAAATTCTGCACAATTATATTGGAAAAATAAAAGAGAATAATGAATACAAAAGTGATTTTTTTCTCTTTTGATGGGCAGAACGCCAAGAATGAAACGGTTATAAAAATACAATATATCCCATCTCGTATCACAGTCTGGTACTCTGGACCACATACAAAACAGAACTTCAAACTTTGACATTTAAAAAGCACGTTATCGTCTGCAATGCAACAACCACAAACAAAGGACACAATTACCACTATAAAACGAAATGGATAAATTACTTCCCACCACCTTGTAATACCACGTTGTCACGGCATGTCTTCGTTTAAACGGGTTGTTTTCCATAAAAAATGCATTTTTATATTTTTAAACGAGCGAAATACGGCAAGCAACTATTTTTTTAACATGTCGCAAATAAGATTTCTCGAGCTGGTTTTATCCAGTGCAATCCTGCCCTGGTTTTAGAATTAAAAGCCCCAACCCTCCATCCAACCATCAACAGTGATTGACGATTTCGAAAAATATATAATTTAACACTACGTCTTCACGAGCCATAGGAACATGAAGCTAGCAGGATAATAGGAAAAAAAATTTCACGTTCTTTTGTGTGGGGAGAACGTACCATTTTCGTTCAAGATTCTGACTGCTCATATAATTTTCAGGTTGTGCAATAGAGATAAAATTTCTTTTTTGCGCTGTATCTTTTACTCTCCTTTAAAAATTACATTTTATGTCGAACATAGTTGCTCATGGATGAAACGTGGGGACATGAATGGTCTATATTAGCCATATGCGATGTTTGACATGATGTAAAACCAAAACACTTACACAAGGCAATGAAAACATTGCGAAGTAATTTATCTGTTTTGTACTTTGTTTCAAAATTTTCTTCGAAGTGTTTTCACCGCCTTGTAAGTAATTTGGCGTTAGAATTTTTTTTAGTTAAATTGACATTTCAAATTGATGGAATAGTCATTAATGTCAATCACTCTGGATGGTTAACCCAGAGATGGAGTTTGTTATTTCAAATGCAATACAGGGCCGCAAAGATAAAACGAGTTCGAAAAATGATATTTTCCATATGATTAAAATAAATAAAGTGTATTGAGGTGATTTGGCCCTATGAAAATGTATGATAGATAAATCATGTATAAAACAACAGGATTTGTTCAAATCAACATGATTGGACGCAATCCTGTCGCTGGGAAGATTATGTTTTGCCTAGTCATAGTATTTTGAGAAGAGATGATAAATGAGAAAATTGATTTCGTACTAATGAGCTAATAGAAAGGTACTTTTTCGACTCCGCCTGTAACAAAATCTTTTTTCATATACCCACGAGCATAAGAGAATTGAATTTCTTCAAAATATTTTAATCTTATAAAATAATAAATATCACATCAAGGCTAATTCTATTACAAATACAAAATCTAATACGAATTATTCTCAGACAAATGAAATTATATAATTTTACCTTCAAAGTTCCAAAATTAATAGCACGCCAGCGAAACTTATTGATGGCTTGCCTTTGATAACGTTTCAATCACGAACTATTTTATATTTTGAATTTTCATATTGTAATTTTTATGTAGATGATGATTACTTACTAAAAAATATTTAAAAAATACGTACATATGTATGTACATACATATGGTTTGTATGTATATACATGCGTACTACGTATATGACCAAATTTTGGCTTCTGTGTGTTCGTTACCCTGCTTATGACGGTGTGTGTATATTATATGCAGTCAGTAACTGTATAATCGGAATAAGCTGACTCAACAATATTGTTTGTCTTTGACTTTACTTAGCAATAAATAGATTATCGTTTCTTAAACAAAAAATCATTGCACTGAAGATTAACAAAAGCTTTTGTTTAACAGAAAGTTTGATAATTCAGATTTGTGCTGCCGTTTGCTAGCAATTACAAATAAATGCATTTGCTCCCACTGAGCCCATGATAACCTGTATACACTTTATATTATTTAATTATGGTCAATTTTAAAGAATTTTATAAAAAAAAATAATATGAAAAATATTTTCGAAAAAGTTATCAAATGGAGCAACCAACTATGAACTCGTGCACGTTATTTATTGTTATTCTTTTGACATCCTTCAAAACTAGATAATAAATAGGTGTCAAAGTCGAGTTCTATATCTTATTAAGAAGATTATACTGCAAAATAATTTGTAGCTGATTCGACGACGTATTTAGGTAATAACAATTGCCTTGAATTATTACTGAAATCGCAAACATTAAAACGAATTATAGATAGAAAGAACAGAAACCGAACACGGTTTTAATAATTTCAAAACCGAAACCGTGGCTTTTGATTTTTACAGTTCTTAGCAAACTCTAATATTAATGTTTGAATGTGCAATTGATCGTATTTCAAAAGTTTTCACATGAATTGTAAAACACATTTTGGAGATTGTATTTCGAGTAGAAAATTAAAATGGTTTAACATGCATTTGAATTTAAAATAAATTTACATCAAATAAAATACATCTCTGGAAATATTTTTCAAAACGATTTTGTTTAAATCAACAAAAACTATAATAATGCGTAAGCACGGGACATTCCTGCATTCAAAATAAATTCCTACATGAAATTTTGTTCTGAAATTGAAAACGGCTTTTATTTTATAGAAAGAAAAGAATGACAAATTTCTTGTGGCAATTTTTCTGGAAAACAACAGGAAGATAGAAAATAGATTTAGTAAATCTACTGAAAATCTTGGTTTGATTCCGCAGAAATTTTGCGTGTTCTGTGCTAGGTCTACATGAGTAATTAGTTTAAACCACAAAATATTCAGGGATAAAATTTTAAGTTTTGTCATGTGTAATTACTCTAAAAAAAAATGCTGGCCAAAAAAAGTACGCGAACGGAACAATTGTAAAATTAGTAAGATTCAAGGAAACAGCTGATTGCAAATAAATGTTGTGTTGCAATATATTCATGTACACTTTGGACTACTCAGCTCTTTTTATTGTTGGTACTCGATGCAATAACTACCAGTTTCGATGGCAAATTAATTTATTTGCTTATTATTGATTTTTCTCTGAATTAGCGAGTGAGCAGAAAATGCAAGCAAACACACATGTGAATATATATAAATTTTTTGCCAATTTCCTTTTGTGCTTTTTGACAGCTTCGGTACTAAACAACAATAAAAAGGAGTGTTGTTTTTACTGTTGTTGTATATTATTCTACCATGACTAAAAATAGTTGATAGTTAAACAAATTTATGCGTAGATATAAAAAACATTTAAATTCCATAAAACTATTTTCAATCCGCTTTAACTGTACTCTGACCCCCCTTGATTTTTAAGGTTGAAATTTTATGCTGAAGCACAAAGGAGGCTAGAGATGATACCAGGCGACATGCTATTGTAGCTGTAGTTTTTATTACATGATAAGTTATATTGTAATCTCTTTTCATTTATAATCGGATGGAGGAAAAATGCTCATTTAAGCTAAAATATAACCCCATTGTTTCATCTCTGGTCTACCCTGTGTCATCGCTAAAAATATATAAAGTCGATTTAACGACTTTTGGCTATGAGTGCTATTTTGTAACGTGTATTACTTTTTATGAATATCTTAAAAATTAAATTCACCGTAAATTTAGCGTTTGACGTCATCTCTAAAATTTCTTGGTTTTGTATTCATTCAAAATTTTAGCGATCGAGATTTAGCTACATGAATTGCAGGATAGGGCTGCAGGTCCAAAGTCTCATATTTCGGAAAGCCATAACGTCTTTGATCAGAGAGCTGGAGATAAAGAGTTCTCCGTCAAAACTTTTACTTGAATACTTCTCTGCTATGGATTTGTATTTCGCCTCAATCGAACCAAACATTTTGAAATGTGTGCTTCGCCTAGAGAATATTTTGATACCGCCCCACTGTGAACTGTGCAGCAGTTCGAACTCATTATACTCTCACTTATTGAGTTGCAGGGTGGTTCACTAACTATAATAATTCATTCGTTAATTTCAAAAAGGATTACAAAAAGTAGGCGATTTGAAATAGATTGACTCGCATGAGTGCATTCATTTGCCGAAAGAACCGTTAATGTCATTTAAATTTCTTACATTTTGTAAATATTATCTTTTTGTAGGGAATGAATTAGATTTTTGTTTGAAATATTTCTTCTAATGCAGGTTCGAGTTTAATTTCATTAAATCAAAAAAAGAAAAATAAACACAATTTATGTATGTTTGATAAGACAAAATTTTGATCGTTTGTATAAACAATTTTCTATTTGATTTTCATGTTGTTGTTTTTCCAAAATAGCAAATTGTTGTTTGATAAGAAACAAAAACATGGAACAGAAAAAATTACAGCTGAATTTGAGTCTAGGTACTCGCTGTTTATTTTTAATTACTTTAAACATGGAAAACGAAATACAGACGATTATGTACAATATCTCTAAAAAAACAACAAACATAATCGTAATAATATTGAAAAAATGTACATTAAACAAATCCTAGCTGAGCTAGGATATTTTCGAAACCGTCCTTTGTCGTTAGAAGGGATCTAGAGGAAACTTGAGAATATCTACATATTTTATCCACATGTTGAACAAATATTTGTGTATTCATGTTTGTATGCATGTATGTGCGAGTACATGCATGCATATCATTGTGAGTGTTTGTTTGTGCAGGGGGTCAACATTTTTAAAATTCCACCCTCTTAAGATTGTTCAAGTAAGCATAAAAGGTACATATTTATTGGCTTAAGATACAATTATCATCTAATGGATTGTTAAGCAATAAAACACACGCACTCACAGACTTCTCTGTACCATTATGTGTCCCCCACTAAAATGGAAAATTCAAACACATGCCGAGAGTGTTGTGTTATTTACACCCTCACTAGGTAAACTGAAAGCATGTATTTGTCTGGACACACACAGTCTGTCAAGCAACAATTTCGGCATAAAGTCCCAATTGCTAGAATTTATTTCAAAAAACGTTGGTCAATTGGAAAAATGCATTATTAAAGCGTGTCTGTCACAAAGCGCTCAACACCACTTTTCGGCTTAATCATTCGATATGAAAGAAGTGTGAAACTCCATCATGCACCCTGAATTGTTTAACACCAAAAAACACATATTTTTTTTTTAATTTCAAAGTCTGCAACTTCAGGAACCATAAAATCGACAGCAATAACTTCAAACAATCTCTTATTATTGTTTGATTTTCTTTTGTTTGCATTTCGAGTATGAAACATGTATGAGAGGAAGTTTATGAAAACATATTAGCGGTATTCAGTGTTTAATGCAAATGCTCTTGCATATGTGCAAATGCAAAATATCGTAGCTTTTTATGAAATCCAAAAAAGAAAATACACGAAAAAGCAACGGAATTTTGCATTTGCACTTTTACAAGACCATTTGCATGAAACACTGAATACCGCTATTGACATCTTTGAGAGAATGAGTGTCTAAGAAAAAACGCTGTAAAAGTAAAACAGATTCTATTTCACGACCGCATTCTCTGGCAACATTTTATGTCAAACTGTAGGGAAAACATTGTTCAGCCCCAGTTCTGTTTCATCATTTATTCTTAGAATTCTCTCCACTCTCTGCTCAACTTTTGAGGCGTGTGTAAATTAACAACTTAATTCATTTTTTTAAAGAAAGAGTAGAGTTTATTTGAGTTATGACATTGATGAAGTAAATGGGCGATATGTTTGTGTTAAGCCTACAATAAAGTAAAAAACAGATTTTTATTTTTTACCTTTAAAATAACCTTTGACAGAGTTACACAGCTGTACACAGCTGTGCACAGTAAGAATTTCAAGTTATCACCAAGCATGTCAAAAAATAAATTGCCTTGGACCGAATCCTCTTATTGTCAGAGCACAAAAATATCAATCATACGAATAGAAATATGTTTGTTAAGAAAAATGTTTGCGCTGTACACATATTGCGTAACGCAATTTTTGCCGATTTTTATTTTCAGTCAATAATTAAAAAAAAAAAAACACATTTACATTGTAGTCTTTCATATTCGTGGTCTCTCTGTCAGCGTTATCGTTGTGACGCCCTTGACAATTTGTATGACCCATTTTTTAAATTACCATTCGTATTATTTTTAGTCAGGTTGTATAGCACTTTATTTTAGCAACAATACTATTTTATTTGACAACATATTTTTTGCATGTGGCAGTCAAGAGAATAAAATTGTGTATATGTACCACGCTGTATATTAAATTTGACATATAGTATTAAGTATTTCCGTAGAACGGAGGGTTTCTTCAAAATGAAAACTCCCGAAAAATAAACTATTGAATATACTAAATGTAGACACTTGCGACCTGATGAAAGATTGAGACTTTAAGTGAAGATTTATCTAAAAATATACATTCACCATTTCCAAAAAATAATATTACCGAACGGGTTTGATCACATTATATTTATTATTTTCTATTTTCGTTATTTTTGCGATAAAATTGATTTTGTTGCTGTTGTAGTTTTTCACTATTTCACAGTTTTAACGGCTTCAATTAATACTTGTTCGATGTTCAGCTTTTTTTGGTGTTCTTTGAGTTATTTTAGATTTTAATCTTGTTACAATTTGAGAGATTTTGATTCAATATTAAATTATAATTTTTTATTTTTTAGAACTTAAGTTTTTGCAATTTTTCTTTATTTTTCGAGGATTTTTACCTTAATTTTAAAAGTCTCAGAGCTTTTCACATACAACAAGATTTTTAGTGCATGAACATCTAGAAAAAGGATTTTCATGCATGTGCAAGTAATATAATTTTTAATATTGAGCTTCAGTGTATCAAAAAATTTATATATCAATGAAAGGCTATAAAATATATGTCTATATTCGTAATATAATTTCTCAAGTGCAAAGAGTTTTTCGACAAACTGTAGTTTATCAGCAATATGTGATAATGATATTATTTCAGTTCTGTGAGAGTGAGAGAGATAGGAAAAAGAAAACGGCAGGGAAAACACAAACACAAAAACTAATAAACATCAATCTGCGCTCATGTATTACTGCTCCTCTGCTTGCTCAAATTTCCACTTAATAATTCTATAAAAGGTTTCAACATCTTCCATAATACGACTTAGATTTATCGTTGCATTCTTCGAACGCGGCCGGGAATTTTCGTCGTCCTCTTAAACCGAAATTCGACTGAGTGTTTGAATAAAAAAAGTCTCCTATTTTCATTATTTGAAATAAAATATTAAAAAAACGCATAAGTGATTAAAAAAATATAAACAAAAAAGTAATTGTGATCGAGCAGGTATGAAGAAATTTTAATAAAACAAGTGTAAATCAGTAGTTTTAACTGAAATAAAAAATTAAAAACAAAAAAAATATATATATATTAAAAATCCAAATAAATTAATGAAAAAAGCAAATCTGTGAAATTATTTTTACTAATTGATATATTTGTTAAAAACTGTAATTAGAACTAATACATCGTACCATGAGGGCGCAAAATCCTTGTCGTTTACGGCTGCGCCTGGCAGTTCAAGGACTAGCACTTATGTGCATTTTATTGGGAGCAAATGCAGGTGAGAAAATTTTTACTTAACATTAAATTAAAAAACTAAATATTGAAACGAAATGGCACTACTTGGTGGTAATTAACTTTTTTTAATCGTTAAAGAGTTTCAATAAACTAGAAATATTCAAAGCGAAAAGAAATTGCACAAGCATTAGAATTATTTTACTTTGATTTGAAATAGTCTGTACATAAATATGTATACATATTTTTTTAATTTAAAATGTTTTGGATTTTTTTAACGTATTTAAGCGAGCGGCTCTCATTCAGCTTGGACCTCATTAATTATGAGCCATACATTCTTAGCGCTCAGTTGTTCTGTGTCTTTTTGAACAATAATATTAAAAATATGTTCTGATTTTGCACCATGTAAAATAATCATATATTTATATGAGCGCTTAGTTTATTTTCCTATTAAGCGATATTTTTTTATTAATTTACTTTTTACCTTCATCTGTTAAGAATGTAAGGAAAACAAATTTTTTATCAGACTTTGAGTTGGAAAAATTGCTCTGGCTGCGAACAGGGAAAATGTATATAATTTTGGAGGAGAGTTTGTGCAATAAAGCAGTAACGGTCATGTTCGAAGGGAACACCAATTTTCTTTTAAGAACTGCCAGAAAGTGGATTTAATGAAGTAATATTGCTGTAGGCTTTTTTGTTGTAATTAGTAAATAAATAAAAAACTAGTATAAAATTGGCACTTGTGGTTTTCAACTGTTTACTTTCACCTGTTTTATATATTTTTAATATCGTCGTTGGTTCTATTCTTTAAAATGCCCTTAAAAAAGGCTTAAGTAGTTTCTGTTTGCTGTAGTTTTTTTTATTGCTCCGTCCAGGCATAAAGAACAATCCCCCATTCCATCATACACACATATAATTTCGTTTCGAGAACTCTGTAAATATAATTGAGTTATAACAAATTCACTTAATACAATAATGTTCTTTCACTTGATGAAAAAAAAAAAATAAAAACACACACATGCGAAAGTTTTAATAATAATAATAATAATAACTTTAATGAACACACTGGTTGGACATTAATAGGCATGAAGAACATGGAGCACATAATAGCTCAATAATAAAATTTAAATAAAAAACAACAAGCATTTTATCTGCTCAAGTATTTAAAAAGTGGTTTTGTGAAGGAAATGGTCACAATATACAAAAATGTGCTGTCTCTAAAAAGAGATGAGGGTGCCAGCTTAATTTTCGGTTCACATTAGAGATGGCACTGTGATAGCTTTTAATTTTTCGCTCATGCTCACGGTCACTTATCAAATATAAACAAAAATGTTTTTCAAGCAGGACCTTTGAATAATGGACACATGTTCAAATTTCCGCCATAGTTTCGAATTAGGCAAAAATATTTTCACCAACAACAACTGTTCTTATGTTATTGGTTACCACAGATTTTTATTATTTATTTTAGTGTTGACACAAGCTCAACGTTACACAAAATAAGGCTACCGTATAGACACAAAAAGCCTGCTAGCAGTCCTTCATCTGGCAACTACATTTAATGTCATCTAATGCACAAACCCAATTAGCAAATCATAAATAGTTCTGCCAAACAAAACTTTCCTCACCAGAATTTTCCTTAAAAACTCACCACTCCTGTGCCAAACTAAAGATTGCAGTTGAATTTTTCGGGCGCCCATACTTTACGAAGTGTTGGGCAAATTTTTCAACTCTTAAGCTATAAACACATTCACGACAGCAGGCTACCGACTACAACCTGTCAAAAATTGAATGCATGTGTGTATAGGAATATGATTATTTTCTACACTACACGGCTACACGGCTGTAGGTGGTTGTCCATGCTATTTTTTTCGTGTAGTCAAATTAAACTAATTTATATTTTTGTTGGCTGCGAAACAAAAAAAGAGTCGACAATGTAACAAAATATGTAAAGCAAATTATTGCTAAAACATTCTTTAAATAAATATTTTGTATTCAAAAATAAGACACAACACGCTTAATTTAAAAATTAAAAAAAAGAAAACAATATGCAATTTTTATAGGAAGATAAATAAAAATAAAAATACCTATAGAGCAGATAAATTAAAAGTCGTTGTAAAATCGACCACCACCTCTACAGTTAAAGGAAACCCTGTTTCTTTCTCAAAAATCAAAAATAGTTTAAATTAACTCAGTAATTTGAATCAATTACTCATGTGATCAAAAAGTAAAAATTTCCAATAATTTGTACAAACTTTAAGAAGTTGAAATTTGAATTTAAGTAATTGAAAGCGCAAGTTGCGTCGTATGTTGCACTTTAACAACGAATTTAATTCATGGCCTTCTTTTGTAAAATGAAATGTCTATAAAGTCCTTATGACACTTAATTCATGTTTTTTTGTTGTAAATTTTTTAAGAATACCATACAGTTGATTGAAATTTTCCTTTTCAAGTGTCAAACTCTGTACAAAAACTTATGATTCAAATGCAAAACAGCTGACGAGCGCGCCTTTCAAAAAAAAAAAATATTATTTAGCAGCATGGTAATTTCAGTACAATTTGGCAGAAAAACACAGTTGCATCACTGAGTATATATTGTTTTATATGGGACATCCAGACACCAAAATTTTGTTCGAAATCTTGTAAGTACTAGATTTTGGTCTGGTGTAAATGCCATATTAGTGACTTTTTTAAAATTTATTTTCTCTCAAATTCTGGTGTATTTTAAACATTTGAACGATTTTCCTATATTTTTACCACTATTCCCTGATATTTAATGTCTGTTTTGAATTTTTCATTCTGATTGGGAGAGAATATCTCGAATAATTTAATACATATTAAAATCTCTTTTTTTTGTGCAATATCTTTTTAGAAAATAGCTGCAAACATGGTTGCCCAGAATGTAAGTTGAATAGAAATTGTGTTGTGCAAATTATTTGCAAATGTTTGTAATAATTATGTTATAATATTTAGCTGACGATGGTTATTTGTCTTATGCGCCTGGCAATGTTTACGAGTATAACTTTGACAGTATTATGACTGTTGGCATTACCCATGGAGCGGGCAACTCTGATGACACTAGCCTTAAGTTAATTGGTAACGCTAAGCTGTATGCTGAAGGCAATTGTGGTTATACCCTGCAGTTGGGAGCCGTCAAAGTGACAGCCACTAAGGAAAATGTTGAAAAGAAAATTCTGCAAAGCATCCAGAAGCCCGTCCATTTCACTATGTCCGGTGGTAAACTGGAGCCTGAACTATGTGCCGATCAAGGTGATAATGTCTATGCTTTGAATATAAAACGGGCCGTTATATCGATGTTGCAGTCCAAACCTGATGCTGTGCAAGAAGTAGATATTTTCGGACAATGTCCCACTCACACCACTATAACTAAAATCGGCAATGCTGAAATTGTTAACAAGGTTCGCAACTTGAATACCTGTAACTATCGCCGTATAATTAACAGTGGCATTTTGACAAATGCCCTACAAAGCAAACCAGGCATGGAAGGTAGCTCTGTCCTTAGGGCTGACTACACCAAAGAGTCGAAAATCGAAAAGGGTCTGGTAAACAATGTTCAATTGGTTGAAGAATATAAATATGTTGAGCTTTCCAAGGCTGAGGTTGGCATGCGTGCCAAGGTTGTGACAAATTTGAAATTGAGAAATCCAGCTGGTGCTCCAGCCGCTGCTCCTGCCACTGGGGCACGATCTGTATCAATTATATTCCAACAGCCCGATACTTATACGTCTAAGAATATTGCAGCTCTTAAAAATAGCTTAACCGAGTTGGTACAGCAGCTGGAAGGGTATGTGAAGAAAGATAGTGCCAAAGGATTTGTTGAATTGATACGCCTAATGCGTAACTCTGATACAGAAACTTTGTTGGAGTTGGGAGCCATCCCTTTGCCCAACAAAATTCTGGCTCGCAAAGTCTATTTGGATGCTTTGTTCCGTACCGCCACTTCTGAGTCGGCTCGTGCCATCCTCAAGCAGTTTAACAAATTGAATGAAAAAGAGAAAACTATTGCTTTGTTGTCACTAAATCTAGTGCAAACCGTTGATAAGGACACATTAAATCAAGCATCGGTAAGTGAAAATGTCTATGTAAATACTAATTATCTCTATTGATGAAATTTTGTCTGTCTTTGTGCAGAATCTTGTAAATCCAAATGCTGTTAAGGAGGTTTACTTAGCAGTCGGCAGCTTGGTTTCGAAATACTGCGAACGTAGCGGTTGCAGAAATGGCGAAGTTGATGGTATCTCCAAGAAATTCACCGAATCTCTTAAGCACTGCAAGGCAAACACCAAAAAAGATGAAGAACGTATTCTGTTTGTATTGAAGGGAATTGGAAACACACATCATTTGGCTAGTGGCGTCACTTCTTCATTAACTGAGTGTGTTGCACAAGGTCGTTCTAATCGTATTCGCGTTGCTGCCTTACAAGCTTTCTCGGCAGCCAGCTGTGATGAAAACTTGCAAAAGAAGGCCGTGGAACTTTTGGCTGATCGCAATGAAGATTCCGAGTTACGTATTGAAGCCTACTTGGCAGCCATCAAATGTCCAACCGGAGAATTGGCAAATCAAATTGCTGAGATTGTTAACAGTGAAACGGTCAATCAGGTTGGTGGCTTCATAACATCCAGCCTTAGAGCTATTCGTGACTCCACAGATGACGTGAAAGAGGTGCAGCGTCGTTATTTGGGTAATATTCGTGTTACTAAAAGGTTCCCCCATGACTTCAGAAGATTCAGTTACAACAACGAAGTGTCCTACAAAATGGAAGCGCTAGGCTTAAGCGCTAGTGCCGACTATAAACTAATTTACTCACAAAGTGGATTTCTGCCACGTTCGGCCCGTCTCAATGTCAAGGCCGAAGAGTATGGCATCAACATGGATATTTTGGATGCCAGTGTTCGTCAGGAGAATTTGGAAAATGTTTTAGAATTCTTCCTGGGACCTAAGGGTTTGGTAAACAAGGACTTGGGCGATATATTAGGGAAAGTGAATGACACTGAAGGTCCACGCTCTCGCCGTTCTATAGCTGACGACTCCTCTAAGGTGGCTAAGAAATACAAGTCTTATGGAACTAAAAATATCAATGATTTGAATTTGGATCTTTCCATTAAACTGTTTGGTTCTGAGATTCTGTTCCTGAGTTTGGGCGATAACATACCCAGCACTTTTGATGAAATTGCCAAGGAGTTTACGGACGCCTTTGAAAAAGTTAAAAAAGATCTGACAAACTACAACAAGGAGTTCACTTCTCATAACTTCTTTATGGATACAGAAATTGTGTACCCCACTGGTGTAGGTATACCATTGGAGTTGACTTCTGATGGATTCATGGCCAATAAAATGGACTTTGGCGTGAGTGTGGACGTTGACAGCTTATTGCAGTCCAACTGGTACAATTCCAAATACAAATTAAAGTTCGTGCCCAGCATTGATGTCAATGTAAATCTTAAATTTGGATTTAATGCGCTCGTCTTAACATCTGGTCTGCGCAGCGTTTTCACCATGCACACTGCAACTGGCAGTTCCATTGATTTGACCATAACCCACGAAGGTGCTGGATTTGACCTGAATGTTGAAATGCCTCGTGACAAAATAGAACTCATTAATATGAATTTACAAAATGATTTCTATGTTGCTGAACAAGATAAACCAATTAAATCGATTCCCTTAAAGGGTCACAAGGCTGATGGTAATGGTCCTGCTATTGAAAGTTGCTACAATCAGCTCGAAAGCTTAGGTTTTACGCCCTGTATTTCTGGCAGCTTTTCAGATTCAAACTTGGAAGATACCATATCGCAACCCTTCGACTTTACCGTTTACATATTGACAGAGCGCCACTTCAACTTGAAGGGATTCTATAATGACAAACAAGATAATGTTCTGCAATGGAAATTGGACTATTGTACGCCCGGGTCCAAGGAATCACACGACACTTCATTGACAGTTGAGTTGGGCTCAAAACCACGCTATTATGGTCGCGCTTCATTGGACAACACCCGCTACCACTTGGCTGTCGAAGCCGGCTTAAGCAATGATGACAAGGAACTAGTCTGGTACGCTCAATATGAGCAAGACAAGGATATGAAGAAAAGCAAAATTGGTTTCGTTAAGAATGGCAATGAATACAGACCCGTGATTGAAATACAAGACGCTAATGGTGCAGTAAGCAATGAAATCGGTGGCTATAGAGCAAATGGTCGTGTTATGGTCCAAAAATCTGGCGACCAAAGTAGACTAAACTTTGAAAATCTTCAGGTAACGAATAAAGAAAACGATCGTGCTATACTTAATGGTTGGGCCGAACTTGGGCCATCTTCGGTGTCTACTGAACTACAATTGACATCAAATGAAGACACCGTCTTCATTAAGAGCAACCTTAAAGTTTCAGGCGGCGAATATGAGGCAGCTCTATTTGTGAATGACGTCAAGAAACCAGAAAACGTTTATGGGGCCTCAGCTGAAGTGCATTTGACTGATCAGTCGGTTAACGTGGAAGTAATCAGCAAGTTTGGCAAGTGGGAAGCAACTTCCACTAACGAAGTTCAATATGTCAAACAAGAAGGAGCAAATCCAATCGCGTCCAGCAAATTTATTGCGGCAATAGGTATTAAACATAAACAAAATAATGTGGCTTCATTGAAAGTGCACGGCCTTACCGAGGGTCAAAATAAATTTGAAGTGAATGTAGATGCCAGTAGCGGCAAAAAAGTGGCTTCTGCTGCAGTTAAATACGTCGCTAATCAAAAAGCTCAAAATGACTATCAGTTATCCGCTAATGTTAAGTTGAACCAACATTTCGTTGACATTGTGTCCAAGTGCGATGTGGTTGGCAGTCATTTTGTTTTGGATAATGTTCTCACCACCAGCTGGGGATCGGCCTTGACATTGAAGGGAGAGTTAGGCCAACGTTTCTCCCCACAAGATATCTATATGGACTTGCAAGGTTCTGCTCAAGTTAGTGGCAAGGATAAACCAACCCAATGGCTGTTAAAGGTCACTGGATCTCCCGAAAAAACCAACTCAGAGTTCAAAGTAACCCGTGATAACGGTGAAATTATTAAATTATTAGCTGAAACTCAACATCCTCAGGATAAAGTAACTTCGGGCAAAGTGAATGCGATCATCAAAAATGTTGTTACCGCTAAAGCTGATTTCAAGCTGGCTAAAAATGGTAAGGGCGAATTAACGGCCGTAGTTGAAACCCTCAAAACAGATCCTAAGCACAAAATTGAGTTGAGTTCCAAATTCCAAGTACAACATCCCAAATATGATGTCGAAGCTAATATTGTCTTCGATGGTGAACAAAAATTGCACGCCAAAACTGAAAACACCATTGACAAGCTGAAATTCAATACCAAAAATGAAGTAGAATTTGCGCAAAAGAAAGTCTTATTTGATGCAAACGGCTTAGTGAAAGGTGACTGGCAATTGAATGGCGAAATACAGGGTGCATTCACTTGCACCTGTCCCGAAGGCCGTGTACTTTCCGGTTCTCTTAAGCGCAAGATAAATACGAATGCCAAAACTGGAATTGCTCAAGGACACATGGATGCGCAACTTGTAGACCAGTTACCTAATGGCGGTAGCAAACGGTCACTGGCTCTAACTGGTAAAATAGAGAAGTTGAATGTGAAATCCAGGGAATTTGCTGTAACCTCCCAATTGACATACATAGACTTTGAAAGCCAAAGCTTAGATGTTGACTGGCACATTAAAAAATTACCTAAAGGTCAGAATAAGATGATTGATTTCGGAACTACTGTTAAAGGGCCCTTGGTCAAGTCTCCCATTGAAGTTAGCTTTGTGGTCGATGAATACTCTGTTCGTCATGCGATTTTCAATGCTGCCACCAGATACGGCAGTGCAGTCAGTGGCAAAATAAACGGTAACTACGATTTGGGCGCACGCGGCACCGCAATGAAATATGAAGTTCATTCAAACGTGGAATTACCAAACACATCATTTAAGACGCTTGAACTTACTACAAAGGGCCAGTTTATGGAACCCCAAACTGAAGGTGGAAATTACATTTTTGAGTTGTTTGTCAACGAAAGAGCGGGTAGCGAACAATTTGTTAAATTGAATGCCAACGTGAAAAGCTCCAAAAATAATGGTGTATTCAGCGTTAACTTACACACCCACAAGATGGAAGCACCCCTGGAAATTGATGGATCATATTTGAATGATCATCAAGGTTCCTTTAAAGATGACAATGCCAGTGGTTCTGTAAAATATGAGTTCAACTTCAAGCACGGCGATAAGTTCATAAAATCCACTAATGATCTATCCTTCAATGGCAAAGAAAGTCTCGTAAATTGTTTGACTGTGTCTACAAGCTTTGAAGGTGCTAAGAACCTGCAAGTTGATGTAAAAGGCAAGTTAGTAGACGTCGATTCCTATAAGTTAAACGTTGTTGGAAAGCATAACGAGCACTCTTACAATCTCGACACTGTCTTACACCGTGGCGCACACAAGAAGGGAGTGGAAGTTTCAGTCTCCTTGCCTACTGGACAGCCTATTAATGTAATTGCTATATTCGAAGTTATGGGACGTCGCAAGGCTAAGATTACCACAGAACTAGCAAACGTTTTTGGTTTGGACTTCAAGCTCAATGGCGAAGCCTCATACAATGCAATTGATGACTTCTACGTTACGGCACAATGGAATTCTGCAAAACTTGAATTGAATAACTATGATTTAGATGTTCGCACCCAAGGTAAATCATTGTCGTTGCTACTGAAGAATGCTCAAGGAGAAATATTTTCTGGCACCGCCACTTGCGCCCTCAAGAAGGAAAACAATAAAAATATCCTTGAAGGACAGGGTCAAATTAAATACAAAGGTGCTGCACAAAATACAAACTTCCGCTTAACCAGACAAGTATATGAATTGGCCACCGATAAAGAGGTTGGTTTCTCTTACAACTTCAACGGCAACTTCGGACCCAAAAACGGTGTCTCTACTCTTAAGATCACTAACAAGGACTTCAACATCAAACTCTCCGTTTGTGAAGAGAAGAAACAATGTATCAATGTGCAACTTTTAGCTTCGAACGATTTCTCACAAGACGAAACGTCCACTCATTCAGTGTTGGTGTTATTAGATTTGCGTGAAATCGGATTCCCATATGAATTTGAATTGCAATCAAAGAATGTGCGTGAAGGCTTCAAATTTCAATACATGTTGGACTCGAGCATCAACTCCAACAATAACTTGAAATATAATTTATTGGCAAATTTGCAACCCAGCAATGCTAAAGTGCAACTGAAACTTCCTTCACGTGAAATTCTGTTGGAGACTCATCAGAAATATCCAGCCCCTGGTCATATCTTCGGTCATTACGAACACTCTTTAGCTTTCTTCATCGACAAAACTAACAAGCCACAGGACGTTACCCGTTTCATTGCTCAAGCAGACCTCACTGGCAAAGAACGTGTTGCAGTTAACGTTAAGGGTCTTTTAAAATTGGAACATCCTACAATTCGTCCACTCAGCATATCCGGTAAGTTGGATGCAAACCGTGACCAACATACAGTAAATGCCGAAGTCGTATTTGACATTTTCAAATTGCCCGAACAACAAGTCACAGCCACCAGTCACCTCAAGAACATTAGATCAAACAATGGCTTCAATATAACATCCACCCAAGTTGTGAGTTCTTCCGGTCTAGGTTTTGAATACACTCTTAACAGCCATGCTGGATTAAATACCGAGGAGTATGAATTCAGCTCTGGTGCAGATCTTAGCCTTGGCAATTCAGATCTAAAAGCTTCGGCCTTTGTCTTTGGCAACAAGGAACGTGCTGAAGTCTTGGTTTACTCTCTAAACGAAGAAGTAGTCAAGCTCGTTGCCGATTACAACAAACAAAAGAAAACCACAAAATTCAATGCTAAGCTGCAAGCTTTAGGTAGAAAACCAGTGGAAATAAATGCTGAGATCCAACCAATTTCGGCCAAAATCACTGTAGCACGAGAAGGCTTGTTAAATGCCGAAGGCGAAGTCAAATTAGGCAAAGAAATCAAGTTCCAAGTTGAAGGCGCTAGCAAGGAATTAATAAATGGTCGCATAGGTTTAGATACGGCCAACTTCTTGCGCACCACTTACACTGCCAACGAAGAAAATGTCAAGGAATTTATGGTAAGTCAATACGAAAAAGAGAGCTAAATACATATCACACATTACACCTGCTAATTTACCATCTTCCAGGATAAGCTTGAAAATGAACTACGTCAGGAGTCGGAAGTAACAACTGAATTGAAGAAACGTTTCGAAAAACTTAAGCAAATCACCGATCGCCAAGTCCAACTTTGCAAAGACAGTGCTCCGGATTTCAGCCAACTGAAGACGAGCTACCAGAGCAATCTAAACGAAATTGTTAAGGAACTAGAAGTTGATCCTGCTATGAAGCACATCTCCGAGACCTTGTGAGTTTTGATTTATAATTGATTTTTTTTTGCAAGTTTCACTTCTGAATTAACTTATTTGTTACTTGCAGACAAACGCTGTACTCTAAAGTGGCTAAATTGGCCGACGAGCTTACAAAATTGTGGACTGAAACGTACGAAAAACTACACAATTCGTTTGTATCACTGTACGAAAAGTACCAAGTTATTCTCAAGGAGACTCTCATACCAGCATGGGAAGAACTTTTCACTGGTATCAGCAAAATTGTGCATGAACTGCGCTTGGAAATTGTTAAATTGCATTCAAGAACATTTAAAACGGTATTAGATGCGTTGAAACACCACGAACCGGCTTTGAGAAATTATGGCAAAACCATAGTCGAAGCATTGAAACCATTTAATGAAGCTGTTGAAGAAGTGTACAAGGCCTTGGCCTCTGCCTTTGAAGATTTGGTTAACGAATGGATCGAATATTGGGCCAGCTTACCCTCGTTCGAAGCCATCCAAAGCGAAATAAAGGAAAAACTACAAAAATTGCAATTGGGAGAAAAGTCATTGGAATTGATTAACAACATCTTTGATCAGTTGCACGTTCTGCCACTTACGGCCGAAGCCAGTGATTTCTTGCAAAAGGTACATGAATATGTTGTGGCGAAACTTAAGCATGAGCAGGTGGACGATGAAAAATTGGTCGAAGAATTGGTTAAACTATTCATTAAGGCTTTGCGTTCAGTGTGGGCCAGTCTTGAGGGAGCGGCTCCTACCGGCACTAGTGCCACTAGTCTATCATTAACCGAACTATTTTCAAGTGCCCGATTGCCAAGTGATATGTTTACTGAATTGCCAGCCCTGCTAACATTCCGTTCCAGTGTGATTAACTTCCTTATTAATGAAGACTGGGAGAATTGGTTTACCAAGGATTCCATTAGCTCTTGGGTTTTCTACCATGATTTCAATCTTCAAGGTCATGTTGCTGATGGTCGCCATGTATTCACATATGACGGTCAACACTTCCACTTCACAGGAAACTGCAAGTACATCTTGGCTCAAGACTCTGTTGACAACAATTTCACCGTGATTGCTCAGGTAAACAATGGCAAGCTTAAATCCATCTTCTTAACAGACCGCGAAGGCCAATTTATGGAAATAAACGATGCGGGTGTTTTGAAATTGAACGGCAATGCTGTGGAATATCCACAACATGGTAATGGTTTACACTCTTGGCGCTTATACTACACCGTTTACATGGTCTCGGAATACGGTGTGCAAGTAACCTGCACCACTGACCTCAAAGTGTGTCATGTTGATGTGAATGGTTTCTACACAAGCAAGATGCGTGGCTTATTAGGTAACGGCAACGCTGAACCCTACGATGACTTTATTCAAATCGATGGCACTGTGGCCCATGACGCAGCTACTTTGATAAATGGCTACTGTTTGGGCAAATGCAATCCAGTTGTTGTGGACACACAGTCCGAAGATGATAATATCCAACGAAGTGAAATTTGTAATGAACTCTTTGGCTATGAGTCTACTTTGGCCGTCGGATACCTGTTTATTGACTCCAAGCCCTATCGCAATGCCTGCGATCAAAATGTGTTGAATGCTGCCGAAAAGGACAAAGAACAAGCTGCCTGTTCCATTGCCACAGCTTATGGCTCGGCCTTGAAATTGGCTAATGTTTTCGTATTCTTGCCTAAAGTTTGTCTGAAATGTTCTGGTCCAGCTGGTCAACGTGAGCTCGGAGAAGAATTTACTGTGAAAGTGCCCACTAACAAAGCTGATCTAGTTTTTGTCGTTGATGTCGATGTTAGTGCCACCGTTATGCAAAATCTGGTCGCCCCTGTAGTTGCGGAGGTGCGTGAAACCCTCAAGGGTCGTGGATTTACAGATGTCCAGGTAGGCGTTATAGCCTACAGTGCCAATCAGCGTTACCCAGCTATTTTGACTAGCGACAACGGCAAACTTAACTATCAAGGCAATCTTGCCGAAGTAAAACTTAATGGACCAAAATCAGTGTTTGAGTCCAGCATCTCCCAAATGATTACCGAGAAGAAGGTTCTTGATATATTCGAATTATTGGAAAGCCTAATAAAGAGCATTGTTCCCCAGCCCGATGAAGTAGCATTCCGTACAGCATTGAACTATCCATTCCGTGCAGGAGCTGCTAAAAGCATTATTGGTGTGCGCAGTAATAATTTGGAATACGACAATATGGTTCGTTCGTACAATTACTTTTCTTTATTAATTAATAAACTTAAACTCAATATTTCAGTTGAAATTCGTACGAGCGCATTTGATGGATGCGGTCACTGAATTTGATGCCGCACTTTTACACGTTATTGAACCCGTCTCGGAGTTGTCCTTGGAAGGCGTTCCCGCCGAAAAACTAATTGGTACTTAAAAAGCATGTCCTCTACCTTTTGTACATTAATGTTAATTCAATTTTTTTTAATTAGGCTTTAATTCCCGTTTGGTTGCCACTCTCGATGGCAAAGATGCCAAGAAACGTTCCAAGTTGCAATTCCATAATGACATGGGCATTGATTTCGTCTTGAACAATGGAGGCTGGGTATTCGCCACTCAAAATTTTGAGAAATTGACACCCTCCGATCAAAAGAAAGCTATCAACCAGATCACTACATCTCTAGCTGATACACTTTTCAAAACTGAAATTGTTACCGACTGTCGCTGCATGCCCGTTCATGGCATTCATGCCCAACATAAGTGTGTCATTAAATCTTCGAACTTTGTGCCAAACAAAAAAGTTAAAGCTTAATACTCTAAGAAACGATCACCCAATTCTATTGAAAGCAATTTATTTATTAAATTGATTATATGATTTTTTTTAATAAACGACGGACAAACAATAAAGTCTTGTAAATAAAAAATTTTTATAAATACAATTTTCACTGCTTTTTATTTGTGTTTATCAAACTCTACAATGAAAATGCGTTCAAATTGTATTTTCAGTTCCGCTATACTTCTGCACATCAATATTCATTATCTTTGGGGTTTCGTTCAAGTTTAACCACGTTATTTCTCATGCCACAACACATTCCAAATTACACAGGTCAACACGATTTCTAAGGCCCGTGTATTCTTAGTCAATTCGGGTACATATGATATTGAGCTCCAATCCCTTCAAATTACTTTTTTTGAATTGACTGCATCTCGAGATTTTCCGTTATATAGAAAAAAGAATATAATTTGAATTTACTCGAGAAGTAGTACTTTGATTAAATAAATAAAAAAGACGCTGAAGAATCGGCAACAAAATAATCTTTAAACTACGTTTAAATAATTGTTTAACAGTCTTAGTCGAAAGAAAGAAAGTTTTAGAAAAACAAATATTTTTCAAAAAAAATTGATTTTTTTTAAAGACTCATGAAAATTTTAAACTGAAGAAAATTTCAAAAATGAGGATTTCATAAGCTATGAATTTATTCACAATTCAGTGGTAGCACATATACATATAAAATTCATTTATTTTAATTAAGTGACTTATCAGTAAAGTTTTAAAGTTTTTCATGGGAAAAAATTTGAGACCTGTTTTATCGTTTTCTATGGGAAAATTTGTTTTCATTAAGGTTTTGTAAACTGCTGTTCCTTTCGCTCTAAGACGTCTAGTTTCCGAGATAATTTAGAGTAAAGTTTTTGTGCGCTAGTTACAAATTATTTTTAGCATCTCAGAGTAAATAACACTTCATCATGTTTTCCAATTCAAGCACCACCAATATCTAAGTTATGAGCCTGAACTATTAAACAGACCCAATGAGCACAGCGTTGGCAGCACTGCCAGGAAAAAAATGGAGGTACGTGTCTCACAACCAGGTGTGCAGATTAAAATAAAAGCTTGTGGAAACTGTAACTGAAAAAAAAAACAATGGAGAGGTCGTGCAACCATAATGTGTACGGCAGAGCTTTTCGCTGGACTTCCAGTCTGCAAAGGTAAAGCTTTTTATGGTTTAAAAATCCATGGGAGGGGCCAGGAGATAAACTACTGCTCAATGGAAAAATAAAACACATAAGACATTGTTTGTTTGGTACTAAGGTTTTTATTGATGCTCCTTTTCTTACGCTGCGAGCAAATTATTGTTATTGAAGTTTAATTATTTAAAATATGTTTATTTGTATGTATGTACCACACATTAAGATTAATTACAATTATACGT
>OY101445.1:297800-375300 GCA_956483585.1 Gymnocheta viridis
TAACTAGTCAAGACATAATTCTGAAATTTTTGCAAGGCATGATCGATCAGGTTTTTCTAAACGCAGATGCCACGAAAATGAAAATTCAATTTAAAAAATATATACACCGACCGGAGTTGGAAATTTTTACAAATTTTCTCTTGCTTAGAGATCTTTTCTATATACATATTTATAACGATAGTTTTATGTCTAAAAACTCTTTCAAATATTTTATTAAAATCATAGAAGGTTTGTTACATACACATTTTTTGGAAATATTTATATACATATATTTTTGTTGCTTTTTATTTTATTTTATTTAATGTTTTCATTTTCTTTTTCTTTCTTTTATTTTTTATTTTTTATTTTACTTTATAACTAAATCTTATAATATTTATTAATATGTTTTACTATTTTTTATATATTTTTTAGATTAATACATGGTTTTAACTTATTTACGTATTAATTTTTTTCTCATTCATTATCTGTACGTTATTTTAACATTTATATAAAAAATTAAATAATCTTTTGTTGTAATTTAAATATAGATATACATATATATAAGTATATATATGTATATACATGTATATATATATACATATATACATATGTATGTGTACACATGTATATATACATATATTTATATATATAAAATTTTTTTAATACCAAATTTTATTCGTTTATTAAAATTAGCTAATTTTTTAATTCTTTTTCAAATTAAGATTTTTTCTAATACACAATTTTGAATTATATAAAAAAACGTATTAAATATACATACATATACTTGTTATATAGATTATCTTTCATTTGATATAAAATTTATTTTTACAAATACATTATAAGTAGATTTGAGTTCCAATATGTGGCATGTGTCAATCGGCTCGTTAGTTTTTTACAGAACGAAATTGAATTGCCAGAAAAAAACCAGTTGAAGTTATATTTTAATTATTTTAAAGATATCAGGATTATAAAGCCTGAGAATATAAAGTTGAAAAATGTTAGGACGTTTGATTTCTGTTTGACAGCCATGAATAGTGAAAAGAATTTGTGCGACACAGTTCTTTACTTCAAAACTGGCATTTTTCACCTTCCTTGTCTGAGGCCGATCCCACTATTTATATGGAGGGACTATGGTGCCCCCATATATATGTACATCCCGCTTAAGCGTAAGCTCGTCGAAAGCCACCAAACAAAGAAAAAAAGTCAACGAATGCTTGAGAAAATGCTTTCGAGCCGTTTTACGTTGCGACCGTATTTACACTTTGTGTACGAAACACTAAAAACGCCGGATAAAATATTGCGGGGAAGTCATTTGATAGATTAAGAACTTGGCTCGTTGAAGGATCTGGCAGCACTGAAAATAATATTTAGTTTTTTTGGGTGTTTTATGGCTTTTTAAGTTAAAGTATTTATAAAACGAAAACTTAAACTATTTTCATGTTTTTTCATGTTTTTTCACGTTGTATGATGGTGTTGCTGTGGTGGTTGTGTTGTATTCGATGTGCTTGAGTTGGTATGATTGGTTGGATTATTGGGTTGTTGCTGATGTTGTTGCTGTTGGTGTTGCTGCTGCTGGGTGGCAGGCGGGTTAAGGAAATTAAAGGTCCTGGCATCGTTGTGTAAGCGCAAAGCTTGCTCCAGACGATGTTCTTGCAGGCGTATGACTTCACTAATGTCTTGTGTGTTTTGAGTTAAATGGACTTTCTGTTGTGTGTTCTCCTCCGCCAAAGAATTTTTTGGTTGCTGCTGCTGTGTCAGCTTCTCATTGTTATTATTGTTGTTGCTGTTGGTGATTTCATTAGATTGTTGCTGAACGACTGAGGCGGCCATGCGAAAAGCGGCTTCTGTATGAGATCTCAATATAGCTTCGGCCTGTTGTTGCATATGTAAAGCTGTTTCCGGCAAGTGTGAGGGTGGAGGAGATACTGTTGCTTGTAATTGATTGCTGGCTGAGTGATTGTGTTGCTGATGCAAATGTTGTAATGCACCTCCACCACCACCACCACTACTGGCAGTTGAGTTTTGTTGCAAATGTTGCAAATGCTGTGCTGATTGTTGCTGATGTTGTTGCTGGTGCTGTTGAGTGTGATGCTGATTAGTTTGCTGTGACATGTTTGTGTTGCTGGAATGCGCATAGCTTGTGTGGCCTGATGACTGCTGCTGCTGCTGGAGTTGTTGCTGCTGATGATGGGTTGCTTCTTCACCTGAGGTTTCCATCATTGTTGTGCGCATCATTGAGTCGCGCATTGCATTCATAACAGCTGTTGAGGCCTCAGATTGTAAGCCAGGATGGTGTACCGGCGATATGTTTCTGCCATTTAACTGATTTTGAGAACAATTCGATTGAGAGTGTCCCGCGTTCTGCGTTTGTTGCAGATTCGTATCTATTGAGCTGTCATTGGCTGTACCACCAGCGGCCGTTGTTGCACTAGAGGCGCTGCTATGATTTAAGCGCATAGCTGCAGCCAGATTAACAACGGCTGCCTGTACAGCTGCATTACCAGCTGCAGCATGTGTGGACTCAACGCCAAATCTTTGTGGTGATTGTAGGCCAGCAACGCCAGTGTTATTGGCACTGGCTGCCACAGCGGCGGCGGCGGCCGATGCCGCTGCCATCAAACTCATGCGATTTTGTAAATCCGCATCTACGCCCGGCATGCCGCCGTAATTGTGACTGGCTAACGCATGAGAGTGATTTTGATTGGGATTGTGTGAATGTGCATGGGGATGTGGCGGCGCACACAAGGGATGATTGGCGTTATTGCCGCCTGTACGAAGGATATCGTTTAGCTTGTTGCTCAAACTCAAGTTATTATTGCCGCTATTGCAGTTGTTATTAACTTGGCTGCTATTGTTGTTGTTGTTGTTAGTGCTGTTGTTATTATTGTTACTGCTTAATAAATTAATGCCACTGCCCGGATCCGAGGCAGCCGATGACGATAGCCGGCCATTTGAGGAACACTCAGAATTCCCTGAAGGCGAGGGACACAATGAGCCACCTCCTCCCGTACCACTTCCTTCCCCCAAAAGTGGTATTAGTCCTGCCCCACTAGAACCCGAAGATGCGGCCAAAGTAGCAGCTAATATATTGTCACGATCTCGCCTTTCGGCGGCAGCTCTTGATAAAACGTATTGGGCAGCAAATTGATGTTTTGGATCCATCCGCATATGTTCCATGTGTGTTAGAAGACCTTTATGTTTAATTAAAAAATCATTTTGGATTTTTGTTTAATGTTAGACTTGCATGATATAAAAATAATTTTTTCGGAGAGTTTATGTCAAATGAGCACAAATGTAATTTTTTGTAAGTGTTCGAAAATGTTATCTTTGAGGTTTAAAAGAAAAAGATTACAGAAAGCGTGTTTTGAGATACAGACTTTAGAAAAGTATTTTTAAAATTATAATTTTCAAAACATGACATCATATCGTTCCTTTCTTGCAACATAGTTACAACTCAAAAAGCTCGTGATTCAGAAAACGAGTTTAAAATTTTTCATTTACTCAACGGAAAAATATATAAATATTCTTCTTTCAAGAGGTGAGTAAACAAGATATTTGTAGGAATTTTTTATACGAATAATTCTATATTATTAATTGAAAAATCACGTTGCTTGAGATATGACTATGTTGCAATAATGGAGCGATATCTGATTTTATTTTTTTATACGCAGTTCAAATTTTATAGTTGATTTTGTGGAGACACTTTAATCAAAGCTTGATTATTCAGTATGCCAATTTCATTGAATTAGGACGAGATAGATCCGAATTGATTTTGATTTGACTTGGATTCAACCTTGTACAGAATTATAAAATACTCAAAGAATATCATAACTCCAACACTTTTAAGTTTTTTAAGATAATATTGGCTAATTATTTGTCGTATTGTTTTTCTACAAATATCGTCTTTAATCACCTCATGAGAAGGTTTTCTAGAATAAAAGCTAAGAGCAAGTCACCCTTCAAGCTAAAGAAATAAAAAGTAAAATTCGATTCAGCCGCTTGGGAGCTACGATGTGACAGACAGACAGACAGAAAGACAAGCAAATAAACAGTTTCCCATAACCCCATCTCGGGGGTTAAAAATAAAGTCCATTTCTTGTTGTTGTTTTTATTAATTAAATGCTGTTAATTTAGTTTCCACTTACCATTTTCGTAGGTGAAGACCGCTTGACAAACCGAACATGGCCACATTCTTAAGCTGTTCGTGAGCTGTGAAGTCTCAGCATGACAGGCTAAGTGTTTGCGCAATGAGCCTTCATTAACATAATGTTTGCCACAGACGGGACAAGGATGATTTGCTGTGCGACGTTTCGCTGAATAGGGATCATTTGAAGAGGAAGCTCCAGATGACTGCAAACAGCTGGAGCTGCCTGCATTGCTAAGATTGTTACCAGCTGAACCGCATATACTCTCAACAAAAGGATCTTCACATTATTTCAAAGAAAAAGAAAAAACAGAATTAAAATAATTTGAATAAGGCAATCTTTTGCTAAAGTTATAAAATAACAGCACTTGATTGATTATGCAGTTCTTGTTTCAACCTTCTTCTTCTTCTTCTTCAGTCCGCTTAACTCCCTGTGGAGCATAGGGCCACCAACTTTGATATTGTTAAACTTTTCTAATGGAAGTTCTTTTTTCTTTGTTTTGAAAGAACAAACACATTTCGCGAAGCCATTTTGGCTTGTCTGTAGAAGCACCCAGGGCCTAGGCAGGAATCGATTCTGCGACCCCCTCAACTAATAGTCTAGTACGCTATCAATCAGGGTAAATATTTCTGGACGATCTGCATTAGCAGCAGTACCCCTCAATAATCAATTTCAATGTGTTTTTAATAAAACAATTAATATTTTAGTGAATATGTAAAACTTGGAAAAAGAGCGTTTGTAAATTTAAAAAACTAGAAATATTTTCTATTTTGGCTATTTTTGTAATTAGTGTTGATTGCTGGCGAAGGTCTTATCAAACCAGAATATGCATTCCACTTTGTTAGTGTCTAATAAAATAACATGATCGATCGTTTATTACAATTTTAAATAAAAAAATTTAAAAAAAGAAAAATCGAAATTATTAAATTTGTTGTCATTTGGAGGCCCAGTTTACACATATTCTTTGCAGTAAATCAAATTGTGCAGTTATCAGATCCATGAAGTTAACAGGTCCATGTTTCTTGCGGTATTGCCTCCTATTTGCAACACAAAAGAATATGTAACTTTTTCTGGATGTAAAATGTTCCCAATATCTCTTTAAAGTCGGCTTCTTTAATTAAAAGTAAGTAATTTTTTAAGCCAAACTTACACCGAAAAAATAATACGCAATTTAAGGTTTTCCACTTCCGAAACCCATCCGGTATTTCTTTTAAATATTATTCATTTGAACTAGTTTCTCATACTTACTATTGTTTGGTTGAGAGCTTTTCTCTTTGTGCACATGTTTCATATGTTCCATGAGTGCATCGGTACCCAAAAATAATTTGTGACAGATGGGGCAGGATGTAGCATTAGGACCACCAATCAATGCTGCATGCTGCTGCAACACGCCAAGATGCAGCTGTAGCTCCTGTTATTTATATATTTTTATCAACATTTTATGTTAAATGAGAGCATGATTTTTATTTTTCGTTTGGATAAAAATGCAAATAAAAAAGCAAATGTTTTTGTTTTTCTCTATGTATAATTTAATTGAATTAATTATTTGTTTGATGTATACATACCTTTGAGGTATGTGTTCTTAAACTTGATTCGGTTGCAAAACCTTTTCCGCAAATGTTGCAATGAAATGGACGATTTTTGGCTCTCTCAACTTGGGCGTCGTGATTACGCAAATGTTGCTGTAAATTTGATAATTGTATGAAAGCGCGGCCACATTCAGGCAAATGACACTTGTAAGGACGTTCTCCTGCAAACAGAAGTAAAGTAAGTAAAAAAAAATACATTATTAAGAATCTCATTAGATTTTCATTTAAATGGCGAGCGAAGATTGTATATACAATGGATATTTAAGAGGGATTTATTTATATTTCGAACCCATGAGTAACGAATGCATTTAAAAAAATCTTTAGTGTAAATACAGGACTCCATAAAAAATTTTCAATCCTCTCTCCCTCTTAAGTGTGTAAAATTCAATGTGTAAAAATATGGCTTTCAATCGGGCCATTTATTTATTTATTATTATTATGTCAATAGATTTTTACACCCTTACTGACTAAATATGACTAACAAATATAGAACTATATATAAAAATAATTGGTTCAACAATTTAGATATAAAGTAATTTTTCTCTTTAGTACATCATTACTCTCAGATAAGTCCATAATATGGTAGCATTTATTGAAGTTAACACATGCGCGACGAAAAGAATCATTATTAGCATATACAGAACGGTAGTATTTTAATGCCAAGAGTTCAAAATTGCGGGTAGGTCTTACAGGAACATTGAAGTTTAGTTACGGCTATGATACGGCGGCAAGACATAAGAATTCCAACCAAGACCACGGAGACAGAAAATTAAAAATTGTTTTTGTACCGATTCAATACTATTAATATGAATAGAATAACAAGGATCCCAAACAATTAATCCATACTCAAGAATTGGTCGAACAAGAGAAGTATATAAAATAATATATATAATATAGGGATCTAGAAATTTCTTTGACCAGCATTTCATGAATCCAAGGATCCCATAGGCTTTATTTACCATTATAGAAATATGCTTACGAAAGTTGAGCCTATGATCCAACAGTATGCCAAGATCCAATATGGTTAGAACTTTATTTAAAATAGCAGTATCAATATAATAAGAAGTCTCAATCGGATTGTGTCTGAAAAATGCTTACATTTCAATATATTTAAATCCAATAAATTAATTCTGCACCATTGATGAAAATTCCGAAAGTCGGCACTTAATATAGTATGTCCTTTAATATCGTTAAAAGAGTTTAAAATTTTAACACCATCGGCGTACATCAGTACTTTAGAATGCAAAACAACAGTAGGAAGATCATTGATGAATAAAGTGAACAAAATTGGACCCAGGTGACTGCCTTGGGGGACACCAGAATGTACTTGGATGATTTTTGATGTAACATTCCCAAATTTGACCTGTTGAGTTCTTTGTGATAGATAAGAGTTTAACCAATTTAAAGCAGAGTGACTAAAGCCCATAAGTGATAATTTGTGCAATAAAAGATTGTGGTTAACTTTGTCGAACGCCTTACTAAAATCTGTGTATATCACATCAGTTTGCATTTTATTTGAAAAACCTTCATTGACAATAGTGGTAAGTTCCAAAATATTAGTTGTAGTTGAGCGAGACCTACGAAAACCATGTTGACATGGTGATAGAAGGGAAGAAATTTGATGATATAGGTAATCAGTAAGAATTTTTTCAAGGAGTTTTGGAATTGCATTAATTTTAGCGATACCTCTGTAATTAGATACATCAGTTTTACTGCCGTTTTTGAATAAAGGAATTATATACGATTTTTTCCACACTGATGGCAGATAACACGATTCAATAGATTTGTTATATAATGCAGTAAGAGGCGCAGACAGTGATGCTGCACAGTTTCGAAGGATACAGCTTGGAATACCATCGGGACCTGGGCTAAACGAGTTTTTCAGCGACTTCATGTTCGAAAGTACATTTTCAATATTTAAAAGCGGAAAGTAAATACCACAAGAATTAGTTGTAGCATAAGGATAAGTTGTTGTGGTATCATAAGACTTAGTAGAATAAGTTGTTGAAAAGAAGTCAACAAATATATTACTTATTGAAACATCATCATCAGCAGTCAAGGAGCCATACTTCAAATGCTTCAGATAACCTGAAGAGCGACGCTTGGAATTTACAAATGTATAAAAAGATTTAGGGTTTGTTTTTATATTGCTTTTAATGCGATTTATATAGTTTTTGTATGCAAGATTATTAGCAATGTTGTATTCAGATCTTGCTATAGCATATTTACGAAAATCGGCAGAAGGTGGTCCATTATTACTGTAGACTTTAATTTTAAGAACCGGAATACTAATGAAATTATGCAAAATATTATAAAAGCTCGATACAATATTATCAAAGTTATCATCAGCAATCACAGTATCTCAATTAACATTGGATAATAAATAGTTAAGTTCAGTATAGTTAGTGCGTTTAAAACAGTAGGATTGAAAGGGCTTCAACTCTTGTTTTTTAATCATACTATACTACAATGATAAATCAATTTCAAAAGGAGGATGGTGAATGTCCACAGGATGAGTCACAGGCAATGTATTACGAAGACAAAATTCCATAGGATAATTAACGAAAGCATCCATGTAGGGAATGTATAAAATCAGACATAATTGTTGGTAGCATGTAATTAGAATTAAAGGATTTAACCCATTTTAGGTTTGGAATGTTAAAATCTCCAAGAACAAGTAATATATTGGATGTGTTTGATTGATTCAGAACGAAGTTAATTGCGGAAAAATGTTTATTATAAATCAAAAAAGATGAGTTAGGTGGTACACGTGACAAATAAGTGTCTACAACCAACACGAATTTTAACGGCAATAAACTCAATTTCATCGTTGTCATCAATTAAAAAGTTGTTATTTATAAGTTCACATTGGAAAACATATAGGACGGCTATTAGAACACCACCACCAATTTTTCGCATACGATCCTTTCTAAATATTTGATATTTAGAACATAGAATTTCATTGTTATGAGTACATTTTTTATCACTCAGCCAAGTTTCAGTAAATACAATTATATGATATAAAAAATCAAAACTGTTTGCAAAAAGATTAGTTAATTTAGTGTTAAGACCTCTTACATTTTGATAAATAATATTAATGGGATTATCTGTCGATAGTTGGATTAGTTTTTTGAAGACAATAATTGCGGCAAATGAACAATGTCAGCTGTTGGAGTATTTTTGTACTCATATTCGCGAATAAGCGCATTAGGCGACCAAAAATCTTGATTCACAATTGTATCAAAATAGTCATGAAGAACGATTATTTTAAAAGATGCTTTATTTCTTGGTTCAGAGTATGTATTTAAATTTGAAAACAGTCATATCAATATTGAAACCAATCTTATCCGTTATATATTGTTTGATGTATTCAGTAGATGTACAGGATGCAAATCGAGCAGCAAAAATCGTTTTCGTTGGAGAAATAACTTTAAGAGTTGAAGTGTTGCTTGACGGTGTAAAAACAGGAACGGGGTGAATTAAATTCATTGAAACAGATGAACTTTTTGAGTTGTTAGACGGTTTAAAAACAGGAACGGGCAGATATAAATTCATTGGGGCAGGTGAACTTTTTGAATTACGATTTGAAGATAATGGTGAGGCTGATGATGAATTATTGTTCAGTAAATCTGATGAGGGTTCAGAAATAGTCACAGGACTTTTTTCAGTTAATAATGGGTGAACCAGCGATAAGGAAGAACAGGTAGATGAAGATGCAGATAATACGTTTTCAGATACATTTTCGACAGTATTAGCATTAATTTGAGTTGTTGTATGTTGTTTCTTTCTTTTCGGTGAGCACGGAGCATTTTTTAAGTTCTTTATATTGCGAAAATTTTTTAAAAAGTTTATTCAGGTCATTATGAATTTCATTTAACTGAATATTCGTGTTTTTAAAAAATGAATAAAATTCAATATCAAGGGCAATACACTTTTTGCAGCACCAGTGCAGACCCTTATCTTCACGCAGATTGTCTGCGGTTCGTGCAGCCAAATCAATACATTTAGAGTGATAAACAGAATCACAAAGCCAACAGGATACCATCAGGTCCTCGGATTTATTACGGCATTTAGAGCAAGACATGTTGTAAATTATTAATATATTTAAATAATTTGCTTTTATGTTTAAACACACGAAGAGAGAGGATTAGGTGTAGAATGTATAACAGTTTTATATCTGATCAAAAACTAAGAGTGTTAAGTGATTTTTGATCAGCAACGCACAGTGGCTGAAAATCGTTTTTCATTGGCCAAAACTCTGTAACTTTTGAACCGATCAAAATATTGAAGTAATTTTTATTTTATTGGATAGATATTTAGTTCAGCTTGACTCAGTTTAAATTTCATTAAAATTGATTGAGGACTTTTTAAGGAATTCTAGGTCAAAGTTGAACTTTTGAATTTTTTTAACTTTTAGAGTGAAATATGGGTTTATTATTTTTTATTTATTAAAAAATTTAATTTTTGGAAATTAATAATAATTATAAATATTTTTTGTAATAATGGAATTTTTTTAATGTTACACTTAAAAAAATTGTACACTGAAAAAAATAGTAAAATCAACTGGAGATTTTGCTATTACTGAAAAATTTAAAATTTTTTGCTGACAAATTTGCAAATTTGTTTACACTCAAAGAATAGTTACACTTAAAAAAAACGTTAATGATATTATCTAAAAATATTGCTATTACTACAGAAAAATTTATTATTTTTTGCTGTCAAATTTGATAATTTTAAAAACATTTTAAAATAAAAACTGCAATAAATTTTAATAGCATTTGTAACAATGGTAGGTTCGTTTATTATTATTTTTTACTAATACTATGTTTTTCATACTTAAATAACAATAAAAGGCAATTATAATTATTATTCATTTGACTCAAATATTGATTGCAAATATTCCATATTTTGTTCTGTGCTATCTCTGTTCTTTAGTAGTTTTTTGGCTTCTTCATCTAAATCCCGATGTTCCACTTTCCATTGATTTCGAATACTGGAGATAAACGGATCTGACGTTGCCAATAATATATTAAATAGATCTTCATTTGTTGAATTTCGTGAAATTTTTCTAGTATTGTGGTCTCTATAAAATCTGTAATCCTTGTTCCTTTTTTCCTGAGCCTCCTCTGATAGATCTCCAAGTGGCACCAAATGATATTTAATGACATCTTCTCCATGATAAAGGATTTTGTGAACTGTTGCAGACATATTTCTCCATGGGTAGTTGGTTGTATATATTTTTGCAGTTTCCTTTGCATAATCTCCAAATTTTCTAGAGTCAATTTCTTCATTGCACGCAAGTACTTCTAGGATTATTTTAAATCTGAAAATGAAGTTTAAATCCACTCCTGTTATTTCAGATGCTGTTTCTGGATCTGAAAAGAATCTTCTTGCGGTATTGCCATCATTTGTATTGCCTGACCCTTGTTTTGGCTGATCTATAATCAATCCAAATTTGCGATATTCATCTTGAACATGTTTCGTTTTTGAACTTCTTAACTCTTTGTTGGTTTCGTTGTTTCTTATTGATCCTGAAGACCCGAAATCCAAATCATAACTGATTTTTAGTATGTGTTCCATAAGTCGTATTCTTGCATGTAGTGGTGATAATCCAAATTCATATGCATCGGTATTATCTAATAATTTTGTCGGGACTTGGTTTAATTGTGTTGATGTTGCTTGGCATATTATGCAGCCTTCGTGTTAGTCAAAGCCTGACCTACTTTTCCATCTATCATTGTCAGCACTAATTGGTAGCTTACTTCAATTTGCTGTCCATCTAACTATCATTGTAGTGGCTGTAGTGTTGCAATTTGGGCCTTGATATCAATAACTTCTTTGTTAATGGCATCATGAGTTTCTTTTTTGAATTCAAATTTGATTGGCCTGCAGTATTTCGTAGAAGATGGTGTCTCATTTTTCCAAATATCCATTGTTTGGGTTCTTCTAGTCGAAGGCTCTGAATCTTCCAAAATCTTTTTCAATCGCAATGGTACAAATGATACTATGAACATATCTGAGTCCGAAATATTTTCACATACAACTTGTTTGTATTGCTTTTGCCCTGAAGAACTATCACATCCATATTTACAAAAAAGAAATAACTTTGTGTTTCCATATTTCTTTAACTCATTTCCTGTTATTGATTGTAGCAAGCGTTCGGCTGTGTGATCAAGTAGAGATTGTAGTTGTACCTCTGCCGAAATTGGTGTGATTGTAATAGTGTCCTTTGATGGCAAACAGTCCATTTTAGCAGCGGTTATGTAATGATATGCTGGATACATATTTGAACCTTTTTCAATCGTACGCAGTCTGAGCTTAATATATTGCTGTTTTATTAATTTCAAATCCAGAAATAATGCTAATGCCTCCTCATTTGTGTACTGTATTACATCACTCGGAGTTGGTATACTTTTAAGAATCCGTTTTGTTCTCACTGGACTAGCTTTAACAACTTTTTCAATGATATCCACTTTTGTTAATTGGTTCTGTGATCGTAATTGATGTAGGAAAGATTCTTTTATATTTGTACAACCAATTGCATCGTTGCAGTTGTCCAATGATTTGCGTGGTCTTCCAGCCTTATATTGCTTTGCTGTTTCTGCAGCGACAGTAAGGTCGCCTTATAACCAGTTTGCACTTTTTATATAAAAGTTTTTTTACTGTAGCTAACTTCTTTGTAGCGTTTTTTTAGTGCTTTTACGAAATTAAATAATTGCTCTTGCATTTCGGTGCTACACGAATTTAAGTTTAATTTTATTTTAACGTAGCTAAGAACATCTTCCTGGTTTTTGTTTCTAAAATACTCTTTGGCCAGTTCTTTATAACTGAAGCTCTCCATATTTTTCTGAATATTTTTATTTGCGTCTGTGATGTTTTACCCGTACACTTAGAGGATTAACTTATTACTGAGTAATCCCTTATCGAATACGTATTTTTATACACTTTTAGATACATGTTATTCACACATTGATCTTTAAGTTCATAGCAGGTAATGCTTAAATTGAACAAAACTGCACATGTTGTCCAGACCTTAATATCAGGTAAAACTGATTAGTATCTCGCCAATATTTGTTGTTGTTTTTTATTTTTAATGGTTTAATGTCCCGATTATTGTTGGTCGACTTATGACGTTGGTCGACCCTAACATTTGATAACAGGTAAATTTAGAAACAGATCATATGTTTACTGTAGAATTTTGTGATAATTTGTGATAATTTTATTACCAATTTTTGGCTGATCAAAACAAAGCCATTAAACCCTTTCGCAGGTATTATATTTAATTTTTTTAGTTTTACGTAGTCTAAAGTAAAAAACATAAACTTTTAGGCAAAAAAGTGAAAATTATATACACCATTGTATACGAGTACTTTGGAGTAATTTCATTAAAATGAAAAAAGTGTTCTACACACGGCTCGTCACGGGTGCAAAAGTATATATAGCGTTAAAGAGGACACTTTCACCTTTCTCCGGGTGGTATACATTTCTTGTTCCCTTTTGTTCCCTAGAAGTTCTATTCCACTAAAGTTTAAATTTGAGAAAAATATAGTAGTTTCATAAATATTCCGTAACGCCCTTAATATTAAACGCTAGAGCTCTGACCACTTACAAAAACTAAAGACTATAATCCTACCAACATTATAAAAAAGACCGCAGGCCATTATCGATGATAGCTTGCGAGTAGTAACCATTTATTTTTTATAAAAAAACAAAAGAAAAACACCTTTTTCTGAAATTAAAAAAAACCGTTGAGTTTGACAGCATGCCACGCTCACAATTATCAATAGTTTAACCTAATTTTTTGGCTACCTTAATCTGGATATATTAGCTGCAAAATGGCGTAAAAATTTTAAAAATCGGTGACAAAAAAAAATTTGAGTTTTGGCCAATGAAAAACGATTTTCAGCCACAGTGCAACGGTGCGATTCACAATTACCGATTCGATAAAAGCAAAATGTGTCTACAATTAAAGAGGTCCTTTTCAAAACGTGATTATTCCACTTTCGACAAAAATTGTATTTAATTTTTTTGTTTGCCTGGTAACATTTAAATGAAAACCCTGCGAAAATAAAATTGGCAAAAAACTTTTCAAAAACTTTTGTTTGTTGAGGGTTTCTTTTAGCTGGTCTATATACATGCATTTTATTGGTGCTAATGTCAAATCATCAATAGACCTTAGCACCTTTTCATCTCCTGTAAAATGTATTCATTGTAACTTAGGGCTTTTATGAATTCTGATAAATTCAAATGAGTTCCTACTTTCATTTCGTTTCCTTTTCTTTTTAATATACAGTAGTTTTAAGTCTTTCTTAAAACACGTAAGCATCATTTTTTATAGCAAATTTTATTTTCTACCATAAAAACCAATTTTGAAAAAATGGCGCTTACGTGTTTTAAGAAGAAACGCGACGAAATGCTCTTTCGCTCTTCTAACATGAGCTTCATAATATAGTTGGCTCCAACCGCTGAAAACTTTTTGGTTCCTTTGTTTGCTAAAATTGGTTGTACTAAATAAATAAATCAATCACAAAAATTAAAATGTTTTCTACATATTCAATTAAAAATCCATTTAGAGTTTGGTTTCGGTGTAAAAAATCTACCAAAGCTTTGACTCGGTCTGCAAAAGTGGTCATGTCTCAACATCAGCGGCACCGGCACCGGCCTAATACAACTTACCAGCGCATTCCAACAATCTCCTGCGTTTCTATGCCCCACAAAAGTACCATCATAACTGCCCCCTTCTCAGGGAAATAATAAAAACATGGGACTAAAATGTTTAACTTTTGATACATTCAACTGCTTTACATAAATATTTCATGTGGGTTATCGGTTTTAAAAATCGGTGCGAAATAATGTGCCACCACTGCGCTGCTCACATAATGAAATTTTCTTACTTAAATGGTTAAATCTTTTACAAATGAGTTCATCGAATTGAAATCTACTCCTGGAATATGTGTCAATTATTTTAGAAGTATGTAATTGCGTTGTGACCTGTAAAAAAGTATCTGCGCGCAACGAGAGTTAAATCGTGACCATTTACAACATGGCAAACTTGTTTTGTCTATGACTCACTTTTAATTGTAAAACTGGGAGCATTTATGTTAAAAATAAGATACACTCTGCAACTGCAACTTTGACAATTTTGTAACTGGTTGGACAGTCTTATTGTGGCACCCAATATACTCGCACTACCTGTAAAATATTTAACCACTTCAGTCTGCGAGTGGGTTGCTGAATTGTTTCTGTTTAAGACACCATCACGACAAAATGAAAAATAAATTATTTTTGTACTCTGCTTATTGAATGAAGCACATCGTCTCTCCAGTTATTTTAAATACTACTTAACGCTTGTTTTTCCTTTTTTGTTGTTTTTTTCTTCTTGCGGTTGTCTTTTACCTTGTTTAAACCTTTAATGTGAAGTCGTTTATAAAAGTATTGCACAATCTTAAAAATATGTAAACGAAACGATTTAACTACACCATTTGCACCAGTACGAAAATGGTTTTATTTTTAGTTTTAATAATTTTTAAATTTCAACAAAAATAAATAGGTGAAGTGAAGTGAAACAAAAAGCACAGGATAGAACACAACGAAAGAACTTTGTTGTGACCTTTTTTCCATTTTGGAACCATAGGAATTAATATATATATATATATATATATAAATAGACGAAAACATGTCCCAAGACAACTTCTGCAAGAATAACACCCTGTAAGAACAAAATTTTCATTGGCTTTAGCATATCGCTAGTTTAAAGCAACGTCGTAGTCTCATGGTTTCCATCAGTCTTGGAGGAGTGGATTTGCCTCTGCTATCTTGCGAACTAGGATTTTGGTCAAGACTGAAAAAAAGAGAATTAACTCCATTCACAATGCATTATTGCGATGATACAAGTGGTCTGTGCCACAACCATTTCGTATGTATAAATATTATTTTGTTTAACTACTTCTCCTAAACAGATTCTTAGCGAACTTTGTTCACACACTCCCGTCTCATTATCGCATCATGATGATTCAAGTGGGCAGTGCCACGCCCATACAAAGTGAATAATCTATTTCAGATACTGTTCGTTAGATACCTTCCAAAACATCTTTTGTAATATTTAATTTTTAATTGTTTTAGATGTATAGTTGCACAAAAATTTTCATTTATTTATTATAAATGAAGAAATAAGAATTTGTGTGATGATTTTTTTTTTGCCTCACATTAAGTTGGAAATGGTGTATTCTATTAAATATTATACCATGAAGTCAGTCCGTCTAGTAATTGATGGCCAGGTCTGGTATCTACATTTCTTAGATTTTTTTTGTCCATTTTGTTTCAGGTGTTGTAAGTGGAAAGAAAAGTACAAGGATATTAAGTAGATTTGCTAAAAGTTAAGTGTAAATTGCAAATGCATTAAAAGTTTTCAACGTGAAGATTTAATTAAGCGTGTGTTTAAATTAAATAACATCAAAAGCCGTCAGTTAGTCAGCAGGAATTTGTATGATTTCCTTTCTTTAACTCCAACAACCAATTCCACTGTGGTGGGGTTCCTTATGCAATTGATAATTAATGCAGGAAATAAATGCTCGTTTAAAAATGTAATTAAGTTGATGTTTAAATACAAGAAATTAAGTTAATTTGAAAATATGATTTGAATTTCGCGCCATTAAACGCTGGAGGGAAGTGTATGCATTAATCACTCAGGCAGAATCTTTCTTGGCAGGAAACGAACTTGCAGCCGCCAGGTTGATCTAGTCTAATATACCACCACATCCTGGATTTTTTTGGAATTTTGATATTCAACCGATTTTTTCGCTTAATATTCATTCGCCTTTCAGTTAAACAGTTTTATAAATTTTTTTTAAAGATGCTTTAAAATTTTAACAATCTTTCGGAATCATGATAATTTTTTCCCCACAATGCTGTTTTCGAGTTTTGACAAATTTTTAAAATTTAGTTCATTCGAAAGATTTTTGCTGATTTCAGAAATTTGTTTTACTACCTTTGTAACGTAACCAAAATAATTTGAATTCACTTCCATCGGTCATTAGTGTTGCTAAAAATAAAAATCCAGATCTATATACATATGTATATTTTATGGGGTCTAAAATGAATAATGAAGAAATTACATATGAATTGACAAACCTATATATCCCCTTTCCAAATTTGTTGGTGAAGGGTATACAAATGTGTACAAATAATCTCTACAAGTAATAGATTTAAGGCGTACCATACATACATCTTATTGTATATTTTGAAGTATGTATTTTAGTTTTAATCTGCATTATATACGTATATAAAAAGTGAACACAATTTAAGTTTTTGTTGGGGAAAGAAGGTATTTTTTGCGACACATGGCATCATTGGTTGGGTATAAATCTGACAGTGATACAAAATTTGTTGTAGAAAACCCCTGAGTAACTGTGAAAGCATATACGAAACCGGGTGGCGCTGTCACCTTAGATGAATCTTTTAGAAAATGTCAAACATCACATAAAACTGAATACGTATGAGGTGCTTTTCAATTTGAAATGAGCCATGCTGTTATGAGTATATTATCAATACAAATTTAATTTTACACAATTGAAATCTAGTCAGGTTAATCAGCTGTGCTATCTCTACTACCTAGAAAATAGCATTCTAATTTTGAATAAATTAAGCGTTTGTGAAATAAATTTATTAGCAGCTGAATAATAAGGGCTTTGACAACACTGTTTATAAAATTTACGTATTTTAAGTATCTAAAAAATTTTACAGCTTGCCGCAACGTTTACGTACATATGTACATATAAATAATGAAACCTTTAAGGTTTCCGTTTCCAAAAAAAAACGCCCGTTGGAATGGTCATTTTAAAATATGAGCATACAAATGAATTACTTGAACTCAAAGGAAAATATTTATGCAAAAACAAATAAAGGAAACAGAGACGTAGCACAGCAGTCAGCAACTCAGTAGAGAGGTAAAATTTAAAAGGTTTTTTATTTTTGGCAAATTATTTCTTTAGGTTAAGTAAAAATATCAGAGCAATTTGTCTGCTTTATTATGTGAGAAGTTTTTATTTAAGACTTAGTTTACGAGCTACGCCTTTAAAAACGATATAAAAATATTACAAATAATAATTAAAACTTAAATGAGAGTTTTGTCTGTCGAGCATGATGATGATAATAATGAACATTTTTGCAGTGTTTGAATATAATATTCATTTTTGCACATATTTTTTAAGATGCTTTTCAATTTTGTCTTATTTTTTGCGCTCAATTTTTTGTCATTAATTGTCAAACGTAGGAAAAAATGGGTTTGCTTTTAATTAATGTTTTATTTGATAAAAATGAGATATTCAAGCACAATTATTGAAGTAGACAGCTTTTAATTCTAAAATATTTAATTTACGCTGAAGTAATGATAGGAAAATACAAGTAATAATTACCAGCTAAAGAAAATTATACATATATAGACCATATGTTGATAATATATACACATTTATATGAGACAGATATGTGGAAAAAATAAGTTGTCTAGACCAATGTTTCAACAAAATTACGCAGCCACATTTGGTTTAGTGTTTTGTAAATTATTTACATACACATCTCGTAGTCTTAACTTAATGCCAGTTTTGAAAAAGAATCTCAATGATACTATCAAAATTCATGTTACATATGTAAATTGTCAATAAATTAAATTGAATGACAATTTTAACAAATCTATGTGTTCCATCGAGATCACAAGCTTTAAACATGGATCTTGCAATGTTTGGGGCTGAACTTCTGGAAAGCGCATTTTCAAACTCGCCCATGTTTTTGCTACCGGAGAGAGGTCAGCGCTCTGCTGCATTCACTTTAAAATAATTATATTATCCCAATTACAGCAATCTTTTAGTAAGTTTGCAGTGTGGATTGGTGCATACTCCAGCTGCGTGATTAAATTTTGCCCTATTTGGCGTCTACCTTCTGGTATTGCAGTCTTCTCTAAGCAGCTACTCTCCCGTGCCGTGCCGCAAGGAACGTTTGGGTATGTGTAACGAGGTGCTTTAGCGTGTTATAGTCTCGCATTCCAGGCCAACTCTAAAGTCAGAGTCTTGCAATGATTCCATCTCAAAATAATAAATAAATATGGGTATGGACTAATACATGAGAACTAGGGCAGTCAAATATGCAATAGGCAAATAAAAGTACATGGAGGAAATAAAAATGGTACAATTAAAAAAACAATTTGAAGAAAACAAATATGTAAATTAATTCACATTAAATTTTGCAAATAATGATATCATTTACATCGAAGTAATAATACAACAAAGTAAAAAAAATGTTTAGCAAAAAACAAAGTGCAAGGAGTGGAAGCTGTACTGTAGCGTAGTTTTTTTCACTAAAAGCAGAAAGCGCAGTACATTGGATAAATTAAAGAAGTAGGCGTACTACTGAAAACATTACGTCTGGCAATAATTGAATTTTTAATATTTTCATTATTTTATGTTTTCTCTTTTGCTTTTTTCTATCTTTTACAACTGATGATGATAATGATGATTTGTAGCATTGTGTAGCAAAAGTTTAAATGTAATCAAATAATCCTAAAGTACTTTACTGTCGCGACGTTGATTATTTTTATTCTTTTCCAACTTTTGCATTGTTGATAATTTTTAATAATAAAAAAAACAAAAATAAATCTTTAAAACAATTTGACAATATTCTTGCATAGACAGACAAAATTGACGTTAACAGACGCAGCACAAGGTCAGCCAAGTAAAATCCCGGCAAAACCTTAACAGCAGTTCAAAACCAGCGCAAGAAGACTAATTATACACATTGAACATTGAAATGAGGCAACTGTAAGAGAATCCTTGAATTGAGAAACCTGGCACAGAAGGATTCGGGAAGAAAATTCGTGGATTAATTTTAATAACTCAATACTTTTGGATAATCGTCTTGAGAACACAGCGTAGGGCAAATATCGCAAGACGCTGGAGTTTCCTGGCTTATAACCTAATTACTTTTTGTTAACAATTTTCTTCCCATATGAGATGTAGTTTTATTGACTTTTTTCTTCAGTAAGCTTCTGCTGCTGTAAATTCAGTATAAAGAGCAAGAACTTACGGCGCCAGCCAGCACGTGAGGAATAAATGCTATTGGCATTCCAGTTTGCCTCAGTTCCAGTCTTAGCCTCATTAGCGAGTGAGTAAAACAATAAAAGACAAATTTATAAATTATTGTTGTAGAAATAAGAGAATAAATACATTTTCTTTAACACAGCAAAATCATATTTTTCAACATCATTAGCTTCATTCACTAAAAATGTTCAAATACAATAAAAATTAAATAATTTTTCACACCTGAGTGAAAGCAAACGCCTTTTAAAGAATTTATCAAAGAAAGAAAAAAACGAAGGAAACATGCATATTTCTTTAAGATTTTGACAAGATTATTTTGTGTAAAAAACTAGAAATATTCAACAAAAAAAAAAGAACACAAACTGGTAAATATGCTACACAAAAAACAAAGGGAAGCATAACTAACAACCCTTACCGCTCTCTAACCCTTTTGTCAGCTTGTGTGTTTTTGTACAGAAATTTCAAAGACTAATTTTTTAAAGTTTTTTTCTATTAGCGGATGCTGCGGTATAATGTTACATTTACACATAAATGTGAATAGAATAAAAAAGGAAAACTGGTTACAAAACGTATTTTAAAATTTCAAGGACATGTGTTTTCTTTAATTAAAAATTTTGTGCCTTTGGCCGTTCGTTGCACAGTTGGTGTTACAGAACAGAAATGAAATATCAATTTCTGATTAGTTTGAAAAAATATTTGACAAACTTGTTTGGCTACTTTATTATAAAAGTGTTAAAATTTTAATCATATTTTTTATATTTATTTTTTGTTTTTGATGTTGAGCAATTCTAAAATCTTTTGTGGAATTTTTCTTCCAATAAATATTATTAGTTTTTGTGCTTTGACGAAACGCAAAATTTGAATATTTTATATTAATTTTATTTCCTAAATTCAGAGTTTAGCTGAGCCTTCACGGCCAAGTATGCTTCATATTTTACCTCGGAATTCGAAAGGTATCCATCACCAAAAATGGTAGAATTTTTTATTTATAGAAGAATTGATTTTTTGGTTACAATTCTTAGTGGAAAAATTCCTTGGCAATTAAAAAGTGTGTTAGCAAATAGATTTCATCTGCGTAATGCTCTCCTTATGCCAGTGTGATTTACGATGTCAAATGCCTTCTCGTCATATATATCATGACGTACAAAGCTAATCCTGTTCAATTCCACCTTGTATGGATGCGAATCGTGGAACGCAGCAACACGAGATATACAAGCCATACAAGTTTGTATGAACAAATGTCCACGTAAGATTCTACGGATGTACTGGCACTCAGCAATCTCCAACACTCGCCTGTCGTCAGAAACTAATAAAAAATCTGTCCGAATTGAAATCTGTAAGAGAAGATTGACTTGGATAGGTCACATTCTGCGAAAACCACCATGTGATATAGGAAAATAAGTTATAGAGTGGAATCCACAGGGCAGTCACCGTATAGGACGACGACCATCGCATACTTGGGAACGCCAAATAGCAATTGAGACGTCCAAGTTAAACTTAAACTGGAGTGAAGTTAAACATCATGCAGAAGATCGAGAATATTGCAAGGGACATGTGTTGGCCATATCCTCTCTATAGCAGTTTAACATACATACGTGTATGTGTATATATAATATATAAAATGAAAAATTAGTTTCTTATTAAATAATTGTAAAACTCGTATAGAAACCCAGAGTATACTTTGAGCCCCCTGGTCACTTGTTTTAGAATAACAACCACTTTTATTTATTGTTTGAATATTAAATTGCAATCAAACAATTCTGCAGAACTAAATGTTGCAAATTAATTTTGCATTCTTGCTTTTATAGGAAAATTAATTTGAAATATTTTTTTATAAAAAATCAAAATATTGTTCAAGTGTTTTATTGCTGTTAATTAATTTACTGTTTGTCCTGAAGAAGCTCCACGAAGGAGTAGCGAAATATTGAAAATAAATTCTTTTTTATATAAAAAGTGCCTTGAGCTCATTAGTTAATAAAACAATTTTTAAATTTGTCAGCTTCTACTAAAATCACGTGGTTCTTTGCTAGCTGTTGTCGCTTGTAGCGCGCAGCCAAATATCAGCCTTAAGGGAAATGAAGTCGGTCGGTCGGGCGCTACTGGCAAACCAAAACCAATTAATGCTGCCGGCTAATCAATCAAAGATATCCGTCTGATTATCTATCCCACATGTAGCCCCGCATTGCAAACTTACTTCTCTAGAACACACTAACAAAATGATTATTTTTTTAATTTTTAAAGCAGAACTGCTACTTGTGTGATTTATGGGACACCATTCCGTGAATTCAGTCATTAAAAGCTTTAAAAAACCAGTTAGAAAATTTAAATCTTGCAGTTATTACATTGAAAACAAAAACTTTAAATAAAAAACTTCCTACAACAAAAAAAATCTTTAAAATATTAAATAAAAAAAAACACACATTTTATTAAAGTCCTTAACTAAAGTGCCTGTGTTCGTTCGGTGATTATTTAGTAACGAGTTTTTTTGTTTCTTTTTTTAATTTGTTGTCTTTGTTGTTGGGTTTTTAATGCTGGTCCTGGCTGTTGTTGTCTTTGTTAATGTTGTTTTGGGAATTGCTGGAAAAACGTTGAAATGTTTTCATATCTTGCCGCAAAAAGGGTTGAGGACACTTAATATCATTTTGTATAGCGCTTTTTTAATTTCTTTTATTTTTAAACATTTTTGTTTTTTCGTTTATGTTTCAAGTCAGTGTGTTTGTGTACAGCATTTGATTATTGTAACAGTGGCCGAATATTCATTACATTACAGGATTGGAAATTTTCATAGTTTTTTTTACATAAATTTTTTTTATAAAGAAGCAGTAACTATTTTTTAGAAAAATTTTGTATAGTAAAATCTAACAAATCTGATTTTATATTTTTATTAAAATATTAATTGTTTTATTAAAAACAAATTGAAATTGATTATTGATGGCTGTAGCCAGTTCCTCTGCGCAGGTCATCAGGGAGCCTTTTTGCTTATTTCCTTCAGCTTTTAAGACTAAGGAGAACAGCTAAATCTTTCGATCACCAAAAATTAGAATAATTTCAAAAGATATTGAATAAATATAGTGTAAGTAATTTGACGGAGTTTTACGAAGGACAATAAATACGGGCACAACTTTATATATCTGGATTTTTTACATTTTAAAAGCTGCAAACCTTAGAAATGAAATTCTTCCTAACTGGAATTTGTAAAAAAAATTTACAAATACTTTCATTTTCAATAAGTTTTACAAACTGCCAAACAGCATCGAAAGCAAACTTATGTTCGATTGAAAATTTGTTGTACAAACAAATTTTTGGATAGTGGTGCCAGCTCACAACACGAATTTAACTTTCGATCCTCGTAATAAGTAACGAAGTTTATTTACATTAAATTCAAGCTTGAAGTTTCAAGTTATTTTTATTTGCAAATGCGCTGCCACAGTGTATGACTATTCATGGGATTATATACGAGTAGTAGTAATCTATGTGGCCAATCAGAAAATCTGGATCGCTGGTAATAACGAAGTGTTACAAAAACTATGTCGCCAAATATTACCTCTGTGCAATTATTTACCAGTCAGTCAATGGCTTTAAATGTGCAAATTTTAACGCGATTAATTATTTGTTATTTTTTTTTTTTGCCACATTTTTTTTTATTTAGGTCATTCTATAGAATCTGAAGCTTAATATAACAACGTATTAATCGCACATCATCATCAAACTCGTCATTGTCAGCGTCATCGTCATTCTCAACGCCATCAACAGCCATGCCATGGAAGGCACTTGATGTCAATAATGTTCACGTACACACATTTAAACACCACACAAACACACACAAACACACACATATATATATATATATATATATCAGCGCGTAAAAAACAGTTTATAAATACCGATTAAAAACCCCTTTTTTTAATCAAGTTCAGATACAAGGAAGGCTGAAAACATTTTAGCGGAATAAAGACAACAAAATCAACAGTTTGTTTGTAAATGCCACTTACATACATACATACATACATACAAACACACGTATTGCTGAACTTGTTACTTGTACAGTGACGGCTAGAAAAATAGACACAAGCAAAATGGATGGATCTATAAAAAGAAATTTATAGTGAAAAAGTCTTCCGTTACCGGCAATTTTTTCTGCGAATGATCAGTTAGGCTGATGTCAGAGTGCAGGCTATAAGCGGAGCGTAACTAGAAGCGGTAATAGTGTGTGCTATACCAATGCTACAAGATGTCAGAGTGAATGCTATATTGAGCAAAGCTTATAATCATATTTGGTGTTTTGTGATTGCTGCTTGTATATTTATGATGGTCTCGGACGAGGAGTTTCTCGTGATTCTTAATACTCTTAATATATTTTTATGTAAAGAAGAAAGGAATATTTGTACGAAAGAAATATCCACTACAATTATGTTGTGATTGCTTTTATTTGTTATTAATTTATCAATTTCCATTTATACTTTAAAAAATCTTATTTCTATTGTACGAAATGCAAAATTTTGACACGTGCACATAAGTATGGATACAATAAAAAATAATGCAAAACATCGTATTTAATAATGCATGTTTTGGATAGGAATTTGACTTTATTTCACTCGGCTAACGGTTTGCGCAAATTATGTTCGACACTGTACTTGTACTCTTGTAGTACTACTAAGGACTTTATTGTCGCTTTTTCGTTTATTTTGTTGTGTATTTTTTTCCACTGGCTTTAAAGGGTTTATTGGTTGGGAACTTAAATGGCCAAAAGAAAGGACTTTGTTGCAGTACATATTGAACATTGATGAGTTTAAACGTCAGTCCTTTTTTATACGGGCAATTTTGTTATGTTAATCACGATTAAAATTAATTTACTTTGGTTTGGAGGTCAATTAAAAATCAAATTAGTTAAAACAATTAAATATGTAACTGTTTAAGGCAGGAAGAGTAACGATTATAAGCAACATTGAAAAAAATGCTATTTAACTACTATTTTTCACTTGCCGATTTTTATTTTTTGCAGGAAAAGAAAAAACAATTACTTTATTATTTTTTTGTTGAATAATTATAGCTTTAATCATTATTTTCGGATACGGAAGGCGGCATCATTTCAAACAAAGTGTGAAAGCGGTACTCTAATATATTCGCTAAGATGTCTGTCCGTCTTTTACAAACTTCTATCGCCTGAACCGTAAAAGGCAGACAGACACCTGACATTTTCACAATAGAGCGGATTGGTATAAAATAAACATGTAATTTTGGACACTGAGATGCATGTTATGAACCGAAATAGACTGGCTTGTTCGAGCTTTTTTTGTGTTTGTCCAGTTGCAAGCTAAAGTAAAATTTGTTCAGCTAAATATAAATTTTCGGAAAAAAAGCATTCGATACATTTAACACAATGACTTTTTCAAAAGTTTCCTTACTCTCATTTTTCCTTCTTAAGCCTGGTACTGACTTCTGCCTGAATTGCATTTTAAAAATAGTCATGTATGTAGTCTTTGCTACATTTTCATAAATTAAATAAATTTCTTGAGTTTCAACGCGTACAACAGTGAAAAATTAATTAAAAAGCAGAAACAAAAATTAATGTCAAATATTTTGTGACCGAACAAATTGTCTGCACATTAATTTTTGATTCAGCTTATGTTTCAACATTTCATAGACAATGAATTTAAAATATTCTTCCTTGTACTTTTCTTTTGTATTAACAAACGGAAATTTACTTAAAAAATTTAACAACCTGAATTTCTTCTACACAGTTCCTATGGGAATGTGAAATATCGACAGAAGAATCCATTTAACAACAATTTTCATTTTTATTTGATCTCAACAAAATATTTTTTGTAAAATATTTTTTTTTCATTCATAAATTAATATCGAGGTGTTATTGTTGATATATGTGGGGCGCAGAGTTACACATATATTATGCACCGTATTAGTTACTAGAATCTTTTAAAAAGCTTGTGTCGCTACTTTTTTTTTCAAAAAGAGAAGTAACACTCAGGCAATTAGTATGCCTACCAACCCGTAGGTGTGTTACCTTCTTTGGGAAAGGGATAGTGAGAGAGGACAGATGGTGAAAGAGAGAAAGCTTAATTTTTACAACTCTGATATTGCGCGCTGTGTTAGTTTTTAGATCAGTGTTGCAGCGCCTCTGATGTCAAGTAGGCGCATTAAATGTGTTTTAAGCTGTTGTAGCCATTTTATTAATTATTTTACTTCGCCGGCGATTTTGCTACAATACCGACGAAGGAGGGCGCTGTGATGTCCGCTAGCATACACCAGTATCAATTGCTGCCAGAACTGTTCAGTGACCAGTGTGCTATGCCTTCATCACTTAAACACTCCGACAACAACAAATACAATGACATACTAATGCACATCTGAAAAATGCTGGATGTTATGACTTGTCTGTAGCTGGGCACGAACCCACGTTCTTAGCGCTAACTACTTCAGCCAACAGCACCCTCTGCCACTTTGGCAAAAATACTACAAGCGGAATCAAGTTAAAAATTAAAGGGTGCAGAACACCCTGCTCGCGGTTGTCTGATTTATTTAATATAAAAAAATTACCAGCCGTTTTCATGCAACATTCGTCTGAGCGCTTAAATGTTGAACCCTTAAAGAACTAAAAGCAATACCAACCACCCGAGACAAGTTTGGCATACATCAACTGCACCGCTGATTAAAACTTGTGCTTTATAGTACGTTCCAAAATATTTATGTATAAAATTGTTGATATTACACTTATTCCCATTTTAATATCGGCCATTTCCCGGGTGAAAATTTGGTTATTGGCTGTAGCTACCAGCTTGAAGTGGAAATGTCTGTCAGACAATTTCAAATCTTCAGGAAAAAATATTTACCGGATATTTTATATTGAAAAGAATTGAAAGAAAACTTAATGGGCATTGAACTTACCTGTATGTAAACGGGTGTGTTGTTGGACGTGCGATAATTGTTTAAATCTACGATCACAATATGAACATTTGTATGGTTTCTCTCCGGTGTGGACCCGTATATGTTGAACTAGCTGATGATTACTGGAAAAGCTCTTCATGCACTGTTGACATTGGTGTGGCTTAGATTCGGCTCCTATACCGCCGGTACCACCGGCTGGACCCAAACCAGTTCGGGGTATTTGCTGTTGCATTTGTTGCATGGCGCTTTTGTGCATAAAAAGCTATTCAAGGACACAATCACAGAGTGAACAGACGACACACACGCATTGACGAGCAAGCAGTTACGAGTTTATTTTTTTTATATAATTAAAAAAAAACAATATTAACTCTTTAGTTTTTAATGTAAATTTTATAAACTATTTTCTATATAATGTTTCAATAAGAAATTAAAAATAATAGTTTTAGACAAAATTAATATGCACTTGAAAGTAAAATGATATTTTAAACTAAAAACTTTTTTTTTAATAAAATGAAATACAAAACTTAAGGCAAAAAAATGAGTGTAAAAAAATGCTGCCGCTGGGACTTTTGGCTTACAAATAATTTGTGGGAGTTTTTTGAACGAACTTGTATGCCAAAACAAACAATATACCCTATAGCAAATAAAATAATATTTAAAGTTTTTTCTAGCAATAACTGAATGAACTCTATTGGAATTTGCTATCATTTTTAAGTGTTTGTGCGTTAGGCCACCCTTGCAACACTTAACTCGGTGTTGTGAGTGATTTCCATACAAATTGTTCACCCAAGTCACCGCCTGGCTTGTGGAAACCGCACTTTACTAAAGAAATACATACATACATACATATGTACTTATATACATATGTACATACTATGTCTATGTAAAAACAAATTAAGAATCGTACATGGTATCGAAAATTTCTATTTTCAAATCAAATGAAAAAATTATGTTTCAAAAATATGCAACAGGTCTTAAATACCGACAACGATATAAAATATACTAAATGATCTAAAGACTCTTGTAATATCGTGAATATAAAAAACTTTTTTGTACTTGTGTTCTTGCTGTTGTTTTTAATGTTGTTGTTCTTGTTCTTTACAATTTAGTAACAAGTTAAAAAAATGCTTTAATCGTAATAATAACTTTTTGTCTACGAAGTAAATTTTTTGTTTTTAATTTGTTTTTTCTTTTCTTTCGGTTGTTAAATTGTATCGACGCGTGCAGAGTGGGACAGAAATAAAATAATTTTTTAAAAAAATTGGCGTAATCGAATAGCTGTTGCGCTTGTTACAAAATGTTATGCAGGAGTGTTGAGTGGTCTTTATGTTACAAGAAGAGACCATCAGACCTCTCTGCAAGGATTTAATACTGGTATGTAAAACTGTTTAATGAGTGCTGGTTTTTTTATTGATCAATGTCTCTAAAAAACATGATTGCGTGTACAAGTATTTCTCTTACTTTCGGTATTTATTTGTTAAAAAAATTTTTCTCGACACAAAAACATTTATGTCCGTTATCAGACTTGGCGAGGATTATCTATACTGCACAAAAAAAACCCTCAACAAAGAAAACTTTTTGAAATTCTTTGAAATAAGATATAATAAGATATCTCGAATAATAAATTTACTATATGCAGCATAATTTAAAAAAAAAAGTTGAAAGACGCTTGTGAAGCAACACTGCCGCATAGTCCTGTAACGCGTTAAGAAAACTTGATACTGTAAAAGTAGTTTGTATAGCCAACTGATGCCGAAATCGTAATCATTAACACTTTTACTTGCCTGCTTTACAAATAAGGTATCTGCTCAGCGATCCGAGGGGCTCCTAATCACAATTTAAGCGCAACTACCTACATTGATCTCTTACATGGGATGTTTGCGTAAACGCACCTTTGAGGCAATTTATTGCAACATGTTCCCAAATTTAACCCAGAAAACTTCTACAGCTTTTTTGTTTTGTTTCAAAATCAACACTTTTGCAGTCAATATGATGGTAAAAGCCAGTAACGCATTCAACGAAATTTTGTTGCAAGTTATATATCTTGGCAAAGCCTTTTTTAATGCCGACAGACTTTGAGCAGAAAACTCTTCTTTGTTAAACACAACACATTTGACAGCTGCCATTGCTTTTTGGGTAGTTTGCTTTGCCAAATTGCTTGCAAATTGTTGTGATTTCCATAATTTTAAAAAGAAAAATCCCAAAGAATAGAAAATTTCACACAATTTTTTAAAGGTGGCCTCCAAATCATACAATCTGACGCCACTAGAGTATTTGTGGTGGGGATACGAAAAGTTTTTCGTGTGCAAGGACAAGCCAGTCATAAGGCAACATTACTGCTGCCATTGGTGAGATATCTCCCGGAATGCTGGAAAAAGTATGGCGAAATTGGATCGCAATTACGGATAACCTACGGCGTAGCCGCATCCTATATTTACCTTAAATAGCCATTATAGCCGCAAACAAGCTTTTCATTCACTGTTGCAATTATCTTTTCCAATTTTTAAAACACAAATTATCGATTTGCATAGATCCATATTATTTTGTCTTTGCCCCACTGTGCCATGTACTACAATATTTGTAAGAACATTTAAACAATTTTGTTCTTGTTGTTCTTAAATTTTCTACAGTTGAGGTCTTTTCCAAAAGTTTGTTTAAGGGTTAAATCTTTTAAGTTATACTAGCAAGCAGGGCACAAAGCCGATTGACTAAAAGTCGTCCAAAAGCCGCCGCCAACATATTTAACTTATTGGGCCACGGCCGACTCATTACATATTCAAACGATTAGTAAAAATATTACAACAGCAAATAAATTGATTTCGTTGTTGAAAACTATCGGCGTAAGTGACTGTTAGAGACATCAACATTCAGTTTCAATGTTTTCGTTTGAGTTAGTGCTTCACAAAAATCAAAAGCTTTCAGATATTCATCAATATTACACACAGCATGTGCGTGTGACTTTTTTTGTTTAAACAAACGCACAAAAATTTAAATACTGTAGCTGTCGATTGATGTGTCTGGCAGGCGCTTTAGTTGCCGCCGTAAATATTTGGTCAACCGCTGCCATCAATAAAATATTCGGCTTCGTTCCCTGCTTGCAAGCTTTATTTTTTTGTTTATTGTTGCTACGTAAGGTGCGGTCGGCCGTCAAAAGTATTTAACGAAGAAAGCGTAACCACTAAATAATGTGTACTTTCTTTCTTTCTAAACAAGGATTTATTAAGTTGATATATATTAAAATGCCATATCTCTATATTATCATATTATTTATCTTTATTTTTAGACAAATACGAATACACCTGTAATTATATCTTGAATTTGTCGGATATGATGGCAAACAAACATTTGTGACGTCTAACCCTGCCTGTAGAAACAGTCCAAGAAATAGTTGCAATTGTACACCTCGTAGCAGTGAATCGGTGTTGCCAGTTCTTGGTACAACAACAGCAGCTCGAGAATTTCCAAAACGGATAAAAAGGGGTAAAAAGCTCCACACAATATCAACACAATAAAAACAATTAACTCATGTATGCTGACAATTTATTGATATAAAAATAAACTGAATGAATATTGGAGGCGACCAACAGCGTTTTCACTTTAGGTATTTGCCACAATCAAGGATCTATTTTTTATTTTGTGGCAAACATTTAGTGCGATCTGGGAATTTTTCAGAGATTAAGTATTCATATCTATTATTTATTTTTCTTTAACCTATTTTGTTGGAAGATTTCTTAATTTTAAATTAAACTTTAGAAATATTTGAAATAAATTGCAATTAAACAATTCTAAACTGAAAATACCTATACATGTTTTTTGTATTAATTTGTTATTAAAAATGGAAGATTTTCGGCCACGAAAATTGGGGACAAGTTTTCAAAATAACTGGGAGCTCCGCTTCCAAAGAAAATATGATATTTTCTTTTCGTATATGAGGCCTAATATTTTATAAGTTTTGATCTTATAAAAAATCAGATTCGCCGATTACATTATTCAAATTATTACAATATTTTGCATTTTCGGTATAAAAAAATTTATAAATTGATTATAAAAATTAAAAAAAAATCTGTTTAACCCGTTCAAAAAACGAAATTTAGAACCAATTCGAGCAGTTGACGCGATAAAAAGTACTAATGTGGTAACGCTGCTGTAAATGCTCTAATTTTTCAAGAATAATTTGCAAATTGACACAATTAATATTGTTTGCGCTGAAGTTTTATGTGTGACAACAAACACAAAACGTTTTAAATTACAACAAGATGTCAATGATGTGTAAACATTTTTAAATTATAAATATTTCTGTCCAACAAAAAAATACGGCAGTCATGGATTTTTAATAAGACTCAAGTTTTTATCAATAAAATTAAATTTAAATAAAAAGTAAGTTTCAAACTGACATCTTAATATGAAAACTGTATGAGAGCATACTACTTACTTTTTATTATTTTCTAAAGTGAAAAACAAAACACTTAAATCCTTTTCATCTCTACTTGAAAAACTCCCAAACTCGTTTTGACGCTTTTACCACTTCAGGGGTAAAAAATAGGAATGCATCGATACGCCTTGTTGCCGATACCACAACGATACCGAAACCCAAAAAGAAAAAATAGCGACAATACCGATCCCAATACGCGTATTGAATTTTATTGCAGGCCAAAATTAAAAAAACACAAGCTGAGTAATTTTTGTATTATTATAAAAAATTCCAACGTATGAGATTATTAGTAATTGAAATTGGTATTAAAAGATTTCTGTTTAAAATACAAAGTACATATTCTCAAATGTTGCGGACAAAGACGATTTCGCAAGCCTGTACTTGTTTACATTGTGAAATTTTTGTCGCTGCAATTCTTACTGTGTGGGCGAGAGGGGAGAGAGAATATAAAACAAGTAGGTACACATAGCAAGTACCCTACTCATACATACCCAAATGTAGACATCCACAAAAAATATCTGTAATGAAAATTTGCCACTTTAATGGATGGAAATATGGACAGAGGCTTATCTTCTCTAATAATAGCAAATACCCACAAAGTTACTGGGTAGTTTTTTCTCTTTAAATGTATGCAACTAAAATAGGTTTACATTTAAACTGTCCACTAGGCGAACTCTAGTATTAATAAAGACTTAAAGTCACATTCACTCGTGGCACCAAAAATTCTGGCGAATAGATGGAAACACACATGAACACTGATGATGGGAGTGTAGCGGCTCCCGAAAAACAACGTTGTTTATGTTCTGTCATGTAAGTTGAAATTAATTAATGTTATGTTTATTTGTTCCTTTGGAATTTTACCTCATATCCAATTCTTTCTTTAAAAGTTATTTTTTCAAAAGGTACTATTTGTGATTATTTTAAAGATACTTTTCTTAAAAGTTATATTTTTTTAAAAGTTATTTTTTTAGTAAGTACTTATTTTAAAAAGTCGTGTCTTAAAAGGTACTTTTGTTGCAGGTACAATTTTTAAAAAGTTTTTTTAAACGTGTTTTTTTTAAATATAGTTGTTTAAAATATACCCTTTTAAAATGTACTTTTTCGCGAGTTACTTCTTCAAAAGTACCTTTCTTATAAGATATTTTTTCAAAAGAACCTTTTTGGGAGGTAATTTCCTTTTTGATCGTTGTTTCTTTAAGCAATATTTTTTGTCACATACTTGTTTTCAAGGAACTTCTTAAAGAGATATAATTTTTTAAGTTAATTTTATTTTAAAGGCTCCTGTTTACTTTCGTTAAAATTAGAATTACGCTTAAAGGATTTTACTGTGAAGCTGTGTTCGGACAAATTTCTTAGAGTACGCCCAAACAAAAATTATTTATTGTTTAAAAAGAAATCGCAAGGAGGACAAAAAAAACAGCACAGCAAATACACATTGGAAAAAAAATATATAAAAATATGGCAAATGTATTTGTTTTTTTTTTCATATTTGCCAGTGAGGTTTTTGTGACTTCTTGCAATAGTTTTAAAGGATTCTTTTTAATTGTGATTTTTTTTCGTTCTACAAAATACTACGTACAATTCTGGTTGGCTATCAAAATACACTCAAGTGCACACACATAAACATTCATAAAGAAAAACGGGACATGGTCGAGTCACTAATACAATAGTAACGGTGTTATGTAGACGTATGCTGTGCGTGTTTAGTTCCAGGGTGGATCGCAAACTACACATTCATATATAAATGCAACAAGATGTGTTTTTCGTTTTTTCAGAGCCCTAATAAATTTTACTATTTTTTCAATTATAGTGTTTTGCAGTCATCTCTCTGAAAGATTTGTTTTGTTAAACGTTAATTTTTCTTCTTGCAAAAAAATAAAAAAAAGGAAAAAACAGAAAGGAATGTCGGGGAAAATATGTACTCATTTTTTTACTCTCATCTAGAGCTTTTGTTGCTTAACGTTAAATGAGGTTGGCCAAGTTGTAACAGTATTGCGCGATTTTATTTTTTATTACTTTCTTCTCTTTGCCTGACCATTTGTCCGTAAATATCCTCTTCTCCATGTCCCCAAGAATATTTGGAGTCAACCAACCAAACGGTTAAAACTTGGTTGGCTCCTCGCAACGTACTTGCTCGCATATAACAAAGTTGTGCTAAAATATTGCTTTAGTATTTACAGGTTTATCGTTGGCTAAGGACGAAAAAAGGCAACAACAAAAAAATACATACAACCATGCATAAATAAAAAACAGAGACCTTAATAGAAAAAATGAAAAATAAATGGAATAAAAACAAAGTTAACGAAGAAAATCTCTAAAACTATAAATTTAATTACAGGGAGCTTTTACAAACATGGCGTCCAATATCAATTTCTATTTTGTTTAATGATACAAATAAATGGATTAACTGAAATAGAAATTGGAAAGTTTGTAGGACAATGAAGTATTCTGGAAATTTAGATAAGTATTTATTTACTTTTGCTTTTTAATATGAAACAAATTATGAAACTGAACTTTTTGTTTCATTATTGGTACCTGGCCACCAGATCGTATGCCATTGTGCGAAACAACTGATATTCGAACAATGCTTGATGCAGGGTGTATCATAATGAAAAACTTATCGAATTTCACCCTTTTATGTATTTTATGATTTATTTCAAATTTAAACATCTAACGATAATTCTTTGCGAAGATGTACTCAAAGCGAGAGGATCGCTAGAGAGCGCAAGAGAAATGAAAATGATTCCAATTTCTTTTGTTAATTGGACTAGCACTCAGGGGATGACCTCTACATATGCAATACATTGTGCCGGAACTAGAAGAATCGGTTATGGGAAGGAGGGTAGATAGTTTGTGGACGCTCGGCTTGAGCTTTCCCACACTGAAAGTAACATGAAAGATGATCTGCAGGGAGTTTATTCCACATAGGAATAGTTCGGGTAAAGAACGAATTTTCTCTGTAATGCGTAGTGTGGTGATCCACTGGCATATCAACCACAAATGGGGTGCGCTCTTAATGAAGACCTTCTTGTTAGCAAAAGTGAGCGCGTCTCGGGAACAAGTTCCCTGATTTCATTAGAGAACATTCCATTGTAGTATCCTCTTTAACATGTCACAGTATATTTTTCGCAACATGAATATAAAGTTTTTGGCACCCCTGAAATGAAAATGTTTGACTACGACAATGTTGTTCGCTTTTTTTTGTTGCAGGACATTTAGTTTGTGCAAGTTGAATTTTTTTCTTGTCTCTACATTTTTTAATTTAGTGCTTTTTTCAGTTTCTGTACACACTTTACTGTGTACTTTTTTTGTAATATTTTTCTGTTGTTGAGTTTTTCCCTACGATTTTTTTGTTCTCTTATAGTTTTTTTTCTGTTTCAAAGAAACGAAGCCAATGGACGGCCTTGTAAGCAAACTATAGTTTAAAAATGCCACTCCCAAATGTTGGCAGTATGAAAAATAATAAAAAATAATGACTGAAATAGAAAAAACGTAACAAAAAAAACAAAAACAATAAATATATTGTGTGTAGTGGAGAATATAAAAACGGCATTTTTTTATTCTTATTTCACTACCCCAGAATAAATAAAAAGGCAGGCCAGTTTTACTAGTTCAAATTAGTGAATTTTTTCTTTGCAGCAGAACTTACTCGAGGTGGTTGCAAAAATTGAGTTGAAAATTTAGTTTCAGAGGGTTGTAACCATACGTAAAAAGTAAATATGATTGACATTTCCGACGAAATACTTACATATATAAATTTCGTTCAAACGTACACAAATAACAAGCAGAAGGTTCTAACTTGCTAAATAGAATTGAAAGTGAAATAAATAAGTTTTGTAGATATATAAAATTTTACTCTATCGTATCTGCATCATTTTCATTTTATGTGAATTTTACTATTTTTCTTAAAACTGCTTTAAGTGTACACAAATTTTTAATATACTTTTTATCATATAATATCATCGACCCGAAGTTATTTTCACGTATATCACAAAATAAAAAAAATCAAATAAAAAAATTAAATAAAACTGCTTCTTCTAAAAACTCATGATTTGACGACTCAAACCTGACATGTGTGAACCGGGTGCAAGATCCTGAACTTGCATTCCGGAAGTAGTGCCAATTCGTTTCATTTAATAATTTGTTTTTTGTATATAATGTTGAAACTTTAAACTCAATTTCCCAAAGAAAAAAATTTAAACTTCGGGACGACGATATGTCAAAATAAAGTTACTTCTATCCAAAGTTATTGCAACCACTTCAATGCTAAATATTTCGCTGTACGGCGAAACGAGAGTAACGAAGGTTTGCTACGGAATTTATAATTTATACTGAAACAATTCGAGAATTCGCTATTGCGTTTCGTAATATGTGAACAGCCCCTAACAACTCTCGTATTTGCAAATTATAAACCCAAGTTAAGGATGATATCACAATGTAGAAATAGTTACGGGACTGGGTCCTAAGTAATAAGGACCCAATGTGATCATTACCGATCTAGTCTTATCAAACTTGTTCAGTACCCGTTACCATAATACTAACCCGAGTCCTGCTGTTAAATTGACTGAATATTGAGAAGTCATATCACGTAAATAATTAAAATACATCAGTCTACAGGATATGCCTGTCCGCTTTGGACCATTCACGACTCCCAACTTTTTGTTTCACTCCCATTCTCAATAGTCATAGGACAAGTGCCTTTAAAACAACTGTCTCAAAGCTTTGCGCCATTTCTCAAAATAGCTTTTCTTACAAATGAAAATAAATACTCTTGTGCATTCAATATTTCTTGGATACTCCGAGGATTAATAGTTTAGTTAAAACAAAAAAAGTCTAAAGTTAATTAAAATTCAAATAGAAAAGTCCTTGAAAAAAATTATTTGTTGCGATCTTCCAACTGAAGATCGATCAACTTTAATTTAAAGAATTCCTAAAAAAATCAATTCTTAACTTTAACAAACATTCATTGAAAACTAAATAACATTCGGCTAAAAATTAAAACAACTCAATTGTATAAAAGTTATTAAAGTTTATTAAAAAATAATTGAAGAAAAAGAAGTTTTAACACACAAAAAAGTATTTAAAATAAAATTAAAATAAATATAATATTCATAAACAAACTAAAATAATGAAAAAATCTTATAAATGAACAATTGTTGAATAATTAATAAATAAATTGCTAATTATAATTAAAATTAGTATTTTTTTTACACAAAATAAAAACCATGTTAATATTTAAAAATTTGTGTATGGGCATGAATGTGTTTGAGTGTGTGTTGGTGTGAGTGTGTGTGGTTGTGCATGAATGCGTCGTGAGTGCAGTTGTATAATAAGACTGTTCCACAAAAATATCAATAGATTTTTATTTATTGTTTCCGACTGGATAATCAATAACCAATTATTATCCTTGCAAGGGGTTAAGCACTTTCCCGCCGATAGTTTTCTACTGAACAAAGAACTGAATGCACAACCACACAAGAAACCAGAGACTCGTTACTCGAGACTCAAGTAAAGAGCATGTCAAATGAAAATGGGCTCGTTTGGTCAGCGGCATTGATCGGGGGTTCGCCCACTTGCAAAGTTACAAATGATCTTTTTGGGAGCAGTTTATAGTGTGCATGTATATGTATAAGTATGTGTGTATATGTAGCTTATGTATGTATGCTTGTGATGTAAGTGTGCATGTGATGTGCATTTTTAAATTTTGAACGTTTTCTAAACTTATTGTATAGACAAGTGTATTTTATAGTACAGACTTCCAAACATTATGACGTTGAAATGTGAGATATTGTGTGCAAGCTCCAACTTCACAATATCTAAGGCAAATAATAACAAATATATTAAGTTTCTTGACGTGCACCAAGTAAATACAGTGGCTCACAGTAAGAAAGGGACACTTTGAGATAGAAAGATTGTTTTTTTTAAATAAATTGTAGGCAAATTGGCAAAATAAAAAGTTCACGATAGTATAATTAAAAAAATATAATCGCATTATTCATAAAAGTTGTTTGCATGCCATATTTTGGAATAATTTCTTGAGTTTAATAAGTACGAAACAAAATAAATAAAATTGAAGTTTTCAGCAATTAATTACACCTAATAGCTCCTAACTTTTTGAACTTAATCAAATGATACGTCTGGTGTGACTAATAATTAATCAAAAGCAAATTTAAATAATTTTTTTTTTTCAAGAAAATAGAAATTAAGGAAAAACATAAAAATATTAAGCAGATGTTCGACATGCACTGTGGGCCACTGTGTTTGTTTATCTTTGAGTATTTATAACTCTCAGATGTCAGATATACTTAGGGCCAATAATTGACTTCGCATTTAAATGCCATTTAGCTAATTGCCACTTAAATTTAAGTTGCATTTAAATACAGTTTGAGTTTTTCAGTGTGAAATTATTGTTTGTATTTAATTACGATAAAAATATGGCAGCCTCACGAAATTCTCTCAATTTTCTTAGAGAAACAGCTGTTGAACAAAATTAAAGAAAAAATTCTAATGTGGATTCTTTTTCAGGCTGAAAATAATAATTATGATAGGTTGCTGCAATGTTTTAAAAGTTTAAAACAATTTTAAAAACCATAAAAAAGAATAATATTAATAAAAGAAGTCCAAATTTCACTCCAAAAGATGTTGAATATTCAATGGCCGCAAATTTTTTGTTTACTTTGTTGCGCGAAACACCAACACGCAAACCAAAACATATGATTGTGTATGTATGTGTGCAAAACTTAAATGGACTTTTAATGTTGAAGAATGATCATTTAAGTTTCATTTAAATGTCACATAACTTTGTACTGAAAAAATGAAATTGGTACTTAAGTGGCATTTAAAGATAAATGATACTTAAATGAGTAGTCAATTATTGGGCCTTAATATATAGCATACAACGGCACAATGGGAGCTTAAGCACAAGTTTAACTAATCTCGCTTTTAGCAAAACGGTTAAACTTGAACAAATGAAAACTTTTGCTTGGTGTTTCTGGCGGACTCTGTAATATGCCATAAATTTATTGGCTTTTTAGTGACATTATTTATATCACTAGACTTCATTTAGACTTTCAGTATTGTATTTATGTTTCGTTTGAATTTATTTTAGTGTCGTTTCAATAATATTATTTGATTGATTGATTGATTGATTGAATGGTTTAGTTTGAATTAGTTTGGTTGAGTTATGTTTGTGTCTATAACGTGGAAGAGTACTATACACAACGAAATAGATGCCAACTCACTCGTTGCAGGGTCGACCAGCATTCTTCCAAGGTACGTTCACTGATAGCAGCAGCACTGTTAGAACGGGATAATTGTAACTGTTGGTTGTTCCGCAATCCGGTCACCAAGATTCATCACATAACGATGTTGAAGGAGAAAGAAAGAGACAGAGAGAGAAAGAAAAAAAATAATATGCATATTAATTCAGATAATAATTTTTGCTTAATTGTTGTTCAAGCAAATTGGTGAAAGTGTCAAATAATTGCAAAAGTTTCTCATATGACGCATGGGAAAAATATGTACGTACTCTAAATAGTTATCAGTAAAAAATCAAATATTTCTTTAGGTTAAATGCAAAATCACCTAACTACACTTTTTTGCAATTTTACACTGCTAAATAAAATTAAAACAAATCTTTTTATTTTCATCTATAATTTTGCTGCTTAACATTTTAATAATTTGCAGGGACTATTTTTAACGTAAAACAAAATAATTGATACAAAAATAGCAATTTCCAATTATTTTCTATTAGTTACGTGGATTTGCATTGCAATTAATGATTTGTTACAATTTTATTTATTATAAAATCTTGAAAATTGTTTGCGGTATTTAGCTTTTTTTGGAGATGAATAATTGGAATTTGAATTGGCGACACAAATTCCGGAGAGCAATGATTTGAAGGGATGGAAAAAGGGGTTCGGGAATCTATAGCAATCATAAAAATAATATTCACTTTTTAGACCATTACGACAGTCCCAACTATTATTAATACAATATAATTAAAAAAACTTACAAATAGATTTAAAAAAAAATACAATAATCAAACGGACGGATATCAAATCGAAAATTAAATTAAATATGTAGTAGCAATCTGCAAATGCCAAAATATCTTTTCAAGAAAAATATAAATTTTTTTTATTATAAAAAAACGGCAGGGTGTTTAGGCGAAAAGCCAAAAAATTCAAGAAAAACTTGATTACAAAGAAAATGTTTCAAAATCAATTTATAAATGGCGGAGTTCCGAGTTCAAAAGAAATATTGAATAAAAAATATATTTCTTTTTTGGAAGGTGGTTAATAATCAAGTGTTTAAGACAACAGAGGAAATATAATCAGGCGTGTGATGAAAATTCGATTGATTTGAAATCGTGGGAATTCGCAAAACGAATCATTGTTTTTAAATAAAAAATGATTCCAAGTATGTATACGTCGTCCTGTATACATACGTAGTATAAGAATTTTGAGTAAATGCCGCAAAGAATTTTTCTCGGGAAAATTTGCACCAGCATGCTTAAAAATTTTCAATTCCCTGCCATTGATGCGTTTAAGTGTTACAAACTTGGACATTTATGCCCTTTCAAAAATGCAAAATATGCACATAAATATGCAATTTTTTCAATCTTAAAAAAAATAAAAAAAAATTCTTGCAGTCATTTTATTGCACCCTTTAGTTATTCCACATTTAACTAAAAAAATTGTAATTCAATTTGTATTTTGGACTACAATTTCATTACATACATATTTCGTTGCCCATACGTCATATTGAATAATATTTTTCTGCCACCACCTTTCACTGAATATAAAATTGTATTCCAATATTTAAAAAAAATTCAGACTGATCAATAGGCCTTAACAAGCGAAGAACGGTGCACTGAAAAGAAATTGTCTTACCGCGTTATTGTTTAGCTACAAAATTAAACTTTAATTCAACCTTTAATCGTTTCAATTATAAATTCAATTAATATTTTTTAATAGGATTTTGAAAAAATATCGCATGCAATAGTTTTTTTTTAATATTTATATTCTAAGGATTCCGTACTGAATTTTAGATTTAGAATAGTAAGAAAGTTTTTGTTCCTCAGTGTACCCATACAAGAATAGACCTGCATTTCAGTAACCAAGTTCCAGAGAAATTTGAGGAAAAGTAAATAATCCTATAACCAAGCGCTCCTAATATTTTACGGGTAATCTGATACCGTGTTCGCTTTTCCGCCTTCGCTAATTGTGACTTCCAAGTTACGGAAATGTTAAAATTTCTTTAATGGTTCCGATGCAATGTAAATTTGCTGATGATTTCTATCGCAGTTTAGTATCATGGCTTCTGTTTTCCTGGTATTTATACGGAGGCCTCTTCTGGTTTTTTCGTTTTGTTGGAGATATTCCGCGGATTTCTCAACAATGGTCACGTCATCTGCGTATGCTTTCGCAGGTTGCACGTTCCAATTTCCTACCGCCATTGGGATAATATTTCCATACATCAGTATTATAAACCAATGTGGACTTAGTATATCGCTCTGTTACACGCTTTGTATTGTCATAAATTCTTCTGATGTGGTGTTTCCGGTTCTTACATAATTTCAGCATATTTCATAGAAGCTTTTGATGCGTCTGATCAATATGTTCCTTAAGGAGCTTAAATAATTTTTAGGTCATTGAAGTAATTACTACAGCTAAACAGATATATTTCTTTATTTTTGCTGTTTTCCATTTCCTTATTTAACTTTCTTTTTCATGTCTGATTGTAATTGGTATACAATAAACTATACCGCTTTAGACGCCTTGGCCTGTAGCACATTATAAGAAACTAGTCCTTAATAAGCAAAATGTTCATCAATGTGGTTCAGTAGTAAAGTGCTTACTAATAAATTTTAAATTATTTGCAGGGGTTAAATACACTTGACAGACATTTTTCATTGGGCCTAAGAAAAGTCATTCACACTACCAGTAATTTTTTTGGCGTTGCTTACTAGATCCATTTAATCGTATACTGGCTTACTAATATTCTGACGAATGGGTGTCGTCAGCTTCCAGATTTTAGCCAGATTACTCGCACTTACTCCATGCATAGAAGAAACAAATATAGCATACGATATTTTTTAAAACCCTATTTAGCTCGACGTATTTCTCTTCACGCACATTGTTAAATTTATTAGGTATACAAGCATAATAAATAATTGCATCAGTAAAGAACAGATAATATAGTTTTCCTTTCAGTTTGATGGTATTCGAACTCGAGTCCAACCACTAACAAATTTTTATTAAATTTTTATTTTATATTTTTTTTCAGGAGTGAAAATTATAGAGCTGAATAAAAGAATAATCATATAGAAATTCAATTTAATTGAAAATCAAATTCTTGAGGAAAAAATGCGTAAGTGCCTTTTCCATACCAAATCTAAAAAAGCCTATTGCTCATATGCGGTGCTTAATTTTCAGTTCAGTTTCTAAAATATTTTAATTTTAATTTGCAGGTGGTGACAGCTTTTTGCTAGAGGAATAATGAATGGCTTTAAATGTTTTTCAAATATTTTTCGTGCACAAATGCCAATTGCAAATAATTTTAAAAATTATTTTCATACAGTTTAGTTACTTGTTACACGAAAAAATATGTTGTTCTTTTAAAACATTTAAAACTTAACTTATTTTACTTAGATTTTCTAATTATATTGGATTGAGGAAATTTTATTAAATCAGCTGCTTATTCTAGCATTCTCGAAGCTAAAGCTGAATCTTGATTGCTAAAATGCTGAAAGAATATAAAATTTAATAATTTTAGCAAAGACTTCAATTGCTAAAATAACCATGAATTTCATTTTAAGATATTGCAAAATTGCTTTGGAGGCCAACAATCGCTAAACCGAATTTATATTTATATATTTTTTTTTGAGCGATGAAGATTTAGCTTTAGGGAGTCCCAGAATACGGCGGCAGGCTCGCTTAAGTTAATTTGAATTATTAATGTAAATTAATATTTATTAAGCAGGAAACTCCGACAACACTATTCCTGTCTTAATTAAACATAATTTAAATCAATGAACTCGAGCGAGAGCTTAAATCTAATTAAAATGAATTTCTTATTATTAAAAATGAAAAGAAAAATTTTTCTAAACAGGAAAATAAAAAGAAGAATCAACATTTTTTTCATTACGTGCTTTCAATTGCCGTTGGCAATAATTGTTAGTCAGCTTTAATTACAATATTTTTTTTAAAGGCAATTATGAAACAACAATGTTTACAAAATTACAACAACACGAAAAATTTGAAGAGATTGTAAATAAATTACATAAAATAAGTTTGAAAATAAAAAAAATAAAATTATATGGAGCTTGAAAATTTTCTTGCTCAATCTGCACAAAGCTCGAACGGTGTTAAGCTACACTTTGGGGTAAAATTAATGAAATTGAGGAACGTGGCTTGCTATCTATTTTTTTGTATGGCGAACTGAGATTGATAACAAAAAATTCAATTTTATTTTACCTCAAATAAGATATGCTGATATAAGATCAGATAAAATAAATTAGTAGCGGCTAAAAAAATATGTAAAGATCGCTTCGTTGCAAAGTTACTGTCATCTTTTGATGCCACGCCCATCGAGCTATATACACTTTGTTAATTGAGCTGCCCACACAAAGTTGGCAGAGATGTTGGTAACCCATGCATATGGAAAGTATCACGCCCACTTTAACTATATATATATTTTTTCGTAGAACTAGGCGCATTAGCAATCCAGCTACTGACACGAAATTTCAAACTTATCACTTTAACACTTCTCTGCCTGACTTTGTATGGCATATACCACGTGTCTGTAAAAAGTTTAACGACCTTGTCCAGAATAATTCTCCAATCCTATAATTAATATTTGATTTTTGTGGGTGTGGCACTGCCTCTTTTTTTGTAAACATAATTTTGTATTGTCAAAAGAATTTACAATAAAGTTTTATAAGAATCGGCTCTAGCAATCAGTAGTTTGATAAATCTCTTTTTTTTGCTGCCTTATATTATAAAATATAAATTTTTTTCTGGCTAAACACAACAAATCCTTAAATTTCGCCAAAATTAACGAATTTTGCACCAAGCAATATTACAAAAGCCTCTACAAAAAGCACAATATACTTCAAACAGACCACAATCTTGTATGGTCATCGACCGAAGCCACAATCCTGATAGCTGATAGACTAGCAAGCACACCATCAACTAGTTCACCAAGGCAACCTTTAAATTATATAAAATTGTTGCTTTTATTGTATACATTTACTTTAGAAAATTAATTAAAGAAAAACTAATCTTAACATTCAATTGCAATTAATCATAATTTTACTACATTCTACCCCAAAGTTGTACGTTCTGTTTTGAGTTCGAAATAAAATATTGTAAAAAATTTTACATACAATTTTTTTATTATTTTAGTAAGATTTTGTGAGAAAACTTCTTTGAATTTTATTTTATTTCTTTTTGAGAAGAAAATTTTCGTTGCCTACAAAAAAATATATAAATAATAAATAAATATATTGCACAATAAACAGAATAACAAAGAAAAAGCTACTACAATTTGCCAATTAGATACAGAATAAACAAGAAACAATTATGAACATTTATACAACAACACAGAGAAAACAGTCTTGTTGTGGCGATTTAAATATTATAAACAAAACAAATAATTATTAAATGGAAAGAAATTTTTCAAGCTTAAAATTAGATTAATTTTTATTATCATATTTCATTAAAATCTAAGAGACACCACAACTTAACAGTTTGCTCTGTGTAAAGTATGTATGTTTTTACAAACTTAATTAACTCAGGTATTTCATACAAATATTCAAAAACAAAAAAAAAACAAAAACATACAAAATTATAATATAAGGAAATTTTGAATTTTGTTTTGCTTTTGAAAATAAACAATTACATCGTGTTGCTCTTCACATTCGAGAGTCATTTTATTTTAGTTTTTCTATTTTGATTTTTAACTCGACCGAATTTTAGTTCAACTTTTTAATTTCAATTCAACTTTAAGAGATTTTTTATTTATTGCTGAAAGTTGCTGTTTTGCATTTACACATTATTTGCACACTTTCTGTTGTTGTTAATTTACATTTTTATTTTATGTTTAAGATATTTATACTGTTAAAAGAAAACACTAAATTAGAAAAAAAAGTTTTTGTCACAAACTGTCTTAAAGCAGGCGGACAGGGCTGCTTAAAGTAATAGAACTGTCTTAGGTAACAATTTATTTTCTGTCAAAAGTTTAAGAAATTGTATTATACATCTAATATTGTGTAGTAGGTCAAATACAATACACATCTGTATTTCTATGTACTAATACAACGCTCAGTTGCTGCAAGAACGTCATAACCAAAAAAACCGTTTGTTTAGTTAATAATGCAGGATTAAAGATTTCATGCAAATAGTACTCTGTATACTCACCTCTTGACAGGAGAATATTTTATTATTTTCCCAGTAAGTTGTGAGTAACTTGAAAACTTTAAACTCGTTTTCAGTAAAGCTATTATTTTTTAGTTATGATGTCCTTTTAGCAAATGAGCGAAATATCCATGAGTGTATCTTTAATTCCTTTAACAAAAATCACTGCTATTATTATTATTTTTTTTAATTACTTCACTATTTGTTCACGCAGTCTGTCTGTCTGTTTGTCTGAATTTTTTGTTATTTATCTATTGTACGAAGACTTTGTCGATAATTATATTTTGTCTTCTTTGTGTAGGCAAATTTCCTGTGAGCCAGTGTGTGCGCGAGTGTGTAGGGTTTTTGGTTGCCTGTACAGTGGAGTACGTTTAAACTTAAAAGTTTAACACATAATTCTTGTTAATTCAGTTTGCAATTTATAAATAACTTAACTAAACAAATAAAATTTCCAGAACTAAAAGCTATATACAAACAGTTTTGGTTAGTTCAAAGCATTTATATATTTATAAAATTAAAAATAAACTTGTTATTGAATATTCCTCGAACAGCTGTTCTATTTAAGCAAACTCCACTGTCCTTGTTATTTTTTTGTTGTTGCTTCTTAAATTTGAACGTATCAACAATGTATGCATATGGGTTGGTGTATATGCGTATGATTTGTATGCTCATATGATGTGTATGTGAGGATGTAAGTGGTTGTTGTAAACACACACACATCGGATTTTGTAGTGTTTATAAAATGATAAGAAAAGAAAAAAAACAATAAACGATTTGCCGGCAAAAATAAGTTTTACTTTAATGAATTTTTTTGCTTTGGCACTAGACATCGTTATAGTATTGCAAAATGATTTAAAAACGACACACTCGCACACACACAGGCATATTTTTTAAAAGAAATTTCAAGAAAAATAATTGTTTGTTAGATGGGTGTATGTGTATTATGCATGAATATGCATGTCTTATATATATGCATATGTATGCTCATATATGCACATATAACGCTAAATATTAACTTGCATAAACTTTGTCTTATTATCACTTGATTGCACTATTTTAAAAGGTTGATGATGTTTCTGTTTTTTTTATAAAATTTTTTTTAGCCACCACAAAATTTTTAATTTGCCTAAGTTGTGTTTTATTATATTTTGCTTTTATTTTATAGTTTATGAGTAACTTTACAGCGCGTATTTAAACATCTTCACTGTTTGATGTCCTTAAAACTTCTGCCGGCAATAGTTAAGTAATATTATCCTCAAACAGGACAACAAACGTCTTTGAAAAAGCTGCGTCTTCTTCTCAAGAAATTATGCGCGAAATAAAAAAGAAACATTGAAAAAAACACACAAAACAAAAAAAATCAGCGACGAAAAGCAGAAAAAATTGTTATATACAAAAATAATGGAAAAAATTATGTACGTTTAAGCACACACACAGACACACACACGCACACACAATACAGCTCTTCTTTGACTAACACTACAACTACTACTACAACTTTAAACATGCTTACATTAACGTAAGAAGTTGAAATGACGGTCTAAACATTAACAGGAGAAAATTATTTTGAAAACGTAACTAACACCACGATTTTTTTTTCTATTCAACGATTGCATATGAGTGTGTGTGCTTTGTAGCTGGTTTCTATTAAGACAAATAATTATACAAGAACAAGAAACACCTCCGCCAACTTACACTAATACATTTAAGTAAGCGCTCACATTTCTTTCCACCAACTTGCCAAGTTACTACATTGACTCAAACGTTATTTTTTTATTTTTATTTTGTATTTTTATTATTTTTATACGGAGAGTCTCAAAGAAGCAGCAGAAAACGAAAAGTAAAACTAATATGCCAAGCGAACGTTCTACGTTTTGCCAACAATTCCATTTTAAGATATAATAACAAAAAAGAAGCACCCCTACCTAACACACACACACGCATTAAGGATATAAAAAATATAAGAAACCCTTACCACAAATCATACACAAACATGTGCACTACACTGTAAGCAAGCTGCAAATAAGAGAACTTGTTTAGCAAAACTAGAAACTAACTCAATTTACTCAACCAGCAGCTCAATTCTCTTCTACAAAAAGGAATAAAAGAAAAACACACGCACACACACTCGCACTCACACACACTCACACCCAACAAACTAGACTAAGCAGAAAATTTAAGAGAGCGTTTTTAGCATTTGAAAACATTAAGGCAAATGGATGGTTGTGTGCGTTGTAACCATTTCCCCTCTTTTTCTTACACAATTAACAGTAAAAAAACCAACATCCTGGAGAACAAAATATATAAGAAAATCGCAACACAACTCAATTCCTAATCAAAACACAAAACAAAAAATAAATGTATTAAAACGAAAATAAATTAATTTCTTGCCAAAGCTGAAGACGTTAGAACTTATTTGAATTGTTTGTTTGTTTGTTTGCTTGTGTTTGCCTTTCGTAGAGCTTTAGTTAAAAGCTTAAGATTTGTGTGATCTAAGATAAAATGGTCAAAATAAATTGCTTAAACTTTGTTTTGTGTCTGTGTAAGTTTGCTTGGTAAGATTCTTTCTTTTTAGATGAAAATGACTACAAACTTGCATGTAAGCGAAACTCCTTTTGCTTTCACATTCGTTATGGCAACGATGCACACATGTATGTGTGTGTGTATGCATAAAAAGCAAACACTTCAGCAGCAAGACTTGCACTGTGTGAACACCAAAGGAAGTTCCAAAATGAAAAACTAAGAATCTTATGAATAAGAGTTGGATTGTGTACAGATAGACTTTTTTGTTTGTTTGCTTTTTTTCTTCTTTCATTTCATGTGAGAGATCAACAAATACGAAAAAATTAACAAGTTGAAAGTATTCTCTGTGTTTTCTAAAGAACCGAAAAAATGTTTTCTAGCTCCGATTTGGACACACGTAAACTGCTCTGTATGATAATCGTATAGAAAAATATAGTGTAATTAATGATATTATTACTAGTAATATTAAAATAAATAATTGATTATTTATAATGAAAGATTGAATTACAATTCATTTAGGAAAAAATCCTAGGAATGGAAGTAATCCTCCTAAAGAAAATAAATTAAAAAAAAGAAAAAATATTCAATTCTTTTGAATGAAAAACAATGAAAGTAATTGATTAATATGAGAAGATATAAATATAAAAATTATTCTAAATGTTAATAATGAATAAAATAAAAAATAAACTATTCATAATAAATTTCTTTTATTTATAGCTTTTAATATTCATCCTAAATGATTAATAGATGAATATGTATGAAGCTTTTTAAATGTTACTTTGTCGTCCAACCAAACAGGCGGTATTTTTCCTGGATAAAAGACTCTAAATTTAATTTATTTAATGGCATGAAGAAGAATTTATTGATCACTTGCCGCACCTACTATTTCCAGCAGCAGCACGCGTATTTCCTTTTACCCAATGTACTTAAAAAAAGTACGCTACAGCACAGTTTTCGCTTCCTTGATTTTGTTTTCGCTTTAATATAAACAATCTCATTTATGAGCCGCATAAGTAACAATTTTATATTTTTATGTTAAAGCTGTTTTTCTTAAAAATTTATAGTGTACATTTTTCCTGTGCTGCTTTTATTTTTTTCGCACATTCTGTATTCCCCTGACAATTCTTTTTAATGATAATAAAAGCGGGCAGCACAAAGTAAATATCCTTTTACAGATACATACTTCTACTTAAGCAATTATTTCGAAATATTGCAGCCATATTGAGTTTCCCTGTCAATTGAAATCAATGATTGGTAAAGTGGGCGGTGTCATGCCCATTTAAAAGCAATATTATTTTTTAATGAATTCTTAATTAATGATTGGACTAAATGGTGGTTTCGACCACTGCACGTAATATATTTTAAAAGCTGGTTTTGAACAAGTTTCATAAACTTTCTTAACACAACGATTATATATTTATAGTCGGGATTTTTCTCAAATGAAACAATTAGTATTTTACAAAATAAGTAAAACATAAGTTTTGTGAAAAAGAGCGACTATAAATATAAAATCGTTTTTTATGAACTCGTTCAAATCCTTGTTCTAATATGTATTACAAGCTGTGGTTAAAAACGACCATTTAGTTTTTATGGGCGTGGCATCTCCTATAAAAAGCACCAAACGATTTCAAGTTGAGCAAAATATCCAAAACGATTTCTTTATATAGGAAAATTTAGCGGAATTTACCTTTCACAAACGTACTCGTAATTATATGAACATCCTTGTAAATACCTGCGCGACCTAATTTTATTTCTTGTAAAATTCGCCTTTAAAATAAAATTTAAATGTATTGTAATTTAATTTTAAATAAAGTATTGCAAAAAAACTAAAACAGAAAATTCATATTTTAAGATATTTCTGATATTTCCATAAAAAACTTTTTCAGCAAAAATATTAATTTCTCATTTATTTAAGTAACGCCAAACTCGGAAAAGTCGTCCTTAAGAAAACGAGCTGCAGCTTCGTCAAAATACCACAGTGGTCTAGTAATAAATAACCGTTAACGGGACCAGTGCTGGGCTCATAGTTGGAAATATAAAAAGTGACGGAATTATCAAATTGCCCTCATACTAACAACAAAAGCTTAACTGCTCCTCTTTTATTAAAAAAATCAAAAATTTATGCAGAAATTTTAATATTTTTGTCCGCTTTTATCGATATTGTAGCACATCGAGGGCGAATTCAAATTTCTAAAAAAGAGTGATTTTTTCCATTTTGTAGCACAGTGTAATTGATAAATTAATTAATTAAATATGTAAACGAATTGTGCGGAAAAAAGAAAACAAACGAAAGAAAAACTTCTTACCTGCAATTCATTTGGCAATTTATTGTTTTCACTGTTGAATTTAAGATCGGGCGTGGAACTGCCAGCCGAAGGTGAAGTCAATGAGGGCTGTGGCGATGAGGTGGGCGTTTGGTGATGGACCAAAGAGCTGATGCGTAAAGGGCTGGTGGGTGCCAGTGCCAACGCCGTAGTCGTTGTCACCTGCTGTTGGTCACAATGGGCTGATTTATTGTCGATGCTGTTGACCAGCGGTTGTTGATGCTGGGCATGTATGTTGTGAACGTGATGTTGGTGAGCATGTTGCTGTTGATGTTGCTTGTGATTTTCATTGCTGTTACGTATTGCTAAGGGATCTTTAGTATGTTTTTGTTGCTGCTGCTGCATTTGTTGCTGTATCTGATGTTGCAAAGCTTCAATAGGCAGTGATCCAGGACTAGCAGGACCTTGTTCAAATTTTAATGAATGTTGCTGTTGATGCTGATGCTGTTGCTGCTGATGCTGTAATTCTGACGACTGTTGTTGATGTTGCCCGCTGGCGGTGTGTTGTGAGTGCGTGTGATTATTATTAGTGTTGCCATTGCTGTTTGTTGCATTTATGCCGCCAACGTATACACTTAAGCCATTGCTGCCGCCATTTGTTGCGCGGGGCTCTTGCTTTGCTAAAGTATTTTGTTCGTTATGATCACTGTTGCTATTGTTGTTGCTGCTGCTGCTGTTGTTGTTGTTGTTGTTGTTGTTGTTGTTATTATTAACGAGTTTTCCGCTCTCGTTCGCTGCCGACGTGTCGGATAATTCATTGGATTTTACCACGCCGCTGAGATGGGCTGCGGCAGCGGCTGCTGCTGCTGCATTGAAAAGTAAATGATGGCTTTGTTCGTTGCCTAAAGGTGCTACGTGGAGATGTGGATGCTGCAGCTGTTGTTGTTCGTCATGCAGGTGATGATGATGATGAAGATGCTGCTGTTGTTGTTGTTGGTGGTGGTGTGTATGATGCTGCGGCTGATGATGATGTTGGTGTTGTTGTTGTTCGGCAATGGCCGCAGCAGCGTCCTGTAATATTGTTGTGGTATTTTGATTCATATGAACTTGCGTTGGCGGAATTTCTTCTGAGAGATGATGGGGCGGCGGTGGCGGCGGCTGATGGAGATGTTGTTGATGATGTTGCATCTGGGAGGCTTGAGCATGATGTGGCATATTGTTTGTAGCCAAAGCGGCATGTAAGCCAAAGGGAGGCCCTCGAGCCTGTTGCCAAAAATCCGCATCCATTTTAAAGGGATTTATGAAAGCGCGACGAGATTCGAGAGCTGTTTGATTTGGGTGGTGTTGTGTCTGATAGTGATAAATGTGTGTAGACGGTGGCAGTGGGGATGTATATAAGTTGTGAGTATTCGTTGGGGCTTGCAGGGGTGCTTGCAATTGTGAATGTCCTTGTTGTTCCGAATTCGTTGCAATCATAGAAAGGTCGAATTTGTTCTCCTTAACGGCATCCGGCGACCATTTGGGATATTCTAAATGTGCCGTCGTTATTGATCGTGTCAATTGTGGTATAATAATGGCAGCACCATTTGCAGCAATCTCAAGAATCGGCAATTTCGGTGTTGGTATGTGCAACGTGGTTATTGAGGGTCTACAGACGCTGTTGCTACTAGTGGATGAAACGGTTTCGGTTGTTGTAGCCCCCGCTGATGTGGAGTGCAAATCGCTTGTGTTTGCTTTGAAGTGTTGCAACAGCCACCTATCCACTTTTGTATGGGCACTTATCAACTCGCAGTTTTCTCTAGTTCTGTTCAGGCTCGTATCCTTTTCGGTTTCCTGCAGTTGTTGTCTCTTATTGTTGTCTAGACTTTTGCTTTTGCGTGTTGTACAATGTGGTTGGTGATGCCGCTGCTGCTGCTGCTGCTGCAATGGATATTGATGATGTTGTTGTTGACCCAGTGTGCTTGCTTTATTGGGAATTGTTTCTCACTAAATCTTAATTTAATCTTGGAGAATGCTTAAGTGCGCTTGTTGTCGTACTAGATTAAGCTTTTGGTGGAATATTCATCCGTCTTAGTTTGGTTGCTACTTGAGACAAGTTTATAAAACATTAAATTAATAAGAAATAATGTTTGTGAATTTCTTTTTATGACAGACAGTCCAAATAAAATGTGACATTCATCTGATTTAAAACAATCATTTTTTGTAAAACTTTTCTTTAGTTCTTTAAGCGGTAAGCTGCAAGCTTAACTTAATTTTATATCAATTACAAAATGTGTTTTCCTCATCAACAGTTACTTCTTTTAGCCATGTAATGCTGGTGGTGGCTAATTTTAATTGGTTTCCCTGTCGTTGTTTATTGTGTATGAAAATATTCATCTTAATAGTTAAAGTGATTTCTTTTGTAATTTGTTTTTTATGTTTTGAGGATATTAGTATTATTTTTTCAAGACTTTTATACATATGAAACAATTTCAACAATTCGTAGTAAATTTTTCTTAAGATTTTTTTTTTTTAAATTTTGTTCGACTTTATAAATTTGATGAGATATTAATGTTGTTTTCTTTTTAGCGATGTTGTTTTGTAAATATTTTTTCTAATAACTTTTTTTTCTTTTATTGTAAGAATTAAAACACTAATACACAATTTTTTCAAATTTATCCACATTGATATTTTAATTTATATTTAATGAAATATTTTTTTCAAGGACATTATCAATCAGTAAATGCAATCCTTACGCTATTTTTGTTCAGTTTTAAAAATACTCGTTCAATTTGTTAATAAAATTGTTTTAGGTTTAAAATAGATTTGAGCAATATTTCTTTGTCCAGATTTTTATAAAGAATTTTCTAGAAATTAATGATGTTACAATAACTAAATAGATCGCAATTGTCTGGCTAGTCGGACCATTCTGGCAATTAAATTAAAAAACTTAAGAGCAACAATCTTGTTTTTTTATTCACAAAAATAACTGTTGAAATTTCTGGTCAAGCTTGTCATGTTAAAAAAAAAAGCTTTTGTTTACTATTCAAATAAACAAGTTTCTGAAAGCAAAAATGATCGTATTCTAACTACAGTGAGAGCTGTACCAACGGATAACTTCCGTGGTCGAGCAGCTCCTATGTGTGGGAGAATTCCATAGTCCCATCCTTTTGATTTTATTTGTAAAAACGATTTCTTAGCCGGATAACTCACCTAATCGGTGTACTATGCATTTATTGCATTCAGTTTGATGTCACTAAATTTTGTAGTATTGAAATATGCAGTGAAAATGATGTGTAGCATTCAGTTTCTAGTAATACTATTTTACTTTTCTAATAAAGCAGTTATCGATGATATTTTTTAAGAAAAATACGAGTATTCGCAGCCTTTGATGTGAATATTCTTTTCAGTTTCTAATTTTTTAAAAGTTTCTAATGAAAACTTGGTAACTTTTATTCTATATAAGTAATTTGGAATTTTGTTTATTGCTTTTGTGGATTAAAAACTGGGACACTCGAATTGTCCGTCGCTATCCCGTATTGGAGTCTGCAGTTTTGGTTCAAAGAGAATATAGTCACACGTTTGGTGGCGATCCTCCGAGTAGATGGACCATTACGAGACTAGTGAATAATTTTGCAGAGCAAGGGACAGTCGCTAGAAGGCCTTATAATCGAAACGCATTCGTTCCAACAGAGGAAACTATTGCTGCCGTAGCTTCTGCCATACAAAACAACCCCAACGTTTCAAGAAGAAGATTATCTACTGTAGTGGGTGTCAGTAGGCAGATTTTGCAGACAATAAACTTAATGCAGCAGATATGCCGATTCGTTTGGAATGTCACCAGAAGATGATTGAAAAGGGTGAAGATGACGAGAACTTGCTGAATTGTCTTTTCATGTATAATATGAGGCTCATTTCGAACGGCAACGTAAACAAACAATATTGTCGCATATGGAGTGGTTCCAACCCAGAAATACTGCATGAGAGGAAATTGGATCCAATGTTTGTTCACATACTTTTTTGAACAACACGGACACTGCCTTACGGTTAATGGAGACTGTTACTTGGGTTACTTTAAATGAGAATATATTTATGATTGCTCTTGTGAGAAAATCAAAACTTGAAAATTTGAAATTTACGAAACATATTCAGAAATTCTAATTTTAAGTCTCTCAAGTGCCAGGTCTAATATCTTTCCTGAACACTTTTAATGAAATGAATAATTGTGTTAATTAAAAGCTTCAACAAACTTGCTGCCAATGTTTTGTCAAAAGAATTGATTGATTTATTAATAACATTGAAATAAGAAAATAAAATAAAGAACACGTCTTAAAAAAAATAGCCCCAACTAGGGTTACCACATACCCTATCATGGAATTGGACTGTCCAAGTTATTTTATTTTTTGTCCAGTGTTTATGAATATATGAAGCTGTGAAACACGCTAAATGCCAACACTGTTTCCTATTTCATAAAAACAATTTAGATCATTTTAACAACAGTTTTCCTTTAATTTATTTGCCCAGTCTATAATTACAAAATGAAGAATTTGAAAAGTTCAAATTATTTTTTTTGGCTACAAAGGATTTGAAAAGAGAAGCTTTGAAAAATTCCAATATGCATTTTGCAACATGTAAAATTATATGAATAAAGTAAAATTACATCTTAATATTCCTGTCCGGTTTTTGCTGAGTGCCCTCAGCGTTTGTAGCTGGTCACTCTGACCCCAACCCCAACGCCAACTCATATGGCTTTCAGATAATAACCGATGGACTGGATGTTATATTTGTAAACATCAATGAATTGTTGTGGTCCTTTTGCAGGATTTTCTTTTTCTTTTATTATTTATTATTTATTTGTTATTTTTTTTTGTTGCACTTTTATTTGATTAACAAGTACAAGTGCTCTTATATTCTTTTCCTTAAGTAATACATATATCTCTGCACAATTGATGTTGCTTTTCATTTGGGCATTTGTTTGGGAGACAAATATTTTTGGCGCGTAAATTCGTAGAACGACAGCAACAAGAGCAACATTTTAACACACACGCACACACGCACATACAAACACACGGATACACTCACTCACACGCACACACTCACGCACATGCATTTACACATAAATTGTTTTGCTTTAACTTAATGAAACATTTTCATTGACCATTTATATATATTTCCTATAAAATTGCATTTACTTTTGCAATATTCAATTTATTTTATTGATTGACTGCATTGATTTGATTTTATTTATTATTTCTCTTCTTCAATCTTTTCAGAATCGCATTTAATGTCCGTAAAACGTCTTGGTTTTTGGCGTTATTGCGAATTTAAAACATATTGCAATTTCTCAAAGATACTTCTGCGAAAGTTGTCAACAAACTAATTTAGTTTCTTTTGAGTCTAAAGTATAAATATTATATGATGGCCTTTTGTTTTAGCACATAGAAACGTTTTAGCTCCACTACTACCACCATTAACATCATTATTATCTTACTCAACGTCATAATAATAATTACATTTAATAATCATCTTTGTCATTATCATCACACACATAATTATTATTAAGTGCAAACTATGGCAAGCAGCAAGCGAAATGCTATTTACAAGTACTATTTCTTCTGCTTCAAAAAAAAAATTACTTTCTTCTTACACGGCCTGACTTGGATGTGTCTGTATTTCTTGTGCATTTTCTTTGTGTTCTTACAAACTGCATAAGTGCGACTGTATGCAGGTGTGTGTGTGTGTGTGTGTGTGTGTGTGTGAGTTAGAGTACATCGGGATACATGCCTACACATTCAAAGAGCAAACATTCCGCAAGTGTGTTTACACGATGTTTCCCTACGCAAACATTATCTATTGTCTCGAAGAAGTCAAGAAGTGGCAGTGACATGTGGAAGACTAGAAAAAGTCACTACAACTGAACTTTTGATTTCTCTTATTAAAATCCTGTGTATGATAATGCAACTGCTATATTCTGCATGAAAGGAAATTAAGTCAACAAATTTCAGTAGGTATTGCAAATCGCCAAGGTTGTGTCTTATAGCCACTTCTCTTCAACATTGTTTGTTCTTTATAACATTATGGCTAAGACAATGCTGAATGACAATGGTATAATATGGAGTCTGAATGGAAGCTTAAGGGACTTAGATTACGCAGACGATATTTGTGTTATGACTCACAGCTTTAACGATATGACAGTCAAGCTACAAAAACTAACAAATATTACAGAAGGAGCAGGTCTGCAGATAAATATCAGGAAAGCAAAAGCATTACGTGCTAATGAAACAATGCATGAAAAATTCTGTATTGAAAACTCTGCACTGGAGGATGTTGGCTCCTGCAGCTATAACAAAGGCTGGTAGCTCTAAGGAAGACTTTGAGAACCACGTCACAAATACCAGACAATCGAACTCTTTCTGGTCGAATGAAGCTTAACACAAACGATCACTCGATCCTAATCTATGGTTGTGAACACGGAATGCTGCATCCTGAGACATCAAAAGCCACATTCTATGCAGACCAGCTACAAGAAACACCATCGACTGGAATCCTCAGGGTTACCGCAGAATAGGAAGACCAGCACACACATGGAGGCTACAAATTGTCATAAAATTACTTGCCCATGATAAGCCACGTTAGAACGTGTTTGTTGAGGCCCTTATAGGAACGACGACTGAAATTTTGGAAAATAACACTACTATCCAAAGTCGGCGGCTTAGCCTTTTCGGGGTATCCCGCTCGAATCTTAGCTGGAAAAGAACAACTGTACATTTCAATAAAATCTGCTGATCTGTTGTTTTGTTTTAATTACTACAAACATTTCTATCACATCGATTTTCTATATTTTCTGCCTTTTTTAGGCACAAATCTTTTGAAAATCGGTCGTTGTGCCGGTGTATAAAACACGGGATATGAATAAATTTGTCGTATGGAAAAGTTACACGTTACATGTCGTGTAATCGCGCTTTTACAAACAAACTTCTAAGCAAGAATTTCTTAATTGTAGATTTTGTGTTCGTAAAATATAGTTTCAAGGTACATACACATCCACGTACACAAGTATGTATAAATATACAAACTAGAATTGTATCTAAACACAACTAGTACATACTTACATACATACATATTTCTAGTTAGCACACTCTTTTCAAACGTCAATGTAGTTGTGTGCACGAATAATAAAATTTTACATAGAAATGAATTCTTTTTTATGGCATAAAATTGGTTTTTATGCATTCGCTTGCCAGTTAACTCACAACTCTAAGCAGTTTATGTGCTCAATTCGTACTTGGTCTTGGTTGGTCCTGGAACGCAGTTAAAAATATTTTTTTTCTAACAAAAACTGTTTAACTTAAGTGCCAAACTAGTCAAAATAATGCCGTCGGTTAGTTCGATATTTAAATTAGATCCAACTATTTGTTAAAAAATTCATTTTACTGTTTGAGTTTGTCTGGCAATTTTTATATTTCGTTAGACATTTCTGTGAATGTGATTATTTTATAGAACAAGATCAGACAAATAAATTAATTTATTAAAAACTAGCGGAATAAAAATCATTCGCTAGCCCGAACATTCTTTGGTGTTCACAGCTAGAAAATGACTTTCATACTGCTAATGCTGTATCTGTATTCTTTATTCTCCAAATTGAATTGAAATAGTTTTTGCTTAATAAATAATTTGGAAAACAAACTCGAGCTGGAACAATTATTAAACGTAAACGTTTATTTTTGCACTCACCAAACAATTTATTTGAATTAATTATTTGATGCTTTTTTATATTTAATATTTTTAAATTATTAAAATTTATATTAAATCTGTGGCACTCGATGTAGTTTTCGATGCCGACCAAAAAGCTTACAAAATATAAAAATTGTTTTGATAAACAATTTTGTAGTAATAAAAAAAAAACATTTTTTCAAGTTTTTCAACAACGATCAAACTCGAACGAAATGATGGATTCGATCGGTTTAGAATTGTAAAATTTAAGTAAATTTATTATTCGAGATATTTTCCTAATTTAATTCTCAAAGATATGTTTTAAGGTCTACTCATGATTTTGGCAGTTCAGCCCACAACAAACAAATCATATATGGCATTTCCACCTGACCAAAATCTAGTACTTACGGGACTTCGAGCAAATCTTTTTGATTTTGACTAGATTTCCATATAAAACAAAATCTACTTCACAACTAGATTTTGACGAAATCTATCCAAAATCTGGTAGTACTCAGTGATACAATTGTGTTTTTTGCCATTACGTTGCTCAATAATAATAATTTGAAAGGTGTGCTCGTCAGCTATTTTGCAAATGAATGATAATTTTTGTACTTAGTTTGACACTTGAAAAGGAAAATTCAAATCAACTGTTTTTGGTATGGATACGAAATCTTGCAAAATGTAACAAATAAACCGGTGTAAAAGGTATATATTTTGATAGAAATTTCAATCGAAATCTACTAGATTTTGGTCTTGTGTAAATATGTACCATATTATTGGGAAATTTATTTCATAAATATATATTTTCAGCAAAATCTCCAAAACCGAATCGGTTATGTTCACACGAAATCTAAGTGAAATCAAGCTCTAGAATGCCGTCAATTTATTTGCGATCGGCTCAGCCGTTCAAAAGATACACCCACACACACACACGCATCAATATTAAACTAGTCAGAAAGCTTGCCAGGACCTCAAAACGTGTCAATCTAATGAACTCTCCATTCACGCATTGTAATTATCCTTGACACTTAGAGAGTTTTCGTATAACCACTAGAGCCCTGCACAAGCATAATTAAACATGTGTTTTTTTTTTTGAAACACTTCCGCAACACTGATGTGCAGTGCCTCATCTGTGTCTTACAAGTTGAAACAATATGTTCTGCCCGTAGTGATTTTTTGTACATCGTCATATGATTTCAAAAACTCGAAATCGACTTATTGATTGATTACGATGCACCATATCAAAATACTTGTTCCTGAAACATTTTGCGTATTAAAATTTCACAAATTCATTAAATTGCAAAAAATGAATATTTTTGGTTAATTTTTCACATTACAGAGTTTTTTGCTTGTCCTGTAAAATTGTTTTAATGCAACGTAGGGCTTTTATGAATTCATATGACGATATGTGTATTGTAACATTAATGTTGAAGAAGTATGTTTAAAATAAAGATATATTTTAAAAACATGTTTAATTATGCTTGTGCAGGGCTCTAATTACATCCAAATTTTTGACACTTAAATTATTATGTAAATCTTTTCTCATAATCTGGCAAAATGACAATAAAAATGCATTTGATTGTGTAAACTTGAATTGTTTGCCAATTTTGAGTTTTTGCCGACTGTCACTTTAATTTTTTTCTAATAACTGCGGCTCTATAATTGCGTTATTTTTGTAAATAAAACTAAATTAAATGTTAATGAACTCAATAAATTACGATATTGTCGCTTCATAAACCAAATCGTGTGTTGTCAGCCGGATTACCTCTGCTCAGCTGTTAGGATAGGCAAGCCGCCGACTATTTAGCTAAGCTCGTTTATTTAACCGCTTAAATTAGCAAAGCTTAGCGGGCTTGGCGGGCTACAGCCCTACTAACAATAAGAATTAACAATTTCATTGACATGATAAAACGTGTCACTGTTTATTTATTAAAATTGAGTTTTTCCAAAATTGATTAATTTAATTAAAGTATTAAAAAAATACCTTTTTAAACTAAGTTCATAATGAATATTTATTTCATATCTATAGGGTGGCGCAAAATTAACGTTATGGTGTAAGTGCTTTTATTTTATTTGTCTGAAGCATCATGATTATCGTCGACATTTTAATGTGCTGAGTGGATCCTTAGTTTTAACAATAAATCGGCTGGTTGCCACTTTACGTCAGTAGTCTCGATGGTGCCGGAAGAATGCGTATAATAATGAAGTATCTACCTATTACTAGATGTTGAAAATCGAGTAATTATCCCAAATAAATTCACAAATTAGAATTTTAATAACAGCCGCAGATGTTATTCACTCATGAAAAGTTCCATCATTAGGAGTAAAAGTAGGTGGAAGAATACCTGGTCAATTAATTCAAACTAATTTTTTAAGTAGCCGACCGCCGCAAATGTTCAACGTGTGCGCGAGGCTGTGGAAGAAAATCCAAAAAACATCAACCAGAAGAGTTCCTGTGGCATTTTAAATTTTCCATCCCTTCCTTCTACAAATTTTAAACAGAAGAGAACACGAAATTTTATAGCAAATAGCCTTGATTTTGCTTCATGTTGTAGTATAAAACATCAAAATATTTCTAATAAGCTTTTAATTGTTGCTATTAATATTTAATTCAAAATTATTTCCATCGATTTAAGTATTAAAGATACAACAGTATTATCAACTTGTTTAGTGTAAACAATGTTTTAATTGGTATTATGATTTCTCTTAGTTTAAATCAATTTTAATTTCTTAAAAGTTTTTATTTAGTTTCACTCACTCAGTTGTTTGCATGTCCACTTGTAATCAAATCTTGCAACAGTTCTTCCTACTACTTTTACTTAACAGATTCTCGTGAAGTTTTAAGGATATAAGGCAGTGCCATACCCACTTACAATAAATATTATTTTTCAACTACTCGGTTTAATCGAGTTTTCAAGAAAGTTTGGCAAAACATTGAGTTGTCGTAACAATACAACATTTGATTTGGACAGTGGGATTTGCCACGCCTGCATAAAGCACATATGTACTTAATTTGTTTAAATTAATATTTGTGTTCTACACAGTTAATAGCGGCTCAGGTGAAACTAAATGAAAGCTGGCAAAATAATTTTACTTTTTCTTTACCTTTCATGGAAGTTGAAGTCTGGCAGGGCATCCTTGAAGTTATTTTTCTCTTTTTCTATTTCCGGTTTACTTTTGGTTGCGTATATGTATAAGTGATAGATTCATTTTGTTTTGTTTTGTTTTTTTTTTGTGTTAATTACTTTTAACTGTTTGTGTTTTGACTAAAGTTTTTTTAATGCTTATTTTTCGTAAGGTCAGCTTAAGGCACAAGTTCGTTTCTAATTTATTTCGGTATGGTTTTTTAATCTTTACTCGCGATTTCATGTTTTAATTTATTAATTTGACACAGAGAATATAGTAGAGATACAGTTGCTTGTTTGTTTTGGGGAAAAGTTGTTGCGTTGAGTTTTATTATATATTTACAATGATGTGGTGTTTGTTGAAAGTGTTTTATAAAGTTTTATTTAAATTTATTGTTATTATTATTTATTTTTTTTTTTTAATACAATCACATTAAGTTACCCGAATATTGAAAATTACTTTGAAGTTTAGGCCCAAAAATATCACTTTGTCTTTTTTGTTTGTTTGGTTGATTTTGGTAAATTTTTATATTTTATCAATTTATTAAGCTATTTCTGCATTTAGTTTTTTTTAATTATTGCCTCCGAAATACGAGAGGATTACGGCATGGCTTTTGAAAATCACTTGAGGAGTGACTTGAGTAATATTTTGAAATTTTCGAGTTTTCAGTGTTTCATTAGTTTTAATTGTTAAATTTTTAGTTTTTATTTATGGGATTATTTATTTATTATGCACTGATTATTAATTAATTATAATAATATTGTTATAATATGAACTCTTATACTAATAACTACATACAGATTATCCTTTAAAGGAACTAGACTTAAAACTTAAGTTGCTTGCAAAATTGATAAATCTCAATTCGATTAAATCAATAAATCTTATGAAATTTAAATAAATATGTTTATACACAATTACATACAGTTTTATTTATTAGCAATAAATTTAAAAAATAATATAAAAAAAAATAATAATAATTTATATTTTGTGAGCGCTTTTAATAAAATTATGGTGAAGGAGGGTGGGGGTGGTTGTTCTTCTTAAGTTTTATGTTTTATAAATTGTGTTTATGCAAGCTGTAATATCTATTATATTTATGGAATCGGTTAATAGGTCTATTGCTATGGTTGCTATTGCTATTGCTATTGTTAATAATCTTTCTATTGTTTAGAAGTTGTTGTTGTAATTGTTGCTGTGAGTGCTAACTGTATGGCAAATGGTATTTAAAACTGTCTGTACCGGTGTCAGTGTATTTTTCTTGTTCTGCCCAAGACTTTATTTTGTCAATTGTTTTTCTCAACAATTTAATTTAAAAGTGATTTCTTGTTTTTTTATTTTATTGGATGCTTATGTTTAAATGTAGTTTTGCAGTCTGTAAACAATTATTTTTATATAAATTTATAACTTCTTTAAGTGTGTGTATGTGTGATGGTTTTTTGTCCTTTTGAAATTTATGTGTTGCTGGCTTAAATATTGTTGTGTTGTTCTGCAAACATATGCTATGATATAAATTTGTTACTGCCTTATATATGTTATTGTTAAAAATAGCATAAATTTCTGTATGCTTTGTGTGTAGTTTTGTAGTCTTTATTGTATAATTCGTTGGTATGTTTTTGTGTATATTGTTGGTGTTTACCTTAAATTTGTTGCTTTCTTAATGTTTAAATTAATTTCAATTTACTTATTTAAATGTTGTTTTGTAGCTTGTTGTGTATATGTGTGTGTATTGAATTTTAAATTTAAATATTATTTCTGCTTTAACAAATATTGCATGCAGCATGCAGCATGTTGTTCTGGTGTCTTTTAAAAGTTTTTTTATTTTTATTTTAGATAGTTTCGATAATTTCGAACGTTTCGTATGTATGATTGAGTGTGTGTGTGTGTGAGTTTGTGTTGTATGGTGATAAAAAATTAAATTACTCTCTGTGTGAAGTACGCGTGTTTTATTGTGTCTGTAGTTTTGTACATTTGTCTTTAAATTTGTGTTACTTATTGTAATGCTGCTTGAATATTTTTTTGGCTTCTTTGTATTTATAATTTATACAGATGGTGGGTGGTACAGTGTATTGTTTTTGGTTTTGGACTTTAACAATTAAGGATTTTACGTTTCTATATGTGTAGTTTTGTAGTGTTTTTTATAATTGAGCTTTATAAAAGTTTTTAGATCAAACTATTTGTAGTAGCTGGATGATGAGGCGCATTGGGTTGGTTAATAGTTTAATACGCCAAATGAATTGATTCTTACAGCTATGTAGCAATGTGTAGATGTAGACGTACTATAAAGTTGCTTAACAGTTTGTTACAATTTTGTTGTGTAGGTTTCGTTATAACTTAGATGTGTGTGTGTGTGTGTGGGTGTATGTGTGTGAGTGAAATTTTGTAGTTGTGTAGCTTATGAATATTTTAAACTTATATGTGCTGGCGTAGTTCCAGTATTGAAAAGAATAGTTTAAATTTTGTTTTAGCTTTTGGGATTTAAAAAAAATTTAATGAACCTTTTGAAATTATTTAGTTTAATTTTGAAATAATTTTTAAAAGTTTTTCCAATATTAAAATAATATTACTTACAATAACTTTGTTATTTGCACAATGGAAATTAAATAATTTTTACAAATAATATTACATTAAGAAGTATTTTCTTGAATTTTGATTATATATTATTTTAGTTATTGTTATTATTTATTTTATTTTTATTTTAGATTTATGTTTGAGTTAAATTCCTTGTTGATTTTATGTTTAATTTTTTTCTTTAATTAATCTTTTAATTTCTTGTAATAATTAAATAAGTTTTTTTGTACTTTTTGTTACCGAATGTTAAATTTTTTAATTTTTTTCTTTTATTTTTTTGTTTAAAAATAAAAATTATATTAATTTTATTTAAAAATTCTAAAATTAATTTCGTTTGGTTTGCTTTTTTCGAAAGTTGTCGTTTTGTATGTTTTTTTAAGCCTGAATTGCCGTTAAAACTGTGTTTTTGTTTGATATATTTTTTTCTATGTATCGTAACCGTTCTATTGGGAAATAAACTTAAAAATGGTTGGTTTTTAAGAGGGATTTTCTATTGTTCTTTAAAAGTAAAATTTTGTTTTAAAATTTATCTGGTCTATTGCGTTGAGCTTAAATAATGATGACCTGAAATGCGCAAAAGAAAGAAAAAGATACAATTTAATAATATTTATATATTTTCTTATTACAAAAAAAATAATCTCAAGTGTTGTTTATATCAGAGTAGGAAAATAAACAAAACGAAACGTTTGCTTTCGTTTTGTTTTGCTCTTTCCGATGAGTAAAACAAAAACAAAACAAAAACTCTTAGAACGATTGTCCCATTTAGTTTTGTACTGTTTTAGTTTGTGAGCACTAAATGTACATTAATTTAAAGGAAAAAAATTTAGAAAAGAAAACAATGGGATCAAAATTGAAAAGTTTTAAGAAGAAACGTTTGCAAACGTTTGCTGATTGATTTGCTTATTAAACAATGACGAACGAAATGAAACACTCAAAAATATACGTTTGAACATTTGCTTTGTTCTCAGTCGTACGATTGTAACGGGATATTAAAGCAATTAGATGAGTGAAAAGCCAATAGTTTTGTTTGCGCTCTTTGTCATTTAAAAAGTATTTGTTTTGATTTTGCTCATGTACAAAACGATTGAAAAAAATTTAAAAGTTTGTGTTTTCAATTGAAACGTTTGCGAAAAGTTTTGTTTATTTTCCCACTCTGGTTTATATTGATTTAAATAAAATTGATAGTGGTGGTCTTCTAAAGGGCATAACAAACAGCAAATAATTACTTGTAATAATTAACAGACCACATCAGTTAGTAATGGTTACTACCTAAAACCATAACAATGAAAAAAGTCTAGGTTTATGACGCCAATAGCCTAAATTTATTAACTATTGGTTCATTGAAACAAAGTCCACCTTTTTCACACTATGATTTGTTTTCATTACACATTCATTTGAGAAATGGTGAAGAAAAGTCAGTTTTTTTAGCCACCGATTTTAAACACTCAACATTAAAATTAAATTTTATGAATCTGAAATGCTAAAAAATTAAATCGCTATCAACATTATTGCCCTGCCAGCAAGTTGATTCAGTATAAAACTTTTTTTTTCAGTAATTAGCTTAGCAAGTGTTGAACAAAGCGCTTCATAGTTTTTGAGGAGAACATGAAAACTTTCTAATGGGTGTCCCAAAACTAATGCAAAATTTTGAAATAAATAGAAAACACAGTTTTTAGTCTTTTGACATCGGGCAATTAACCTCCACGGCTTTGCATGCACATACGCATTCGTTTGACGAAATTTTGAATAACCATTTTGTATAAAGTTGGGTAAAATTCGTTGATGCAGCGTTAAATGGCACCGTCTTTTTGAAACCACAGATTGGCCAAAGAGCTGTGTTGTCATGTCGCGATATCGAGTATCAGTAACAGGCACTGCTTGACCAGCCTCATTTTTTAAAAAAATATGGTCCAATTATGCCTCCAGGCCAAAATCCACACCAAACAGTGACCTATTGTGGCTGTATTTGTTTTTCCACAATCACAAGTGGGTTTTTAGAGCCCCGAAAGCGGTAAAGTTGGCGGTTAACAAGGACATCAAGGTGAAAATGTACTTCATAGTTCAGGATAATTTTACTCGAAAAATCAGTATCGATTTGTTGATGTTCAATAATCCATTTGCTCTGAATGGTCATTAGGCTTCAGTTCTTTACTGAGTATAAGATATAGAGAGCTTTTTGAAATTTTCAATTTTTGTCCACGACGCCAAATTGAGGCTCCTGGATTGTCACCGGCACTGCTTCGATATTGACATTTCATCGGCTTGTTTTTGGACGACCAGTGTGTGTGGCGTCTCCAACGGCTCCAGCCTACCTGATTTTTTTAATTGATCTCTTTGCAGTTGACGAAGTTAAAACACTATTCCGACCATATTTTGTATGAAATTTTCGAATTATTATTTTTGAAATATTGTTCAATAATGAACATACGTTGTTGTATCATGTAACGCTTCACTTTTACTAACCCTAAACTTTCAGCTGTCGCCAACACTTTGCTGCACATATGGCGACATATTCGAATCTTGCGTTAATTTTGGGACACCTTCTATTTGAAATTGTGGACTCAGTATAAATTTTGCATAAGTAATTTTTACAATAATATTCAGTTGTTCCTAAAAATGTTGTAAACCAAATTAGATCTTAACACGATCCAATAAAATACACTAACAGACTTTCACACGATGACGAACGTTTTCGTTCGCTGGCATTCTAAACGAAAATCAGCAGATTTCCGTCCAACTCACAATTTTATTTATTTAACTGATAAAATTTTATTGGATTTGTCGACTGTCTTTCGCATATTCCAAAGAGAAACAAACTTTTGCATGCAAATAATTTAAACGTCCCCATTCTGCGTTTCGACTTGAATCGAAATTTTCTCCGTTTGGCAACTTTAGCATTCAGTGTTCCGTTCATTGTATCACTTCGATTTCTTTTTCGACTGTTTGTATGCTGCATTACGATCGCACCTGCTTTTTTGCAAGTGGTTTCTTTACTAACGGAACATTTTTCGAATTCTGTGTGTGTAGTTGACAAAAATTGTGTAATTAAAGAAAATGTAAGTGTAAAATGCTATAAAGTTATTTTATATACGTAATAGTTAAAATTTGAAAGTTCCATTTAATTTATTTAAGTCGAAAAGCACATCACTGGAGGATTACGGAAAGCTGCAAATTTAATGGCGACAAAGGATGCGTGTGGGTATCATAAGTCTCCCAAAGAAGAAGTACAGGCATTCTGCAATGAAGTTGCAATGATGTATAGAAAATGAAAATATCACCTCCGACGCTACGGAATTTTTTAGTCTGGAAAGATACCACTTACTCGTATTCTGACCTTTTTCGTATTTTCCATATTTAACTGATGTGTTTATTTAATTATAGTTACCACAATATTTATTTTTTATATAATTATCACTATTTTTCACAAAATTTAACTTTTTACAATTTAACAACTCACAATGTTTACAAATTTTTCTATTTTTTATGTTTCTATTTCATACGATTCATAGCAGTTTGAATACCATTTTTCGATTCGAGCGTAACTGAATGCGGGAAAGCAATCGAAACGCAGAATGGGTGTGATTGTTATCTGTTTCTGCATAAGAGTCCTTACAAAGTGAAGCTGAAAAAGTTAGTTAATTGGTAACTGAGAACAAAACGTTTGAACAGAATCTCATCTTTATGGGAATTATATTAAGTATTTTGTGCTTTTCTAGTTTATTGCTTTACAAATTACAAAATTCCCAAAAAAAATGAAATTTAAATAATATTTAAGAAAACGTTAAAACACTAATACAATTTATATTTAAGTTAAGTTCGGTCGAGTTTGGCATAAGCTAATTCAAAAAATTTTGCCCTGTTGTAATGTTATAAAAATGTTATCGATCTGAAAGCTGTTAAAAACACACACTTCAACGTTAATGACAAAGTGCAGCGATCATCGAAAACAGTGACTGTTAAGCTCTGCTTTTGTCAATTATCTTTTCTTTTTTCCCTTTGTTAATAAAATAATTAAAAAATAATAATAATAATAATTTGAATTAAATAACTTTTAATGAATTTCTTTTCGACAGCTGCGATATTTTGTTGAATATAAGAGTTTTTGGTGAAATCTCGATAATTTTATTCGTCAGTGAAGTTTATTCGGGCAATAAAACTATACGATTAATATTTATCGGGCAATCGACGCCTGCCTTTTCGATTTTCAATACGAAATAATTCAACCAAAATATCTCAAATAATTAAATGAAAAAATTGAATCAACTAAATAAAATTTTCAATCAGATCAATCAATATATTAATTAATCGATCATTATTTAGTGAAAACTCAAATGAAAATATTCTATTAGAATAACAAATATGCAACAGAAAATATTTTATAATCGAATAAATGACTAATACTAATTGAATGAAATATTTCGATAAAATAAAAATCTTGTCATTTATGAATACGATATTTTTTTTTTCAAATATTCGTAAGAGATTATATCCACCCTTTGGCGGTTAATTATCGTTGGTGACAGTTTCTTTCAAAGCCATTTTAATATTAAAATTTGCTGGACCTCAAAATTTTTGATTCATAACTTTTCTAATGCACGCTGTAAGGTTTTGTTGTAAGTGACAATTTATGTATAAAAAGAAAAAAAACTTGTATTAAAAAAATTTAATATAAAATGTGTCGTTAATTGCCGCCAAAGGATCGATATTATTCGAATTATAAATTTTTCTACGTCTAAAAGTCTAGCAATTATTTTTAATTGGACTTAAAATTCTCGATTTATCGCAGGAAAATTGGGGAGACCATACATGGAGATTCATCAGTTACCACAAGTAATTTTTGTTAAAAAGAGTTTCCAACCTGCGTAATATGCAAATTTATGCAAGTTATATAAAAAATGCGTTTAATTGTGGTTTTGAGACTTAAGTTATTGAAAAACGAGGATGGGACTTACAGGAGCCTTTTTCTATGATATTTATGACATAAAACTTATTATTCATGTGCACCGATAGGAGAAAAAATTTGGGAAAATTTAATATATCTCCTTCAGTATTTCAGTACACAATCTGATGCCACAAATTAAATTTTTTTAGTAACAACTCAGGTAATTAATGCCATTTTTTCATAACGAAAAAATACACCCAAAAATGTTGGGACCCATTCTGTATTTTTGTTTAAAGAGAAGTAACACTGAGGCAATCAGGGCGAAATCCACTGATAATACATACACTTCGATCATCCAAGAGTGCAAGGACTCAATGAATAGACCAACAGAAGAGTACACATGAAGCAGTTCTTCTGATTTGCTAATTCATTTCAAGTTTCAATAATTTTTGTGATATTTCGAACATTAAAATATGTTATTTAAAAGAATTATCAAAACGCCCAAATTGCTTATAAAATTTCAAGGACAACACTAACACTTCTCTTGAAAAATTTGAATTGTAATAAATATTATGATTTAATAGCAACTTTAACAACTTTTTGCGAAAATTAGCCAATTCCCCGATAAAAGGAAGTTTCGTTTAGTTTGTAAACTTCATTCTTTTTTACAATTTTAGGCGAATATTTGTTCCTTCGCACGATAAATTTGGGTTGATTAGTTTTTAACCTTTTTTGTTTAAATGCTTTTTGAAACTTTTACCCGATTTTAGTGATTTGTTTTGCTAATTGCAATAGTCCCTGCAATTTATGTTAAATGTTTTCCATTACGACTTACGAAATTCTTAAAATATTTGCTGCAATGTAAAATAATTTCATGTTAAAAGAATATTAAAAACAGCTGATTGCCTTTTTTATAAAATAAGTTCAGAATGCATTAAGAATCTTAAAATATGATTTTAATAAACAGCTCTAAAGCTGGGTTGGGTCATTTGATATGGTTAAAGCTTGCAATATATTAGGGTTGTCATAATCTTTTGCGCAAAAAATAGCGTGCAGATTGGATATTTATATATTAGATATTAAACGTAGCTTTCTGAACTAATGATTAAAGTATACAAAAAGTTTTAATTAGAGAGAATTAAGTGAGCAAAAATGTAATGCAAAAAAAATCTTCAAAACCCTCCCAACGCAAATATGTCTCCAAATTAAATTGGAAATCTCAAACTTGGGAAGAAGTTTCGCCATCTGTCTACAGCGGCCTCGATGTTTGTTAAATAAAAGACAGAAAAGTGTAAAGTTTCTCTACGAAGACCAAGAGCACTTGGGAAAGCCAAGGCAACACTTAATACCAAAAATTTTGTTATAGAATTAACAAAAAACCGAATAATTATTTATTTATGTGTTTAATCTTAAGGAATATAATTCAAAGAATAGATTTAATTAGAGAGCGCTAGCAGCATTGGCTATCGGCTCTAATATAATTTTATTTAATTTTTTTTTTAGTTTCTTGTAATCAGTGTCCAAGCAAAGAAAAAAAATAAACGGCGAAATGTAAATTATCCCATATAACAAATTAACTTCACTTATATTCGATTTTTGAGACACATTGGAGATCGCAGTAATGTCGTCGAATAAACCCATTTTTCAATTGTAGAACGAAAAAGGGTTCAGTTTTTGTTTCTAAAATTACATACAAATCATTTTCAAACGATTGTTATTTGAGATCAAACCTTTGTGTTTGCTGGGTAAGAATTATAATATGATTTTTATATGTGCATGTATAGATGTATGTATGTATGCATATGTGTATTAATTTTTTGTATTTGTGTTTTTTGTTGTTTTTTTTTTTAAATCAAACAAATTAAAAAGTACAGCCTTGACAAAAGTCCCCATTTAGTATGTGCGCAGATAAATAATGAAAATAACATAAACAATTTAAATGAATTTTTGTTGTGCTCGTAACTCGGTTGTCTGTATGTGGCCTGAGAAAACAATTAATTAATTTTGCATTTTCAAAAACTTTTTTATTTCCAACACTTGAAATTATTTTAAAATTTAATATTTTCTATTTCAAAACTTGATTGATTTGAAATATGTATTTTCCAAGCCATTTTGTTTTTATTCCGAAATCGTTGTTTTTGTTCAACTTTTCATAAACTTAATTGATTGGATGGGTTGGTTGGCTTGGTAACTTGAACTTGCTTTGTTAAACTGCGTGCAACTGAAACTTAAATTCACATGATTTTCACAATTTTCCTGTTGTTTTTAAATTGATAATTTAAATTTTTTTATTTTTCTTGTTATTTATAACATTTTGATTGCTGTGTTGTTAAACAGTTAAGATTAGATGAAAGAAATATTGTGACTTGATGTTGTATTTCGTTGCCAAGTTATGAACAAATTGGTTTGGTTTCTTTAATAATTTTTGTTTTGTTTTCTTTGCTATTGTTGGTTGTTTTGTTAATTATTTTGCATTTTTATTGAATTAAACTATTGCTTGGTTTATTTTTATATTGTTATTGTATGGTAAATAATTGGAAAAAATTGTTGCCGGAAAAATTTGATGTTGTATGTGCTGTAGAATCCAGCAAAAGGCTTATTATGAGTTAAAAAATGTTCGTGGACTCAACAAAAAGTTGATAAAAATTTCAGTATTCTTTTTTTGTTGTTTTAGTTGTTGTTTTAGCCAATGCACCAACGCAACGTAGCCAACGTTGCGATGCACTTTTTTGTGTGGCTAAAGAGGAAGAGATGGGGGGTGGGGAGTTGATAGTTGGCAGCATAATAAGTTTGCAAGGACTTTGAACAAATAGCGCGAGCAAAAACAGCGACAACGCGCCAGCCAGCCGGTTTGCTAGCCAACAAACCTGAACATGAACGTGATGATAAAAGCAACATTAGCAACAGCAGCATAATCATCAGCGTCATTACATGTTGTCACTGCACATATTTAAGGACGTTAAATCACAAATCCACTTGTGAATATTGTATATTCACACACTCACGCACACAGACAAAATAATTTTAATTTTTTTCTTTGCATGCATACGAGCAGTAATCGTGTGCATGTGTCTGTGTGTGTGTGCATGTTTACGTATGTATACGTTCATAACAACACAGGAATGGCTGGATGTGTTCGTCAGGTTTTTAATATTAAAATTATTTCCAAACGAAGCTTTGACCAACGTCAACGTTGCTTTTCATTAGCCATGGCTTCATAGATGCATTTATTACAATGTCCGTTTGACTGCGTTGCATGCAACATTGACTGCTTCATTTGATAAACACTGCAAGAGCACACATACGCCTAAGCGATGCATTTCCACACATACCAACGCACAGATACATACAAATATGTACATATAAGCATGGCAAGAATATTGCTTGCGACTGTGCGTATTTGGCTGTGGCGTATGTGCCTTTGTGTGTGTGCGTTTGTGTGTGTTTATTACTTTTCGCTTTATTCATATAGATGCGCAAAATGAAACTGCAAAATGCACTTTTGAATTGCAATTAACGACCTTCCGTCTCTGCACAGTGTTTTTTCCGACCATCAAGTTCTATAAAAATTAGCCAATATGAATATTTGACCTTAAAGTGAATTAGAAACGTGTTGTCTCACTTTTTAGAATGTTGTTATTTATTCGGATTAATATATATTTAAGGGATAACCCAAGGACGTGTTGCTTAGAACATTGTGAATAGGGGCTACAAAAATTTTTAAAAGCAAATGACCGACCCAAAAACCGATACTTATTTTAAATACATACATCTACCAAGAGGCTGTCCATAGCGCAGGGATGTCTCAAGGAATTTAGAAATTATACCGAACGAGAGGGGAAGGCATCACGTTATTAATACGTTTACAACCCCTCTAAACCAATTATTGAGCTCCTGTGACAATTCAACATTGGTCTTTTTCAAAAGATGTAGCTGTTGCGCAACCGTAGAGTGTTTGTATTTGCTGCTGGTCGTCTAATTGTTTGCAGCAGCCGCAAAATGAATTTTCTTCTCTTCGCCAGATCATCTGCCAGATCTCATTTATATACTAAATGCATGTACATTGCACCGAAATCTCGTAGTTAGTTACGAGATTTCGAGTAAAATCTAGTCGACTTCTACTAGATTTCCGCTACAAAACAAAATATTTATTTGAAAGGTTTGCTCGCCAGCTGTTTTGCATTTGAATGATAATTTTTTGTATGGAGTTTGATATTTGAAAACGAAAATTGCATTCAACTGTTTCTGGTATGTATATGAAATCTTCAGAATTGTCACGAAGAACCCAGTGCAAACGGTATTGATTTTGATGGAGATTTCTATTTAAATCGAATAGATTTCGTGCAGCTGTAAATGCACTATTAGGAATATCTACTATTCATGGTCAGCTTACGTGTGCCGCTTGACAGAATTGCTTTTTATGTTAGATATATCTTCTTTAAAGATTCCACAACAATAAGGGAATCAGCAAGACTCTAATTCCTCGATGGGATGCATATACTCTTTTTGCTGTCCTGGAGACATGAACATCCAGGAAAAAGACCTGGATAATCACAGCTGTTGGGGAAATAACCTCCTGCAAAGAAGGCTCGTAAAGTACAGTAGTCAATGAGATCATGAATAATATCTCTGATTTCTACCATGATGCACTTTTTGTATTGTAAATGTCACTGTAATGCACATTAACTGGTCGCAGCAGCAGAATTCAACATCTACAAGTTGCAAGATTGTCAATTTCTGCCAACGCCATAGAGAGTGGAAAATGCATTTGATTGCGATACAAACAAACTTGGCATGCATGTGCGAGTGTGTTGGCAATTTTAGCCAGATATGTAAGTGCAAATACACACATACATATCTACATAAATAGTAAAATATTTTCTCTCTGCACGCACCGGCCGGCATATTTTTGTCTGCTTAGTACCAACGAATGGATTGTGCTCCGCAATACACTCCTCGTGCAATCATTTACTTGAGTATTGGTTCTTTTCTTCATGCATTCTAAATATTGTTTTTGCTCTCAAGCGAAAGTTTACACTTGCATTGCAACAGCAGCATATTTTGCAATTGCGGACGGACGCAAAAATCGATAAACCTGAATTAACGTGTAAGTGTGTGCGTATTCGCGCCAAGCTTTCTGTCACTTGGTGAAAGAATTCCGTTAAAAGCCAACGGTTATGGGTCGTTGAGTTAGTCTGATAAATAATTCCTGATACTAATAACATAAGCATCATATAATTATTTATCGAAATATGTATCAAAATTATTTCAAATCGAATCAAAAATTCACTAGAAATAGCATATAATATAAAAAAGAAGGCTTTTCTTTTTCTTGATAGAAATGGTTTTATCCAAAATGAGGATAGTAATCCTATATTTCATCATATATTTATAGATGATCCATTATAAAATCAATAAATTTTAATGATGCAAATATTTATGTGAAATATAAAAACATTAAACCTAACTTGAATCTTAAGAAATATTGGTGGCTTATGCAACAATAATCCGTTGAATTTTAGCCTTTGATCTTATCCTTATACAAGTAAAATTTTTTTCCAATCTTCTTGTTTATTAAAAATATATTATTATATTTATATTTATTAATAAGTAAGAGAAAAGTTAAATTATATCTTGTACTTGAGAGCTGGTTAAAATGGGACTTTATATTTATATAAAAAAATAATCATTATAATTTTTTTATTTGAAGTTTACTATTATATTCGAAATATTTATTAAATAAACAAAAAAAGGCAAATGTGTTCGGAAATTAGTTTTAATCCAGCTTAAGTACGTACATACAATGTTATGACATATGCTTTTTTTCTCTAAACATTGTGAGAGAGAAACTCCAAGTCCAGTGATTGAGGCTTGCAAAAGGGAGTTCTTGTGGAAAACTCATAAGAAATTATCCAAATTTGCGACACTTGCAAATCACTGGTTCAGGATGATATTGAATTGTTGAGAAGAACTTTTTTCACTGGAACCAACTCAAAAAATTATGCCAAACAATTTAAATTTTGTAGACAAAAAGTGCGAAAAATTCTGAGATCGTGATACAACAAGAATAAGTTAAAAAGAATTTTTGAATTTTCATCAAGAATGCAAAACTTGTTAAAAAAAAGATCTTTTTAATTACAAATCGCCAAATCGGAAATGGTTCTGAAATCGATATAAAAATCATAAAAATTTAAAAAAGTTTATAAATATCTAAAATATTTCAAGTGAAGTTAAGCGCTCTGAAGTACAACGGTTGCGCTAACTAGAGGGCATGTAATACGTATGGATGAGAATGCTCCCGCGAAGAAATCAATTGAATTCGATACCAAAGGAAGACGTAGAAGGGGAAGACCCAAACTCTGGTGGATGGATCAAGTTAAAGATCTCGCAAAACTTGGTGCACGGAACTGTAGGGGAATGTGTGCAATCTCTTATATAATTATTCCATATTTATTGAGCGAGTGGGTTTTATTTCCAGAATACGCCAATATTTTTCGCTAAATTTTGACAAATTGCTGGAAGAATTTTTTTTTTTCGAATATTATAATCGCCGACCATTTTTTTGTTCACAACCCAAAATGAAACCCATTTACAAACAATTGTCAGTACCCACGTCTTAAAATATCACAAGTCTGGTCATTACGCTTGAACGTATTTTGTGGCAAAACACATATTTACACATGTATGTGTGCATGCATGTGTGTACGTACATAGTTATGTAACTCAGCCACAAATTGAAAACCGTAAGCGATTTGTTGCATAGACTATGCACGAGTGCAAACATTAACGCAGTTCAGTGTTTGAGGTAAATGGTCTGGCGTAAGTACAAATATAAAAAATCGTTGGTTTTGTATGAAATCCAACACAAGTTTTTTTGAATTTTGTTGTATTTCAGAAAACCAAACAAGATATTTTGCATTTGCATTTTCGCGAGCCAAGTGCATGAAGCACTGAATGCAGCTATTATTATTTTTTAAATAAGTGCAAATGTCTGTTCTAACTGACAATTTATATATGATGGTCTTATGTGTTGGTGAATGCAGTTTTTTAAATTGGAACCGAATAAGTTGCAAACATTTTTTAAGGGTGGTTGTTGTTTGATTGTTTTTAAAACTGGCAGCAGGTATGGATGCATTTTTTAATGCAAACTTTGAAATTTCAGCCACGCCAAGGAAATGCATTCTACATATGTATATAACACAGACAGTCTGTTTGTCTGGCATTGCTCTCTTTATATGCGTTTTTTGTTGTATTTTTTTGTTTTGTTTTTTGCTTTACAAACTAAAAAATTTTATAAAAGCTTTAAAAAAATATATGCAAGGTATTGACATTCCCTTTTTCGATGTCGCATATGCAATAAAATGCATTTACATAAGTTTGTCTATATTTACATACTGTACATACTTGAGTAATGCATAATATGATTTACTTAAAGAACGCCATAAGTCCAAAAAATAATCTGCTTTACGGGAAACGAGCTTTGTTTATACATAAAATAGAATTTGTATACAGTTTTTGCACAATTTTTTTTAGACAATATGACGATTCGTTCTGCACTATTAAAAATTCAACTTTTTGAGTTATTAAGTTTTTCCTCAAATTAGTGATATTTATGTGTATACATATACAAGTGTTATGTAAAAAAATCACAACCCTGCAGAAACATGCATACATTCTTATGTATACCAGGATAAGCAGAGTATTAGCTTTTCATCAAATTTAGAAATGCAACCGGGCCTCTTCGTTTATGAAAAACTTACAAGTTTAAAAAACTTTTCTCATATAATTCTTGCAAAAAAAAAAGAAATCGACTACAAAATAGCCATATAAAAATTTCTTGATATATTTACTTTACATGGGCGTGGCACTGCCCACTTTTTTCTTCATAAAGTGGTATTGTCGTGACAACTAAATGGCTTTAGTAGAAGCTATTGAAAAATACTAATAACTCTGCAGGGGCGTAGCACTACCCATTCTTTTAAATATGTGTGCCAAGTTTCATAGGGATCGTTTAAGTAGAAGTAGTTGAAAAAGATTATATATTTACAGTGGAAAATGCAAGCTGGGTTAGTACACCTTATGAATTGCTTTTTGTCTTTATTGATGTCTAGCTTATTGTATTTGTATTGTATGGAGGTTCACGATAATTGGAGTGCTGAAGTTTTTAATAGCCGCGTCCTAATTTTCAACAGAATAATACATTTTGTATTCAAATTAAAAATTCGTGACCATGTTTTAAGTGAATGGTTTTCGGGGTGTAGCTGTCTAAAAGTTTGGATCGCAGGAAGCTCGTGATAACTTTTCAAAAACTTAACTTTCAAAATCTGGCTAGAACTGCATGTGCACTTACACATACATATAGATATATATATTGACACGCACACAGAGAACACTAACAATTGCCAGCCAGCATGTTGGAATTAGTAGCAGTAATTAGGGTCTGTCGACTTGCAATTCACTTAACAATTACTATTTTTAATATAAATAAATTTTCCAACAAATAAATTTCTATAAATTAAATGTGCGTTTGTTAAATAGTGGGTGGTGGAAGATGACTTTGAAATATTTTCAAAAGCTTGCGCACAACAGCCTCTAATGTGCCGTTGCAGTTGCAGTGTTTAACCAGACAGACATTCACAAAAAAAAACCAACAACAAAAAAATTAAATAAATTGCAATTATAATAACGTTCGCTTCAGACAATTATGTGCGTCCAATCATCAGCTGCAACATCAGCAGCATCAACAACAGAGTAAGTGCAGCTCCTTTCACCTCGGCATATATAAATAAATAAATAAATAAATAAATGAATAAGTAAAATATCTGTATAATTTGGAAAAATACACACACACCCAGGCATTCCCCGAGACAGTATCGCCGACTTCGCCACTGATCAAAAACAATTGCAGCAGTGCGTGTACACGAATACGTGCGAGCACAATATTTTTCAATTTCAAATTAAAGATTTTAATTATATACATTTAGTAAATAATTCATTTACATATTTATTTATATATTTATATATATTTTTTAAGCTCTTTGCTGCCTTCATTAATACTCTGCCTGATTATGTAGAAAATAATTTTCTGTTTTCTATATACTTGTGTACATACTTATGATGGGTTTCGACGTCTGGTCAGTCGCAGGCAAAATGTTAATTCTTTATATACAAAATTGAAAAAAAATATTATTATTATAAAAGTCTTTAACAGGTACAGTTAAGTACAAGAGGCTGACAGACAGACTGAAAGGCAGACGAGCTGCCGGCCATAATAGAGTTTGGGTTAGAAAGGCGGCTTTTGAATCATATGAATGCATGATTGTTAAAAATCAAGAATCCTTAATGCAAATCTTATTGCCGGGCTACGATGGCGAACGAATTCTTTCTTTCCTGTAATTAAATTTAGAACAAAAACTAAAACAATTTCTAGAATGTTGTTTTTGTTTTAAGTGTAATTGTATGAGAGAAAAAATTCGTTCGGCAACGTGGTCTCGTCAAAATAATGAAATAATGAAAAAAAAATCATGAAATTTTTAACGGGTTGTGCAAGATTTTTTGGGAACATACATAAGTGCATTCAAATTTAAATTTCACAAAGTTCATCTTCTTAATTTATTTAAAAAAAAGTATAGCGTGCAGGTAACACCTATCAGGTAACAGCTGTCTCAAAATTTGATTAAAAACCTACAAACCCGTGCATCCCCATTATTTTAATTTCAAGCTATTCGTTAGCACTCGACATCAAATTCTATTTGAAAATTAGTTTTTCTTCAAGGAGAGGAAGGAATATTTTTTATTTCAAAATATTCAGCTATCAACTAAGAACGCCTTACACCGTAGCACTACCGAAGACTAAATTTCCGAAATACGAAGTACAGTTTTTTCTTAATTA